>CM075339.1:38185687-38317411 GCA_037788925.1 Mytilus galloprovincialis
ATTTTACATTTTATGATATTTTTTAACTGTCTTTTACAAAAGATTATATTTTATCATTTTAACAGCCAAATTGCAAGGTCTTTTATTAAAAAATCAAAATGGTTGTAACACTGAAGACACTGTTATAACGAATGGTATTCTTATTATATTCATACATTATTTTTCCAATGGATATACTGACTTATTACAAAATCATAGCTTTCATACGAAAATATGTATCAGTATTCACTAAGTTCCAATTTTTAAACACAATGTTAACATACACTCTTCCGGAGCACCTGATTTCACTGTTGTTTCTATTTCTTATTTATAACTGTTGATTTAATGTCTTTTGGTTTAATGAGTCTTTGTTTACTCCTTGGTTTTGATTGTTATTGTCTTACATATACGTTAAATCATGCAATCAAGAATATGTTTTACTTTTATGCTTTATTCAAAAGTAACGCCCTTTTCTGCTTTTATTTAACATTTATTAAGTTTACAAATTTGAAAACAATGATACATGTCATTCATATTTGAGTACTCTCTTCATTAAGAAATGTAATCCACTAAATATTTCACTTACTGTAAATTGGATATTTAAAATTATTTATCGTTTACTTAGAATTTTGATTTACAATTTTACATTTGAGATTTCCAGCACTTCATGTTTCTGTTGAAAATCAGAGCATAAACATGTAAGCCAGATGATTTCGTTAGCTATGCCCTTCTTTTCATTTTTTTTTATGATAATACAAATTTTATGAAACGTGTCAGTAGAGCGGTTATTATCTTCTAATAAAAAACCTTCATCGTAAAGAAAGCGAAATATATACGCTGAGCAGTGATACTACCAGTTTCATAACAGATGAAACATTTTCTTAATGACCTTAGTTACAAATTATAACGTCGTTCAATTAAACTTAACTGCAGTGTTTGTTTCCGACGAAAAGATTGCTTATATGGCCTTGACCTTTGGAACGCAGTATGTGTAGACATACTTCTTCTTCATACACCGTTATGTATTCCTGTTTTGTCAACGTAGTACACACGGTGGTTATCTTACTTTTTAAAATCATCCAACATGATTGCTATTGATAAAATATAAGACAAGCGTTCATGCATGTATATTGGTAATATCTTGGTACGAAGCAAAACGCAGTGTCGTTTAAAATACCCCTAAAGGAAAGTCACAGTTATAATAAATCAAACGTGTATGTCTTTTATGTTAAACTCGTAGTTAAACCCTGTAAAAGTAGAAGGTGGTTAACCGGCAATTTTGTCTACCTTGAAATGTTCCTAAAGTCAAGAGTGGATCTGCAAAAACAGACACGTAATAGTACAAATGACACAACATAAAAAGCTAAAAACAAAACAACATGAACCCCACCAAAAAGTAGGGGTAATCTCAGGTGCTATGGAAGGGTAAGCAGATCCTGCTCCACATGTGTCACCTATCATGTGAATAAACGCAAAGTCGGCCACTATATTATGATGTGTTTGTCATTTGATTAGGGACTTTCCTTTTTAAATTGTTCTTGTTGTTTAGTATTTTTAAGATTTTACTTTATACTATAAATAAAAGGATGTGTGTTGTATACGGTAATTCAAAACTATCCTAACGACAAAAGAAAACAACCCCCAAAAGTGCCGTTTAAATAGGGTAGAAACTAAATTTAACAAGTGAACGACACGCCAAGTACTTCATCTGATCAATCCGACATCAAAATATCAAAAATAGTATTTACTTTTATTTGAGAAAGCTACATAAAGGAGGTTCATTGTTAAGAAGATGATCTTATACTTCGTGAATAAACCCATCACATATACTAGGATTGAGATTTTGTATTTGCACCAAACGCACGTTTAAAATTTAAAAAAGCAAAACAAAGTGAGAAATTGATGAGCAATGAGGACCTATAATTCCTAAAAGTTTTGCACAATACTAATAAGGTAATCTAGTCCTGAGGTAGAAACGCCTTAGAAATTCAAAAGTTCAAAGTTGGTAAACAGTTATCCTATAATTATGCCATTTAAATGATAATTCGTGTCAACATATAAGTTCGGACTACTGGGCTGTGCATACTCTCGGGAAATAAATACTCCACCAGCTGTAGTTTCGACCCAGTGGTTGTAAATAAGCTCATCATATATACCAGGATTGACATTTGTTAGTTGCACCTTCGACTAGAAGCGACAACTCAGTGACGCTCGAATGAAAAAAGCGATGTCAACAGTTAATTTATAGTTATGACAATTTCAATGATAATTCATGCCAACATGGGAAGTGCTGATTACTTGGCTGGTGATACGTAGCTGAGCAGTCTAATCCATCAAATAATTGTAAATAAACCTACTTACTTTGTGATATATGATAATGAAATAAATTCATGGTTGACTATATCATGACTAAATATAAATAGTAAGTAAGTAACCACAAGTTTCCAAATTTAGAATTGTTTATGTTGTATACATATTTCAATTTCGTTGTTAGATATATATGTTCCATTTGGTTCATGATGTGTTTGAGTTTTCGATTTTGCCATTTGATTAGGGATTTTCCTTTTTACATTTTCCTTGGAGTTCGATATATTTGTTCCAGAATATTGTGGCTTACTTATCTGAATAAGTCATACCACAGTTTATTAGTGATAAATTCTTACTGTTCTGGCAGCTGATGGGCATTTATAATTTGCGTAACACAAGGCTAAACTATTTATTCAGTTGATTCTTCCAGATAACAATAGATTCTTTGTGACATTTTTATTGAGTTTTTGATGAGGCTTAACTGATATTACGTTATAGGTTTTAGTAATGTAAACGAAACTTTCAACACACATAGATAAAATTGCCTGGTGACATAACTATGTATAAAATAGATATTTTGGAAATCGTCTCCGTTTCAAACAAGGTGTTTCCGCTAGTGAAGTTTCAATAAATGAGAATGATTTAGACTTCTAATCAATAGCATTGGTTGTCAATTATAACGAACAGGGTACTAGGATAACATGGTGAGCATCTTATCTGATATATATTGTATTCTACTTAATGAAATCTATATAATTCGGAGAGGGATTTTACATTTTATGATATTTTTTAACTGTCTTTTACAAAAGATTATATTTTATCATTTCAAAGGGGCACTAGCTGTCAAATTCATGGTCACCGATTTGACTCAAATTCTCATATTTGATTTATAAAAATGTAAAACATTTATCCAACCTATCAAAAGTCTAAAATGAGAAGTTTACAGAGCATAGGGTAGATATAATATATAGGTTCGTTTCGTGAGTATTTTAGTCCAGACCCCATCTCATTACCTATCGATTAGACCTCAAATGAACATATAAGCGATGTAAACATAAATACAGATATGAATAGATTAAACCAACACGTGCAATTGGATTTTTATAGGTCTGTTTGATTTTATTTTATAGTTTAAAAATAGATGTTTCTCATTGATTTTAACCGTATAAGAATGATTTTATGTGCATCGAATTAATAATCAAATGATTTACCATATTTTCACTTTCATTGTTGACATTCTTTTTCTTTAAATAACCAGTACACGTACAATGCATGCGTTGTCAATCTCTAGCTAGCGGTTAAATTGAAGTTCACATGAATACGAATTTAAAGAGGTCGACTAATTCATTTGCAAGTGAATTAACAATTATCAATGTTTCTTAGCGTAATTTGACAAAATTGAACATTTTGGGCTGCAAAAAGCGAATTGTTATTTCACTTTTTCTTTTTCATTATTGATTGAACAGAAAAAAAAATCAAACTTAAGATTTTTTTATATATCTCGTAGCTAGTGCCCTTTTAACAGCCAAATTGCAAGGTCTTTCATTAAAAAATCAAAATGGTTGTAAAAGTGAAGACACTGTTATAACGAAGGGTATTATTATTATATTCATACATTATTTTTCAAATGGATATACTGACTTATTACAAAGTCATAGGTTTCATTTGAAAATATGTATCTGTATTCACTAAGTCCCATTTTTTAACCCTTCCGGAGCACCTGATTTCACTGTTGTTTCTTATTTATTATTTATAACTGTTGATTTAATGTCTTTTGGTTTAATGAGTCTTTGTTTACTCCTTGGTTTTGATTGTTATTGTCTTACATATACGCTCAATCATTCAATCAAGAATATGTTTTATTTTTATGCTTTATTCAAAAGTAACGCCTTTTTTTGCCTTTATTTATCATTTATTAAGTTTACAAATTTGAAAACAATGATACATGTCATCCATATTTGAGTACTCTCTTCATTAAGAAATGTAATCCACTAAATAATTCACTTACTGTTAATTGGATATTTAAAATTATTTATCGTTTACTTAGAATTTTTATTTACAATTGTACATTTGAGATTTCCAGCACTTCATGCTTCTGTTGAAAATCAGAGCATATACATGTAAGCCAGATGAAATTCGTTGCCTATGTCCTTCTTTTCATTTTTTTTTATGTTAATACAAATTTAACGAAATGTGTCAGTATTTTTTATCTTCTAATAAAAAGCCTTCATTGTAAACAGAGCGAAAAATATACGCTGAACAGTGATACTACCAGTTTCATAACAGATGAAACATTTTTTTAATTTTTTTAATGACCTTGGTTACAAATTATAACGTCATTCAATGCAACTTAACTGCAGTGTTTGTTTCCGACAAAAAGATTGCTTATTTGGCCTTGACCTTTGGAACGCAGTATGTGTAGACATACTTCTTCTTCATACACCGTTTTGCATTCCTGTTTTGGCAATGTAGTACACACGGTGTGTATCTTACTTTTTAAAATTATCCAACATGATTGGTATTGATAAAATATAAGACAAACGTACATGCTTGCATATTGGTAATATCTTGGTACGAAGCAAAACGCAGAGTGTCGTTTAAATATACCCCTAAAGAAAAGTCACAGTTATGATAAATCAAACGTTTATGTCTTTTACGTTAAACTCGTAGTTAAACCCTGTTTAATAAAAGTAGTAGGTGGTTAACCGGCAATTTTGTCTACCTTGAAATGTGCCGAAAGTCTATAGACATGATAGAGTGGATTTGCAATATGTCATTGTCATTGGCAGTCTTATGAATAGACAATATCAACATGGAAGTACTCTTCAAATTCAGCGCTTACTAGCGCATATAATTTCATTTCTTTGGTAGAGACTGAAAATCAAACTTGATAAGTCATAGATTTTCTTTAAATTTGTAGTTTGAGAACGAGTTTTGGTGTTCCATTTAATACATAATCTAATCGTGCTTGCTACAATTACTTTAGGTTTACAAAGACTTACGGTCTAGATAGTTTTCGAAAACACGGAATGAAGCTAATATAAGAAGACATTTTTTGACAAGTGTTGAACTTTGTACACAGACTCTTTTGTCAACTTGGTGCCATATATTGACGTTCTAGATCGCGAGGAACTGGCCTTACCGCAGAATATTTTTTTGAATCCAAAGATATGGCGGATGTACAAAAATGTACCGCGTTTTACAGATTAACGGTTATACATGAGTGTGTCGCGCCTCAATGTATACTGAGATTTTATATATTTGGCAACGAAACGTCAGAGTGTTGACAATTATTACATCCCTTAGCCACAATCCAAACCCTTTTACTGAAAGCAGCATTACTGTATGTATTATCCAGATCCACACAATCAGCGGATTGAACAAATATGAAATGGCACTTGATATCGTCATCTATTACTAGTACCCCTATCGGTATACGAGTATACAAATATACTAGGGGTACGCATATACAGAACCGAATTCTCGTGTAAGGACAGTGTTGTAAAAGCACAGCACCAGGAGAACACATTATAAGACAAAAGTCAATAACTTTTATAATAAATCTTTTGATAATCAGAGCTAATCATGATTTTGTTGTTGTTGTAATTTTGTCGATGTAATTGTTACGGATTACTTATGCTGCTATCAGACTGTTTTATGCATTTATTAAATTTTGAAGTAGAAACATATAGTCAAAACAAGTAAAAATGTCATCTATATGCGATTACACATATTAAAAATCAGTAAATGGTTTTGTTATAAGATTTTTCATGACGTATTCAACTCTTATAAGGAGTCATTTTATGGTATCGATGCTTCAGACATTGTGCATATCTTTAACAGCTGACTCGTGATAATGCTTAAAGTTATTGAGATAAATGTTACACAAAACTCGTCACATTAGGGAAATAGCATCTATTCGAAGTCATCTGATATCATTTTTTTTAAAAGGGCAAACACTGAATAATGGAATTCGAAGTAATATGACACTGTCAGATAAGTGCTGTCGGTTCTGTTTTGGGAAGTTAGACTCATATCTTAATTTACCCAATATCTAACCATGTCAACGATGTTAGTTTATCGACAGCAAAATAAGAAGCTTTTATTTATTTGTTTTTCACTCATTTTTTTTAGGTAAGGCCGTTAGTTTTCTCGTTTGAATTGTTTTACACAGTCTTATTGTGACCTTTTATATCTGACTATGCGGTATGGGCTTTGCTCATTGTTGAAGGCCGTACGGTGACCTATGGTTGTTTATGTCTGTGTCATTTTGGTCACTTGTGGACAGTTTAATTTTATCAGATAACATTAAAAAACACACTAGTCTTCAACTATTCTATCCAAAAGTGAATCAGATCTGAAAACTGAGAAATTCAGAAAGATACAAAAAATAGAATTGAAATGGGGATATCTCAAATAGACAACAACCCGACGTAATAGTAGACAACAGCCGCAGGCCACAAACGGGTCGTAAACGAAGTCTTCAAGTTTCATTGAACCTGTAGAAAGTTTATTCCAAACGGAGTAGCACAGACGGGTAAACTTGTCAATCTTATAGATAAACTTATTCTAAAATGCTACCTTTTCAAAACGGAATACTGTTTTTATTGTTATAAGTATTGATTTTGTTATCAGTAAATTAAAACGAAATATTACACATATTTGCCTACACGATACTACAATAAGTCGACACCTATAATTTGGCATTGGGCGAGGGGGTGTTTTTTTCTTTGACTGTTAATGGCGTCTGTACACTGAACTCAACTCTGAAATCTGTCTTTGTTGTCTTTTGTTTTTGAGACTTACCCGTATTTTGTTAAAACAAATATATTTTGTATCCATCTGAAATGTTAAACCTGTTTCAACTGATTCTAAATAGTTTGTTTTTATGTTATACATTGTTATACTATTATACCCCTGTCCTAGAAAAGTAGAGGTTGGAGCAAACATATATATGTTAAACCCCTCCATATTATTCATATACTTGTCCCAAATCAGGAACGTGTATAACAATAGTTGTCTCCAGCCATGTTAGTAAATGTCTGTCTTCTTTATTTTTTTCCAATCGTTTTGTAATAAATTAGACGTTAGTGTTCTCAATTAAATTGTTTCATATCTTTTAATGTCGTTTTTTTTTATTGCCGACCGTACAGTGTGGGTATTTGCCATTGTTGAAGGCCGAACAGTTGCCTAAAATTGCGTACATTCATTTAGTTTGAACTTTGGTGTTAGGGATAATTGTTTCATTTGTAAGCATACCACCTAATACAATCAAAAACTTTGACATCTTGCAATAATATTAAAACAAGTGACTCTTCACACAAGTATTCTCAATTCCAAACTAACTGAGTGAGATATA
The DNA here is from genome assembly GCA_037788925.1 of Mytilus galloprovincialis. Classification (NCBI taxonomy): domain Eukaryota; kingdom Metazoa; phylum Mollusca; class Bivalvia; order Mytilida; family Mytilidae; genus Mytilus; species Mytilus galloprovincialis. The sequence goes on from CM075339.1 coordinate 38,193,333, forward strand.
GAGAGGCTTAGTCCTTCTTTGCTTCATAAAAACGAATGGCTGATGTATATACAAGTACCTTGCCTAAGCGGGGGATAGTTCTTACTATAAAAAATTACTTTGATTTAACACATTCTCTTTCCGAAACTGAAATTATCAAGATACTGGATTTCTAAATTGACAAGATATTTGTTACTTTTTGTTAACGTGTTTTATTAACAAATAATCGTCATTATCATTGAAACAAAATGTGCTTCTTTTCTTGCCGACTTTTTCCTCTATTCACACGAGGCTGATTTCATATATCTTCATTTTAAGAATGAAAAAAGTAAATAGCATTATCATTACACTTCAATAGCGCTATATGGATAAAGACCTCTCACTTAATAATTATAAGTTTGGTGACGATTTTGAACGCATATATCCCATCTGATTTGAAATACTGGATATGACAGTCTGTTTTATGTCTTCACGTACATTTGGAAATTGACAAAGATTGTGAGTTATGAACAAAATTTATATATACGAAAAACAGACGAAGTCCTCTTTTAAATTACGACCTTTCAATTTCTGATGATTTCTGTGTAACAGAATACCTGCACTAGCTGCATTGTGAGAAAATTTCTTCCGTGTGTTCCGATCATTATCGGTATAGTTGAGTTTGTGTTGTTCAGTTAAAGGTATTTTTCTTTTGACCATTGCGTTGTCAGTTTATTTTTGACTTATGACTAACGATTTCCCTTTGGTATATTTTGTCTTTATTCAAACAATTTACGCAGTTAAAAAAAACTGTAAATGGAAATACAATGAAAAAATTACAAACAAAGTGTACTGTTCTTGAACTTGGGAACATACTTTGACTTATATGACTTCAGTTAGAGACAAATAGATAATGCATTACATTTAGTCTCAAATGAGTAATAAAAAAAAATATCTAAACAATTATATTGACATATTCTGATAGCGTAATATTTCAATTGGACAGTTTATAGAGTTTTTGGTATGGCTTATCTTGAAATTGATTATTGGCTTAGTAGTATTTGCAAAACTTTAAACTCGTTCATGTATAAATTAAAATGCCTGGTAACATAGCTATGCATAAAGTACATATCATGACAATTAATAACTAAGGTTTTTCATATATTGAAGTTTTAACAAAGAATAATATAGGCTTTTTATCAATAAGATTGTTTGTAAAATAAACAAAAATATTGTACATAAACTGAAATGACGTAGTAAGCAATTAATCTCCTTATCAAATGGCGAAATCACAAACATAAACATATCAAATAAATGGACAAAAACTGTCATATTCCCAGATTTGGTACAGACATTTTCATATTTAAAAATTGTTGGATTAAACCTGGTTGGATAGCTAGCTAAATATCTTGCTGGTATGGCAGTTGGATACATTTCCATTATATTGACAAAGCTGTTTGAACAAAATAAATAGACAAGATAGGGAAACAATGTCAAAAATAAGGGTATAGTCACATTGTGTTATAATCTTAATCACTTAGAAAACAAACTAATAATTAAACAAACATTGGTACAATAGCACACTGGTAAAATCTTTAGGTACAGAGCCAATCCATATGTAACGTAGTAACAGAATAACACACATAGACAAAGAATATAGCCATATCATTACTAAAAACAATACGCCGGAACGCTTAGAGAGGAGGCATTCTAGCAAAAACCAAAGACATAGAATCAGGCCACAATGACAGCAAATGGATACCAAGAAAACTAGACTTAACAGTTAAAGTAATATTCATTAAGACAAAATATATGAAAATTATAACACGTTATTTAGATGCTAAATTTTTATCGCCATGCTTTTGATACCTCCCGATGATTCTTTTTAGTCAAATGACTCGACGTTCTTTGACTTACCTCATCAACTTTCTGCTCAGACACTGGTGCAGTTTTGCAAAGTCTGAGAAGTTGCTGCATGTGAGTTGCAATGAGTTGTTTGTCGAATTACAAATCGAAAGACGTTGATTACCAATTATTTAGATTTGTGTCCATGCTTCAAATTCACCTGATTTATGATTTCATTAACATTGTCCTTCTGTTCCATTTTTATATGATAATATAAATTTACCAAAATAATCTAATACAAAAAAAGCCTTCAGATCATAAGAACAGCAAAATGCACACCTTGATCAATGAACACATCAGTATAACTGAAGAAATTATTTTTAAATGACAAAAATAATTTCTGTGGGAGCAAGGCTTGAAAAGAGGGACGAAATATACCAAAGTTACATCCCAGCTCCTTTGTTCTAACAGGGGTGATCTGAGTCGGATCACCCCTACCAGATCACCCCAGTTTGAGTTTCTTTGTTATGCATGCTTTCCTTTGTTCTGTAACATTTTGGCGGAAATGTCAAATCCACTATAAAAGTTATAATTATTATACGGAAAAGACTATCTATCAAAATTCACGTAGAAAAAATTCAGTGTATATGCTGGGATTCGAACTCAAGACCTTTAGCATATCAAGTCACGAGACATACCACTACACCAGGACGACTGGATACGAATTAATAGTAATTTGACATACTTAAAGGAAGCAAGCTCTTTTTTTATAAGTGGGATGAGTTGTCAAACCTTTATTCAGTGGGGTTTACACCTTTTTCGTTATTAACATGAATAAGTGAGTTTTCAGACTGATTGTTCAATTTGATTTTACACTTCAAAGTGGGGCAAGTCGGTAAACAAGAGTGGGACTATATTTTTATAAAGTTGCGATATAGTGTGGGCCGATTGGCAAGTGGGGCGAGTTGACATTGTTTGATATCTACTCATCGTGTTTGGGGGTCAAAAAGGGTATACATCATATAGTAATATATAAAGTATATTGTTATGGTTGTGTTGCGTTTTAAACTAGATTTTAAGAATAATTGTTAATGGTTTTTCGTCTTATCTAAAACAGCTGGGATGTAAAATAGTTATCCCGCCGGTCATCGGGGTGATCTTACACTGACACACCGCGTCCTTTGGGATAACTATTAAGGACAGTCAAACTCATAAATCTAATACAAACTGACAACGCCATGGTTAAAAACAGACAAACAATAGTACACATGACACAACATAGAAAACCAAAGAATAAACAACACGAACCCCATTATTGAAGGTTGATTGAAATTAAACTGAAGTCTATATGTCTGAAGAGAACCAATTGTTTTTCCCCCTGACCTTTTGTACGCAATTTGTGTAGAATTCTACTTCCGACAACATTTTGCAATCGTCTCTTTGTAAAATGTGATTTCAACGAAAATCGAAAAATATAACAACTGAACAATTGAGAGGATTTATTATATCCATTATTTTCTGTAAAATTTTAATTTCATTTCATCAAAGGTTCAATTTGTTCTTACTAAAAGATTGCATTTCAACAGTATTCTATAATAAATCAGCTACTAAGTAATTAACGATACGGATCAAACATAACACCAAAAAGATAAAAGAGCAATGACCACAATTTTGCATATTTTGAGTTTTTTTCCCTAAAAATCAAGAAGTAAAAAGAAAAAAAAAATGTTTAGTTACGTAGACACAGGTCACATTGATTTCGTATTTTCCATTGTATCTTGTTTTTCATTATCACAAATGTAAACTTCTCCGAGTTTGTTAAATACGCAATTACAATGGAATAGATGTGCAAGAAAATCAGTTATAATATAACCGATTTATCTTAGTTAACATTATTCATAAACTTAATATGTGTCAGCTATTTAGTGTATGTTTCAAAAAGGGATTCATACATTTGTATTTGTCTGATTGCTTTCTAGGAAGAAATGTCAACTTTGTTTCGGTAAATTGATTGTTTGTTAACAGTTCCGTTGTTTAGAAAACGCTTCCATTGTGTGTTCTGGATAAGAATTGCCCCTTAGAATCGATTGATGTGAAAAATTGTCATCCCAAAAAATAGTTCATGTTATTCTCCAAACAAAATATTTAAAAAAAAAAACACAGAAAAAAATTAAAAGTTTGAAGAGCTTATTCAAAATTCTAAATTGTTCAGTTTAATAAAACAGGTTTTATTTACTGAATTGTCTAAAACCCTCATGGACTTCTCCTTACTCGGATTGACGATTTTGAATATGTACCTGCCCAGCTGCAACTACTTGTATAGTTTCGTGTGTGTCTAAGATTGGTACTTAACCAAGTGTTAATTTTACATGTTTCTTATTGGAGTGAATTTTTAGTTTAAATATCCGAATCTTTTGAATATCCTATTATCCTGTATTATGTTCCCATAATATTCTATATACTAGTAGTAGTGTATATATGACACAATTTTAACTTTACACTCAACTTAAACAAAAGTTAAAATATGAATTTGCAGATTGTCCCATACTTTGAATATACAGCATTTCTTTAAAGACTGGTATAATCTATAGGCTTTAAGTGATGTTTAATCAGCTACAGGTGCAGTTGACATTTATTATATTTTGAATAAAACAAATTCCGTTCTAGTATATTTGATTAACAATAGACTTAAATTGTAACATTTTATTTCTTAAGAAGTAACAGATTTAAAGTAAACAAAAACGAGATGGATACAAATATGATGGTTTTGGTTAAAAATCGTCAATGAAATAGTTTTCATTCAAACCTGTATTATATTTTGTTTAATTCTTGCTATATTTTTGTTTTTATTTATAGTTTTAACCTAACACTTTAGATGGTGTTAAGATACCAAATAAAATGACTGAAAGGGATAGAGATAACTTACTTGTGGTAGCCATCGACATCGGCACAACTTACTGTGGATATGCCTTTTCTAAGAGATATACCTTTAAAACAGATCCATTAAATATACGCGTCAATCTCCCTTGGTATCCCGGCAGTGGACGAAGTCTTTTGACCTCAAAAACCCCAACCTGCATATTGTTGAACTCCGATAAGGAGTTTGTCTCCTTTGGTTATGAAGCTGAAAATCAGTATGCCGATCTGGTGATGAACAAGCAGCAACAGGACTTCTATTATTTCCCTCGATTTATGACGAGCTTGCACAATGATAAGGTAATGTTTTTGATTTACCTTTAATTGATCTTAAAAAGTTTAGTAAATGTATAATCTATATATTATCCATTTTGTTGAAATGAAATATTAAAAATGAAGATCAAGGCAAATGGCCATTTTTTTTGTACAATCAAAAATATCTTGTTCAACTTTTAAACTTGTCATTGAAACTATTGATATAGCTTTATGATTTTTCGTCAGTATATATTTAACATGCAGACGTTTATATTCCTTGTGGATATTTTTGCTTTTGATAATGCATATTGTAGGTTGCATTTCTGTAAAAATAGACAATACAATTTCACAGGAACTTCATTTGCAGTTTGAACTGTGACATTTATACGACGAATTTGGTAAAAAGCTATACCCTAGAAGGACATTTGATATCCACTGCTATTTTATTCAATGGTCAATACATAGGTCTCTGCGGGACATTTTTTAACATTTATATAGATATAGGAAGATGTGGTGTGAGTGCCAATGAGACAACTCTTCATCCAAATTACAATTTGAAAAGTAAACCATTATAGGTTAAAGTACGGCCTTCAACACGGAACCTTGGCTCACACCGAACAACAAGCTGTAAAGAGCCCAAATTTACTAGTGTAAAACCATTCAAACGGCAAAACCAACGGTCTAATCTATATAAACAAAACGAGAAACGAGAAACACGTAGTTATTACATAAACAAACGACAACTACTGTACATCAGATTCCTGACCTTATGCCCTGAAATTTTTAGAGTTGAAACTTATTCTTAAATTTTGTACTACCTACTCTTTTTGCCAACCTCAGAATCAATTTGTTACCGTAAAAGTACGTTTTATACTGGTTAAAACATTGGAAACAACACGTTTAAAAGTTCTATTTAGGTAACAGTCACAAGTTATGTTTTTTTAAGATCATATCTGGGAACCAGGATGTTAACAAATCAAATTATCTATAAATATTATATATATCCACAAAAGAGACATGTGTGGACCAGCTGTATTTATCAAGTGCAACCTGCATGGTATTTCTTATAAAATAATTAACATCCTGATGTTTTGATTATTCTCATTATTTCAGATCGCATATAATTGTTAGCATCTAGCATCTACTTTATTTGAACTGGAGTAGATAGTTGTCTCATTGACAATGATACATGTACTGAATTTCCGTATATTTAAATTGTCTGACGTATATAGTGCCAAAAAACATTCTTTTCTGTAAATGTTTATATAGTTTAATCGATCCCATTTAAAATGGTATATTTTTTTTGGTGAATTTTGGTGTGACAACAACATTTGAGTTGATAATCAGATGAAATAAAAGTCGCAAATATTCAGACCAGTTTAATTTCAATTCAGTTGCATGAAGCAAAACATAAAATCTACTTGTGTCAATTCGGCCTGCGAAAATTTAAGTATATTTTTACATAAGTTTGTTTTCTAAACTTTATCATGAGGAATTTTTAGTTTTTTTTTAGAATCAAGATAGAACATTATATAGTTCTTTTGGGATACTTGTGGGTTAGATCATTGTTTTTGTTATAGATTATTCGTCTTGAAAATGGAGTAAATAATCGTTTCAGTAATTGAACCTGCAATGGATATTTACAGACAATGGTTGGACAACCCAAGAGTTACAACAGCACACGATTACTATCAAATAATGCTCACAATAATGTAATGCCTTTTAATCGGGGACAAAATTCCTTTAAAACGTTTAGAAACTTAGATTCGTCTGGGTGTATTTGTCAATCAAATGACCTAGCGTTCTAAAACAAAATAACATATGTGTTTGTAGGAAAACATGACGATTACCATAATTACATTCTGATCTATTTTTTTTCTCATCTCAGTGTGCGCGATGACAAAGCAGAACTATTATGTTCATGTTCGTCCACACGCTTTAAAAAGTGAAGTGAAAGATACCAGAGGGACATTCAAGCTCATAGTCAAACAAATAACTCAAAACAACATGCATAAAAAGAAAAGAAACTGTCCAAAAATAGTACACAGAACAAAATATAGAAAACTAAAGACTAAGGAACACGAACCCCACCAAAAAATAGGGGTGATCGCTCGATAGGGTAAGCAGATTATGCTGCAAATGTGGTACCCGTCATGTTGCTCATGTTATTTCAAACCCGGTAAATAAACTAGTGAGGTATGTTGAATTCGTAAACGGGATTGTAGTTACGACATAAGTGGCATATCCGATATCATCTGTGAAACGGATATTCCATAACGGTAAACCAACTCGTGATTGCGTCCGTAAAATTTACAAAGGGATGATTCCAATTTCATCATTTGGAGCTCTAGGTTTAAAATCTTCCTTGTGAGCAGCAAACTCTCAATCAGGTAAATCATGATATGAAAAGTAAGTCTGCGAGTATTGTATCAGGTTTAATTCGGTAAACTGTGATTCCCTTTTCCGTCATGTATTAGCTTATAAAATTAAAAGTATGTAGTTGAAATGTACTTTTGATTGAAATTTGGATGATCCATTGTGTCTCATAGTAAATTTTGCGCTGAACGTGGGGTACAATCACTCGTTCACATTGCACGAATAAAACCAGGTATTCATTAAAATATTGTCTCAATTCTCAGTCATCAGACTAATATAGATTCGTGTTTTTACTGTACTTGATTGACAATCAAATTCAAGAAATAACAATTGTTTAACAATCAAAATGCATTTGAAAAACACTCCTTAGGAATTTTAGAAGTAAAAAGTTCCCACTAAACTTGTGACTCCATGATCCATGGTAACTGACAGTTTGAACTAGTTCTTAGGGTAACAGCATTTGTTAAATATAAATATATTCGATATTCTCTAAATTTCAAGAATTTAAGCAGAAGCATGATGATAGAAGACTTTATTGGAAAACCAGTACTAGCAATTGATGTAATTGCCCTTTTAATCAGAGCATTAGCCGACCATGCAATGACTGCAATGGAAACTCAAGGGACAAGAGTATACACAACTGACAAACTTATAACATGGGTACTTACAGTTCCAGCTATTTGGACAGATAATTCAGATAATTTCATGATAGATTGCGCAGAAAAGGTATGAGTCGATTTTCTCAAAATCTTTGATGGTATTTGATGGTATTTCCCCTGCAAAAACACATTAATTATTTACAAAATTTTCTTTTCTTCAAAAGTTGAGAATCAAGATAGAAAAGTATATACCTTGTGCGTGAGATTGTTTTTTCTTATTTTAGCAATCTTATAAAAGGAGTACATAATTGTTATTTTATATAAGCTTTAATGCTTATTTGATGTATGCAGTCCGTCAAAAGATAATCACCTACTAAATATAATTGGCCATATTTTATTTACTACACCCAAAAAATATTGATGTTTAGCGTAATGAAATGACTGTGATATACATTAAGAACATACATTAATACCAAAAAGGTTGAACTCCGAAAAACCCACCAAGCAACTGTTTATTGACTGTCATCAGCACTTTTACAAACACTCCATTTTAATACCTATAAATCATTTTCCCACTCTCCTACGTACAGGTAAAATTGGACATTCATCAAGTCATTGTGTAGTATGACAAGATGTAATATATATGTGGATAAACATTGGCAAGAAATTGGCATGTCAAATGCAGGAAGTAGCACTATCTTTATATGACAAACTGCTTATTCGTCAAGCTTACGCCACCCATTTAACCCTGCACCAAAGCACAACTAAACTGGCCCCCAGGTGGTCTTTCAGTGTTTGAACATTGATAAGACAATTCAAATTGTAGTATATTTGAAATTGTACTAATCAATATCATTATAAAGGATACCTCAAGATGATGGTAATGTGTGGCTGCTTAAAGCTCAGTGAAGCAATGGCCAATAATACGTCAATAAATTATCATGTGTCCAATTCCCGTGAGCACAAATCAACTTAGAAAACAATTCTTCTTCTTCGCGTGATTAACCCGGAATTTTTATTTTCGGAAAAATACGTCATAATTTATTTTCACTGAACTCACTATATAAATAGATAAATAAATACAACATTCAATTGTGGTGCAAGAACAGTACACATGTCTTATAAATACGTAGAACAACTTAACTGAGATACATATTTATTCAAACAATGTACATACTTGCATAACCCCTCATACATTATATTTATGCAAACATTTAAAAAAAAAAACACTTTAAAAGCAATTCGACAAAAATATATGTTGCACCAATACAAGTTTCATGTCAGAATAATAGTTTTTTTTATCTATAAATAAACAAAATATGAAGATGTTTCCTAACAGACTATAAAAACATTAAGTATGGCTTTAATATATATGGTGTTCGTTCAATTTCCTAAATCTGTTTCAATACTTGGAATATGTCATTGGGTAATACTATCCACATAATTTATTAGTTGATGATGTAAATAATCAAAGTACCGTTATGTTAATAAAATATGTCTACAATTAAAATATTACTCAAACAGGAAATTCATTTAACATTTTTAATGTATCAACAAATGATCAAGTTAATATTCGAATTTTGAGGAAAAAAATGTACTAAATATTATATTAATACGTGTAATAATTAGCCAACATAAGATATCACATCCTCTCAAACAATGTCCAGAAAAGCATAAAATAATTTGAAAGGGTTTGATAATTTTAAGCAAAATAAACTCATGACAATGCAAAAAAAAAAAACCAAAACCACAACAGTCCATAGACCACAATGTATCATATAATATGTGATTATAATAAAATTAAGAATGGACGTTTACTTCATAATATGACCCTCCGAAAAATCAGCGAATTATTTATCGTTTATGCTATGTTTACTGTCTCGTTTCTTTATAATTAAAACTTAAAAATTTGCAGGCTGGAATACAACAGAACCATCTGTTATTGATAAAACAACAGGAAGCGGCGTTAATATACTGCCATCATCTCCCTTTAAATAAAGCGGGAGACGCAGAATTGTCTGGTGAAGACACCAAATGTATGCTGGTTGATCTTGGAGGTATGTATTTGATAGTGGTGCACATATTTGTGAAATGCATACTATGTCTTTAGCAGGAATAAATTAAAGCGGTGAAAATTTTACTCTAATAAAAAAATATATGTTAAAGAATCATTACAAAACCAATTCTTCTTTAACATGTTATGTGTATAATTCAGAGTTTATGATGGTTTCAAATTCTCAACTCCACTTCACATAAGAACAATAATATTAACGAATATTTGTGTCGAAGAAGAACAATTAAAAGAACTTTTACAGTATCCCAATTGTTATATGATGATCAGTAAATCATTTAATGCCTTAAAATGTTATCATTACGTTAAACCATCCTATTCATTGCATGAAAAAAAAAGAAAAAAAAATGATTGACCATTCTTGAAATTTGTGGCCAAACATGGCTCTCATCATACCTTTAACCTATATAAAAGTTCATTTTACAAAAATCAGATGATAACACAATGTTGACTGCAGCAACTGTACCCCTATTTTTGACGTTTTTACTCTTTGAGTATGTTTGTTTTGTTCACGCATCGTGACAATGTAATTGAATTTGATGCGACTGTCATACAAGTGAGGGGTTAAGCTAGCTATAAAACCAGGTTCAATTCACCATTTTCTATATAAGAAAATACCTGTACCAAGTCAGGAACATGAGGAATATGACAGTTGTTATCTATTTGTTTGATGTCTGGACTTTTGATTTTGCCTTTTGATTTTGGACTTTCCTTTTTGAAATTTCTTCGGAGTTCAGTATTTTTGTGTTTTTACTTTTTATTGATTTTAAATGTCACCTTCAACATACTTATGACTCGGAATGCTTGGACCGGATAAAGAACCAATACAAACAAATCACAGACAACTTAACGATTAATATTAATTTATTTTGAGTAAATTGTTGGCTATAAAGAAAATAAATAAACACATTTTGTGAAGAATCACGCGTATTCGCGCAACGAATAAACCAAAGATGCATCATCGAGATGATTGATTTGTTGACATACTTATTGGTTAGTGGATTCATATGTTAGCAGACAGTCGGTAAATTGATCGATGTGAAATGTAGATCATTACTGGTCGACTTTTTTTGCACTCATATCAACCAGAGTTTGTACTGAACTTTTTCAAAGACAGAACCCAAATATCTTACATAGTTCAAATTCATATTTATTGATGATGTTACATCCTTGCATGATACTAAATTCAAGGAGGTCCTACTCATACTACCAATATATCACAGGGAATATGAGGTTTAAGATTTACTGAAATAAGATGCACAGCTTAACATCTTTAGATGTTGAACGACTTTGAAACTTCCTAATTTTCAACGTTGCTTTTAGTCCAAGTTACATGTAAAACTGAAACATGTGTTGGTTGTTATATAATAGCTCTGTTTATACATTATGCCAGTAGATAATCACACAATACGGAATTCAATTATAGGGTGTACTCCGGACATAAAAACTACATAAACAATGTTACAAGGAAAAAATGTATTGATGATTCTGACATTAAGTAAACATATCACATGATGGTTGATAACTACTCGCTTACCGTATCGACATTATCAGACTCGGTGATTTATAAGTCCTTGTGATTCAGTCCTATTTTGATTTATAAGGATTTGTTACCTCCTTATTAGTTTTAGAAATTATAACATAAGTTTAATTCTTTAACCTTAGTTTAAACTTAGTTGCTGTAATTAAATTGTTGAAACAATTTAAATTTTGTATGTAGGTGCCACAGTAGACATATCTGTTTTGGGGAAACTAGTTCAAGGCGGTGTAGAGGAATTATATAGAATAACAAGAGGAGATTGCGGTGGAACATCCGTCGACAATGGGTTCATACAACTGTTTGAAAATATGTTAGGGAAACACCTTCTGAACACAATGGAACGAGAGCATTTTAAAGATTACTTAGATTTGCTTACAGGATTGGAAGCATATAAAAGGACTTTTACAGCAGATAATGAGATAAGTATCACAGTACCAAATAAAACTCTTGACTCACTTTGCATTAGACATTTGCAAAAAGACTTTTCTACCGTGTTAGAGTCTACTTATTCCAATTCAATTTCGATTCTATTCAATAAAATGAGAATAGACAAAGAATTGTCGAAGAGCATTTTTGATAAAGCTATTAATAGTATTTTGAAAATACTACAAGAACTGTTTGCACTCTTTGATTTTCAGACTGCAGAATTAATATTTTTAGTTGGAGGCTTTTCAGAATGCAAATTGGTACAAGGTGCAATTATGGATGCCTTTCCAGAGAAAACAATACTAGTATCAGAGAAAACCGATTTCGCAACTCTAAAAGGTGCTGTGCTTTATGGTCACAACAACGAAAAACGTTCTGGTAAGATCAGGCTAACTTGTTTTTGCTCTTTCCATCTTGCTGCTTTTTCTGCTATTAAGAAAACATAAAAAAAAACAAGTACATGTCGAAGATCATTGACGTTTAGGTACTATACCCTCAGGAGAATAGTCTGTCGATTTGGATTTAATTCGTATCTTATGTTTTTATGTTGAGGTTTTTATGCAAAAAACGGTTTCTATCTAACAATTAACTTTACACAAAAAAATCTGAAATACAAATTGTATGCAGTGGATGGTTTTCAATGACTTTTCTAAAATGATTTGAATGCTGCAATTGTTGATAATCTATATAGAAATATAGAAAATGACTGAATAAATAGTCAACGATCATTCTTACAGGACGATGGATCATGTAATATGCTTCTGTACACTACAAAATATAATATATAACAAGTGAAAAAGGGTACAACATCACCATTAAAAAACTATAAAATTAACAAATATTAGATATATCGGATAACAGATATCCTTCTTCAATAATAGCACGATGTCAAATGAATCATGTCAATTTATTCAAACTGAGATACTTTTTTCTAAATCTTGAATTTATACAATTTAAGCGAACACCACAGACGCTGATACAATTTTAAAGTTTCCAAACACGGCGCAAAGATTACAAAGATATGCCAAATGAAAATAGTTATTTTCGTTGTGAACTGGCACAACTCTAAATTTCCAAAGGTTGTGACAGTTTAGATGTTATAACTACATTGAGGACAGTCCTAAAAAAAATCAAAAGTGTCCTAACCGATCCAAGATGGTATAAATTTGACAACGGTAGGGCAATTGCAACAGAAACTACATATGTAAGCCTCCCAAACGAATAACTGTATAATAATGATTCAAAAAATAAGTTTTATATAATGAGGTAAAATAATTGAACGTGGCTACGTACTTGTACATCCATCCCGAATCAATGGAGCCTTGTAACTTCAACTGTTATTTTTAAAAAATAATTTCGAACTGTAAAGCCAGTACTAAAGCCGACGTTGTTGAAAACAGGTGATGACAGGAAAATGAGGGGCTCGTTCTATGTTTTTTTATTTATGCCCTCTGGGGAAACTGTCCGTAACTTTCTTATCCAAAATCTTTCCCGAGCGACTCTGTCGACCTTCGACCAACCCTCGTTGTGGTCTATGATTGTGATGGTAAGGTTTTTGAGATCAGCTTGTGTGTGTCCAGGTGATCTGAAATGACGACTTACGGGAAGGTCGGGCTTGCAAGTGTAGTCACTTCGATGACTATTCATGCGTTTGTTGGATGACTGCTCCGTCTCGCCAACATACTGCATGCCACATCGAAACTGAAGGAGGTATACAACATTCTGGGTTTTGCAAGTTACATTGCAAAATATAGTGTACACAGACCCAGTCGCGATATAGAAAAAGTATCTCAGTTTGAATATATTGACATGATTCATTTGACATCGTGCTATTATTGAAGAAGGATATCTGTTATCAGAAATATCTAATATTTGTTAATTTTATAGTTTATCAATGGTGATTTTGTACCCTTTTTGACTTGTTATATAAAAATATATATAGCCTCTTTTTTTTTATAGTAAATATGAAAATGAAATGCTACTAATTCTATCAAACGTCAAATGACTGTTTCGATCATACTTAAAATTGAGTATGAAAATGGGAAATGTGTCGAAGAGACAACAACCCCACCATTGAAAAAACAAAAGCAGAAGGGTACCAACAGGTATTCAATTTAGCGAGAAATTCCCGCAACCGAAGGCGTCAAAAATATACTAGTTCAGTGATAATGAACGCCATACTAATTTATAAATTGTACACAAGGAACTAAAGGAATTAGAATATGTGTACATTATCTTCTTGGTCAATAATGTGTCTTCCTTTCTAGGAGAGTGATCATCGGGCACATGCGTATTTTAAAATACTTAATACACACAACAATATGTTTACAAGAACAATAGACAAAGACAAGTCTTACAAGCAGTCTGTACCTGACCTCAAAACAGTCAATTAATAAAACTACATAATTGTTATATAACTTATACTCACTTTATCATTGTAACTTGAATCGAGCACATACCCTACATATATATGAACCGAATGGTTAATTGCATGCGACAAAAGACAAGACAAATAGAACATGTAAACCTTTTTTTTGGTACGCATCAATACATTTTTTACTAACAAAATGACAGCGCGCACTCTGAATTAAAGTCGAATAAGGAGGGTTTACTCTTCAAATCTTCATAAATTCCCCACTGAATATCTTGTTTTTACCATTGTTCTGTAATGTCTGTGATATATCAACGATAAAGTTCGTAAATCATTTCCATTACATGAAACGATCAACACGCTTTTTCTGTAATTGGTCATTCCCTGTTTTAATATGTTTATTGTCAATGATTCCGACATAGTATAACCCTAAATAATTCGCATATCTTCGACATCTTGATAGAAGGTTTACACGACAACATCGCCTGTTTTCCATTGTGTTGTACGAAAATAGTTAACATCTAGTAACATCTAGTGACAAATATATCATGCATGTTTAGGAGAAGTCTTTTAAGGAAGAAACCATATTTACAAATTTATCAATGCATACAATAGTTATATGCTATATAATAGGCAGTCCGGGATGAGACTACCGAGACATGTTAATTGTCACTTGAGCGAAATATACAACCAACTGTTGTAAGGGTTCTACGGCCGATCGGTTAAAAAACATGCAGTACACTTTCATTTCTATTTTTCTGTTTTTCCGAGTGGGTAATGAAGATGAAATTTTGACACAATACAACCTTTATAATCTATTAAGCCTTTGTACTGTATGCATGATGTTGTTGCATATACCTATAATGGACTATACGCTAAATATATTCAAAGTAAAATAATGCTTTAAATATATTCTATGTAATATTTTTTGAACTTTAATGAACGACAGTAATTTACATAGAATTCATGTTTAAATCTGCAATACTGTTCTGCTACTGAATGTTTGTCTTTTGTACTCGAATTTTCCGATCACATCGCAGTATAAACTTCAATTTACAATTCAACGCTTTGACAGTTCCCTAACAGAGAATGACATAAAAGTAAGCCAAAGTGGAATTAAAATATTAATTCAAATAATGTCAATCGATTCAAGAAGATAAATGTTACCCGAACGGCTTTCAAATATTACTTTTACGTATTTCTGATGAAAGTACGTCAGAAAAGCGCATAATACTTTGGCAATTGATAACATGTTATTTTCAGATTTGTTACAACCATATGTTGCAAACCGATTGATCTCGTCCTCATAAGAGCACACAAAAGACTTAATAACAATGATGACTTTTCACATTTACTGATGGACTTGTAAAGGAGAACGTATTTCATTTAATGAGTGCAAATGATACACTCAATTATTTTGATTATTGTGTATATGTGTATCTGTATAGGATAAGAAAAGTTGCACACTATACATTGATAATTACTGGTGTTAGGTGTCTAGCGTTTACATATTTTCTATCTCATTTTTAGCTCACTTGACCCGAAGTGCCAAGGTAGCTTTTCTCATTCTTGGCGTCCGTCGTCAGTCGTTGTCGTCTGATAATTTTACAAAAATCTTCTCTAAAACTGCTTGGCCAAATTTAACCAAACTTGATCACAATCATCACTAGGATATCTAATTTAAAAAATGTGTCCGTTGACCCCCACCTGCTAACCAATTTGGCCACCATGGCTAAATATAGAAGATAGGGATACAATGCAGTTTTTGGCTTTAATCTCGTAAAAGTATTAAGAGCAAATCTGACATGCGAAAAATGTTAATCATGTTAAGATCTATCCACCCTGAAACTTTCAGACAACCAAATGTTAGGTTGCTGCCCCTCAATTGGTGATTTTACGGAACTTTTGAAGTTTTTGGTTATTTTTTTGAATATTATTATAGATAGAGATAAACTTAAAACACCAATAATGTTCAGCAAAGTAAGATTTACCAATAAGTATGCATAACTAAAATTATTAGTAGACCCCTTAAGGAGTAATAGCCCTTTATTATGAATTTTCAACAAATTTTCGTGAATTTATGTAATCTTTTACAAAAATCTGCTTTCAAACTACGGGGCCAAATTTAACCAAGTTTGACCACAATCATCTTTTGGGTATCTAGTTTACAAATGTGTCCAATGACCCCACCTGCCAACCAAGATGGTGGTCATGGCTAAAAATTGAACTTTGGGGGGAAATGTAGATTTTGGTTTATATCGCAAATTCATTTACAGAAAAACTGACAAGTGACCGGTTCATCAGATTTAGATTTATCTCCTCTGAAATGTTTAGACGAGTCCTACAACCCATTGTTGGGTTGCTCCCCCTAAGTTAGTAATTTTATGGAAATTTTGCAGTTTTTTGTTATTATGTTAGATATCATTATAGGTATATCTTAAATTATCATATACTTAGACTAAATAACATATGATTTTTACTGTATGATAATACCATTGAATTACCGTAAATTTCATATTTTTCCAATTGGTCCTTAGCGGGCTGATATGAAAAGTTTATCACATGCTTCAATTGTTATCACATGCCACTCCGTAACTTTATCACATGGAATTCCGGTGATACTCGGCAAATTCCGGAAAATGCACCTCAATGCTATGTTTTCAGTGAAAACATTAGGCAAAGAAGTGTACAAAACAATTATTAGAATACTGGAATGTATATTGTGTAAAAAAAAAAAATTAAATTAAATAAAATGCATTTTTTATAGTTTTTTTTTCTGAAACATGATTTAGAAAGTTACTTTAAAAAAGTTGACTTTTCCATACAATGTTCAATATGTATATTGTTGAATTATTTTTTTGTCCATTCGTCCATTTAAAAATATGGGTTTTTTCTCTGTTGAGGAATATGATAGAAAGATTTCATATTGAATGTATCAAATTTTGGGTCCGACGTCCGTGAACTTTTTACTCTTTCAACTTCTTTTCGGGAACCACGTAAAAGGATCAATATATGAATCTTTTATTTTTTTTCTACTGTTGAGGCATATGATAAAAAGATCATAACATGTCATTTTTCATATCGCATGTATTATCAGCCCTCGAGCCATGCGTCTCTTGGGCTGATATTGAACCTAGGGCTGATAATTTATGCGATATGAAAAAATGTAATAATCTGATATTATTACTTATGATTTTAACCTTATTTTACATGATGTTTAAAGAATCAGTATATAAGAGTGAGCGACACAGGCTCTTGAAAGCCTCTAGTTTTACATTCATATTTACAAAAAATCTATGTCTTTTAGAATTGCCAACTAATGTTTCTACTCAGCCATTTGGTGAAGATATCATCGATAATTTTGATTTTACCAAAAGGTCACCACCGCCACTTTTTGTTGAAGGCTTAGAAGGTAAATTTAAACAAGTTTAAGTGAACTCATAAATCTTGATTACTTTTTTTTATTCATAAAAAAAGGTTTAAAACACAGCTTTTGAAAATAAGCACATTGTCCACACCACAAGATTGTGGTTTCAAGCCTTTAATATACTTTTGACAGAAAACTCATACTTAGAAGAGGGACGAAAGATACCAGGGGGACAGTCAAACTCATCAATTTAAAAAAAATGACAACGCCATGGCTAAAAAATGAAAAGGACAAACAGACATTCAATAGAACACATGACACAACATAGGAACTAAAGAATAAACAACACGAACCCAACCAAAAACTAGGGGTGATTTCAGGTGCTCCGAAAGGGTAAAAAGATCCTGCTCCACAATTGGCACCCGTCATGTTGCTTATGAGATAACAAATCCGGGAAATAGTCTAATTCGGTAGGTCACATTTTTGAAAAGGAACGGGATTGTAGTTACGACGTAAGAAACATATCCGATATTATTTGTGAAACGGTTATTCCATAACGGTCAACCAACTCGTGATGGCGTCCTTAACATTTACAAAGAGGTGATTTCAACTTCACCATTTGGAACTCTAGATTTAATAACTTCCTTGTGAGCATCAACCCGCTATCAAGAAAAATCATGATAGGAAATGCAAGCACGGGAATATCGTATCAATTGGAAGATATATACATTGAATGCAGGTGCTGCTGGAATGTTGCTACTAAGAAATGAAAAGTTCACAATTGGAAAGCTGAAATTATCTCTTTTGTCGTAAAGTTTTGTTTTCAATAGACCCTCATTGGTAATTTCTAGATCTCAGTCAAGATATGAGTCCGACTCAATTGTATCTGTTGTTTCCTTTATCTCTAGTTCAATGGGATAGATGCGTTCGACATAGTTACCAAAATTTTAATCATTTAGTGAGCGAAAGTAGATTAAAGGATACTGCTTACTTCTTATCTTTCTTCCTTAGAAGTTCCTGTATGAAGTCAGCCTCATAATAATAAAGAAACATGTCGACAAGAAAAGGGGCACAATTTGTCCCCATTAGATTGCCGATATACTGTTGAAAAACACGTCCTCCGAACGTATCAAATTTGTTGTCAAACAAGAAATCAAGCATCTTGATAATGTCAGTTTCAGAGAATTTTTTGTTTTAATCAGAGAGATCCTTTACGAAGTACGATTTATCCCTTCCTAGAACACGATACTTGTAACTTCGTTGTCCATTCTTTTTTTTTAAAACAAAGCAATACCAATAATAAACACATACCCACCATACGAGTTGTATATATATATATATATATATATATATATATATATTATGACCTGTTAGTCAAATGCGTTTTGTTTAAATATACTTTTTCACTTTTTTGATCATTTGGGAAATGTTGTTTGTGCTGTTTTAGACCCTTCTACAACGAAATTTGTTTGCATGCACACGTATAAAAATTGCGGTTTTTATCCAACGCAATCATAGGTTTGAACGTAGTTTTCAATTTAGACTCGTTTATATATATTATATATGCAACTCGTCTAAACATCAACCCAACAATGTTAGATCTGTAAATTTGCTTTCGCAAATTTTTGGTTCTTCCCTCGCTGGGATTCGAACCAATGCTACTGTGATATCGTGACACCAAATTGCCTGCACTGCAGCCGTCCCGCTAGACCACACGACCACCTGGGCTCTCAAAAAAAGAGCTCTCGGTGGGCATGTGTTACCTTTCCACGTCAGTTTTAATCTAGCGGCGTACTACAGTACATGATATATAAGGCATGAAGATGTTATTGTTACAGATCAGCTAAATTATCTATAGTAAAGGATTCTACAAATTAATGTAAGATACAGTCACAGAAAATAATTATATTCATAAGTACGTCTGAGTCAGTGACAACTCTACAACAGATGTATCCATCGGATCGCTATCAATGATGGTGATACATGGCTGTGTACATAATGTATATACAACTCGTCTAAACATCAACCAAACAATGTTAGATATGTAAATTTGCTTTCGCAATTGTTTGGTTCTTCCCTCGCCGGGATTCGAACCCATGCTACTGTGATATCTTGACACCAAATCGCCTGCACTGCAGCCGTCCCGCTAGACCACATGACCACCTGGGCTCTAAAAAAAAAAAGAGCTTTCGCCGGCCATGTGTTTTTATTTCCACGTCAGTTTTAATCTAGCGGCGTACTACAGTACATGATATATAAGGCATGAAGATGTTATTGTTACAGATCAGCTAAATTATCTATAGTAAAGGATTCTACAAATTAATGTAAGATACAGTCACAGAAAATAATTATATTCATAAGTACGTCCGAGTCAGTGACAACCCTACAACAGATGTATCCATCGGATCGCCATCAATGATGGTGATACATGGCTGTGTACATAATGTATATACAACTCGTCTAAACATCAACCCAACAATGTTAGATCTGTAAATTTGCTTTCGCAAATTTTTGGTTCTTCTCTCGCCGGGATTCGAACCCATGCTACTGTGATATCGTGACACCAAATCGCCTGCACTGCAGCCGTCCCGCTAGACCACACGACCACCTGGGCTCTCAAAAAAAAAGAGCTTTCGCTGGCCATGTGTTACTTTTCGACGTCAGTTTTGATCTAGCGGCGTACTGACTAGTATATATATAAGTGCCTATAAGTGATTAATATAGTACCGAATTGTTATATAACTTATACTCACTTCATCATTGTAACTTGATTCGAGCACATACCCTACATATATATGAACCGAATGGTTAATTGCATGCGACAAAAGACAAGACAAATAGAACATGTAAACCTTTTTTTTTGGTACGCATCAATACATTTTTTACTAACAAAATGACAGCGCGCACTCTGAATTAAAGTCGAATAAGGAGGGTTTACTCTATAAATCTTCATAAATTTCCCACTGAATTATCTTGTCTTTACCATTGTTCTGTATTGTCTGTGATATATCAACGATTAAGTTCGTAAATCATTTGCATTACATGAAACGATCAACACGTTTTTTTTGTAAACTCTGCCTGTTTTATAGACTCTTTTCTGTAATTGGTCATTCCCTGTTTTAATATGTTTATTGTCAATGATTCCGACGTATTAGAAACCTAAGTAATTCGCTTATCCTCGACATCTTGATAGAAGGGTTATCAAAATGTATCTGGTAACGTTCTAAAAGACAAAATCGCCTGTTTTCCATTTTGTTATACGGAAATGGTTAACATCTAGTAACATCTAGTGACAAATATATCATGCATGTTTAGGAGTAGTCTTTTAAGAAAGAAACAATATTTACTAATTCATCAATGCATGCAATAGTTATATGCTATATAATAGGCAGTCCGGGATGAGACTACCGAGACATGTTAATTGTCACTTGAGCGAAATATACAACCAACTGTTGCAAGGGTTCTACGGCCGATCGGTTAAAAAAAATGCAGTACTTTAATTTCTATTTTTCTGTTTTTTCCGAGTGGGTAATGAAGATGAAATTTTGACACAATACAACCTTTATAATCTATTAAGTCTTTGTATTGTATGCATGATATTGTTGCATATACCTATAATTGACTATACGCTGAATATATTCAAAGTAAAATAATGCTTTAAATATATTCTATGTAATATTTTTTTTAACTTTAATGCATGACAGTAATTTACACAGAATTCATGTTTAAATACTGTTCTGCTACTGAATGTTTGTCGTTTGTACTCAAATTTTCCGATCCCATCGCCGTATGAACTTCAATTTACAATTCAACGCTTTGTCAGTTCCCTAACATGTTATTTTCAGATTTGTTACAACCATATGTTGCAAACCGATTGATCTCGTCCTCATAAGAGCACACAAAAGACTTAATAACAATCAATATGATGACTTTTCACATTAACTGATGGACTTGTAAAGGAGAACATATTTCATTTAATGAGTGCAAATGATACACTGAATTATTTTGATTATTGTGTATATGTGTATCTGTATAGGATAATAAAAGTTGCACACTATACATTGATAATTACTTGTGTTAGGTGTCTATCGTTCATATATATTTTCTATCTCATTTTAGCTCACCTGACCCGAAGTGCCAATGAAGCTCTTCTCGTTCTTGGCGTCCGTCGTCTGTCGTTGTCGTCTGATAATTTTACAAAAATCTTCTCTAAAACTGCTTGCCCAAATTTAATCAAACTTGGTCACAATCATCACTAGGATATCTAATTTAAAAAATGTGTCCATTGACCCCATGCCACCTGCTAACCAATTTGGCCACCATGGCTAAATATATAAAATAGGGATACAATGCAGTTTTTGGCTTTAATCTCGGAAAAGAGCAAATCTGACATGCGAAAAATGTTCATCATGTTAAGATCTATCCACCCTGAAACTTTCAGACAACCAAATGTTAGGTTGCTTCCCCTCAATTGGTGATTTAAAGGCACTTTTGAAGTTTTTGGTCATTATTTTGAATATTATTATAGATAGAGATAAACTTAAAACATCAATAATGTTCAGCAAAGTAAGATTTACCTATACGTAAACATAACTCAAATTAATAGTAGATCCCTCAAGGAGTAATGGCCCTTTATTTAGAATTTTTAACAAATTTTCGTGAATTTATGTAATCTTTTAACAAAAATCTGCTTTCAAACTACTGGGCCAAATTTAACCAAGTTTGACCACAATCATCTTTTGGGTATCTAGTTTACAAATGTGTCCAATGACCCCACCTGCCAACCAAGATGGTGGCCATGGCTAAAAATAGAACATTTGGGAAAATGTAGATTTTGGCTTATGTATCTCCAATTCATTTACAGAAAAACTGACAAGTGACAGGTTCATCAGATTTAGATTTATCTCCTTTGAAATTTTTAAACGAGTCCTTCAACCCATTGTTGGGTTGCTGCCCCTAAGTTAGTAATTTTACGGAAATTTTGCACTTTTTTGTTATTTTGTTAAATATCATTATAGTAACTCATAATATCGTATATCTAATATTATTATTTATGATTTTAACCTTATTTTACATGATGTTTAAAGCATCAGTATATAAGAGTGAGCGACACAGGCTCTTGAGAAACTCTAGTTTTACATTCATATTAACAAAAAAATTATGTCTTTTAGAATTGCCAACCAATGTTTCTTTTGAGCCATTTGGTGAAGATATCATCGATAATTTTGATTTTACCAAAAGGTCACCGCCGCCACTTTTTATTGAAGACTTAGAAGGTAAATTTAAACAAGTATAAGTGAAATGATATATTTTGATTACTTTTTTTTATTCATAAAAAAAGGTTTAAAACACAGTTTTTGAAAATAAGCACATTGTCCACACCACGAGATTGTGGTTTCAAGCCTTTAATATACTTTTGACAAAACACTCATACTTAGAAAGGGGACGAAAGATACCAGGGGGACAATAAGACTCACTAGGGGTGATCTCAGGTGCTCCGAAAGAGTAAAAAGATCCTGCTCCACATTTGGCACCCGTCGTGTTGCTTATGAGATAACAAATCCGAGAAAAAGTCTAATCCCGTAGGTCACATTTATGAAAAGGGAAGGGGATTGTAGTTACAACGTAAGGAACATATCTGATATTATTTGTGAAACGGTTATTCCATAACGGTCAACCAACTCCTGATGGCGTCCGTAACATTTACAAAGAGATGATTCCAACTTTACCATTTGGAACTCTTGATTTAATAGCTTCCTTGTGAGCATCAACCCGCTATCAAGAAAAATCATGATAGGAAATGCAAGCACGGGAATATCGTATCAATTGGAAGATATATACATTGTATGGAGATGCTGCTGGAATGTCGCTACTAAGAAATGGAAAGTTCACAATTGGAACGCTGAAATCATAACTTTTGTCGTAAAGTTTTGTTTTTAATAGACCCTCATTGTCAATTTCTAGATGTCGGTCAAGATATGAGGCCGACTCAACTGTATCTGTTGTTTCCTTTATCTCTAGTTCAATGGGATAGATGCGTTCGACATAGTTACCAAAATTTTAATCATTTAGTGAGCATGGTGAGCGAAAGTAGAATTATAGGATATTGCTTACTTCTTATCTTTCTTCCTAAGAAGTTCCTGTATGAAGTCAGCCTCATTATAATAACGAAACATGTCGACAAGAAGAGGGACACAATTTGTTCCCATTAGAATGCCGATATACTGTTGAAAAATACGTCCTCCAAACGTAACAAATAACGTAACAAATATGTTTGCAATCAAGAGATCAAGCATCTTGATAATGTCAGTTTCAGAGATTTTTGTTTTAATCAGAGTGATCCTTTGCAAAGTACGATTTATCCCTTTCTACGACAAGATACTTGTAACTTCGTTGGCCATTCTTTTAAAAAAAAAAAAGCGATACCAACTCTTTCATTTTTTTTTTAGTTTGGAAAGTTGAATACTTGTATCAAGTGTTGACAAATCAAATGTTTCATTACTATTATAAGATGGTAAAGAGTTAGATTGTATGTACTCCAAAAGATCTTTCTAATTTTTAAGTATCCACGTCTGTTTCACGCCACCTCTAAACCTAATAGAATACTTAAATAATCATATCAAAAACGTAACGTAAATTTGTGACGGACGCTATCATATAGTACCATTAGGAGACACAAACGAAACGAAAGCTGATTTTTGATATTAACTGTAGTTAGAAGAGAGGATTAAACGTGTGCACAATTGAACGCAGTGCTGTTGTTGGCATGAAAAGTATAATGAACAGTTTCTGTACCCGCTCGGGAAGGAAGTAAATAATTAAAACTACTCTATTATTGTCAAGTTGATTGTCTTTGCAAGTGAAATTGGTTACGATACCTTAGCACTTACATGATAGTAAGGCCGTGTGCACATTGATCAATACTTGTTGTTGTGTAAGAGTAATTCACAAGTAAAATAAACACAACTACGTTCAGATTGATGACACTCAATGTTTACATGTATTGTTAAACGTGTTTTTTTCTACATGAATTTAATAGTCAATGTAGGCCTTGTGTTGGTGAAAATGTAGATAAAACATGGTTTTAAGAATTTGAATTTCAACAATTTCCCTTTAAGAATAATGTGTTTAATAACATTGATATTCATAACAATTATTGATAAAGTTCTTTACCGAACTATTTTTCTAATTCTATATATTGTGTTATTACTTAAAGAAAATGGGTAGTTTTACTTACCCCTTATCAAGAGGCATCATCTTTGCCAAACACATTATCTATTTGGAAATATCTTCTTAAATCGACTGGACGTACACAAATATTTACCTCTGGTCTTCACTGATTCAGTAATGCATTACTAGAAAAAAAAGAGTGCACGATAAATTTTAATGTTTGGCTATTATCTCAGATCCATAGAGCTCTGCCAATAAGAAACAAAAAAGATCATGTGTCTGCATGGTAGTATTGGGTCATTGATCTATATCTATCGATATATATATATATATATATATATATATATATACAACTCGTCTAAACATCAATCCAACAATGTTAGATCTGTAAATTTGCTTTCGCAAATTTTTGGTTCTTCCCTCGCCGGGATTCGAACCCATGCTACTGTGATATCGTGACACCAAATCGCCTGCACTGCAGCCGTCCCGCTAGACCACACGACCACCTGGGCTCTCAAAAAAAGAGCTTTCGGTGGGCATGTGTTACCTTTCCACGTCAGTTTTAATCTAGCGGCGTACTACAGTACATGATATATAAGGCATGAAGATGTTATTGTTACAGATCAGCTAAATTATCTATAGTAAAGGATCCTACAAATTAATGTAAGATACAGTCACAGAAAATAATTATATTCATAAGTACGTCTGAGTCAGTGACAACCCTACAACAGATGTATCCATCGGATCGCCATCAATGATGGTGATACATGGCTGTGTACATAATGTATATACAACTCGTCTAAACATCAACCCAACAATGTTAGATCTGTAAATTTGCTTTCGCAAATTTTTGGTTCTTCCCTCGCCGGGATTCGAACCCATGCTACTGTGATATCGTGACACCAAATCGCCTGCACTGCAGCCGTCCCGCTAGACCACACGACCACCTGGGCTCTCAAAAAAAAAAGCTTTCGGTGGTCATGTGTTACCTTTCCACGTCAGTTTAAATCTAGCGGCGTACTACAGTACATGCTATATAAGGCATGAAGATGTTATTGTTACAGATCAGCTAAATTATCTATAGTAAAGGATCCTACAAATTAATGTAAGATACAGTCACAGAAAATAATTATATTCATAAGTACGTCTGAGTCAGTGACAATCCTACAACAGATGTATCCATCGGATCGCCATCAATGATGGTGATACATGGCTGTGTACATAATGTATATACAACTCGTCTAAACATCAACCCAACAATGTTAGATCTGTAAATTTGCTTTCGCAAATTTTTGGTTCTTCCCTCGCCGGGATTCGAACCCATGCTACTGTGATATCGTGACACCAAATCGCCTGCACTGCAGCCGTCCCGCTAGACCACACGACCACCTGGGCTCTAAAAAAAAGAGCTTTCGGTGGGCATGTGTTACCTTTCCACGTCAGTTTTAATCTTGCGGCGTACTACAGTACATGATATATAAGGCATGAAGATGTTATTGTTACAGATCAGCTAAATTATCTATAGTAAAGGATCCTACAAATTAATGTAAGATACAGTCACAGAAAATAATTATATTCATAAGTACGTATGAGTCAGTGACAACCCTACAACAGATGTATCCATCGGATCGCCATCAAAGATGGTGATACATGGCTGTGTACATAATGTATATACAACTCGTCTAAACATCAACCCAACAATGTTAGATCTGTAAATTTGCTTTCGCAAATTTTTGGTTCTTCCCTCGCCGGGATTCGAACCCATGCTACTGTGATATCGTGACACCAAATCGCCTGCACTGCAGCCGTCCCGCTAGACCACAAGACCACCTGGGCTCTAAAAAAAGAGCTTTCGGTGGGCATGTGTTACCTTTCCACGTCAGTTTTAATCTAGCGGCGTACTACAGTACATGATATATAAGGCATGAAGATGTTATTGTTACAGATCAGCTAAATTATCTATAGTAAAGGATTCTACAAATTAATGTAAGATACAGTCACAGAAAATAATTATATTCATAAGTACGTCTGAGTCAGTGACAACCCTACAACAGATGTATCCATCGGATCGCCATCAATGATGGTGATACATGGCTGTGTACATAATGTATATACATATATATATATATATATATATAGATCCATTTTGTTACATCTTGTGATCAATTTAATTTGGCAATCGCCAATGGCAGTCAGCAGGGTTTAATAACATCAGTTGTTCGACCTGTGAGTCAAATGCGTTTTGTTTAAATATACTTTTTCACTTTTTTGATCTTTTGGGAAATATTGTTTGTGCTGTTTTTAGTCCCTTCTACAACGAAATTTGTTTGCATGCACACGAATAAAAATTGCAGTTTTTATCCAACGCAATCATTGGTTTGAACGTAGTTTTCAATTTAGACTCGTATATATATATATATGTATATATAAGTGCCTATAAGTGATTAATATGTCGTGTAGATGTTGCTTGCAGTATTCGAAAGTATATGTGTTTCTTTATTCTTCATTGACTAGAGGTAGAGGGAAGGGTTTTAGATCTCAAACAAATATTATTAGCCCGGCAGCATTTATTGCGTCTGTATCTAGTTAGTGTGACAATTTATGTAAAATAAGTCGGTTTAAACTAAAAGTAAAGAGGATAGACAGTAAAGTGTTAAAACCTTCAAAGCAGGACAGATATTACAACTACAAAAAAAAAGAAGGACAAATTGTAATTGTTTTCGTTCTACATGTTCTAGCCCTTCCCCTTTAAACCACACGGCTACAAAAATTGTACGAAATTTAATTCGACTCTATCATGTCTATGTTATGAACATTTAAACGACATATAGTTTACAAGTTTGAACAAATCTAACGTACAGGTAATTTATCCAGATGTTAAGATGCTAACAACTTTAATGTGAAACCAGTATAAATTACATTACACTAAGTGTTAAAGTGTAAACATGATGGTACAAGTCGTTTTGTGTGAATATTGCCTTATTTTGTATCAGTCATGGTTATGAACATATCTAAGCATGAGCAAATATACATGAGGGTTTATCGAAAATGTTATTACGGTTTTGTTAATAAAGCGTAAAAGAATGTCATTTTGTATCACGAACGCTTTGGATAGTTTTTACTGCAAGGACTTAAACGAACTGCCAAATATCAATACGTTATTTAAGGACTGACTGTAATATTTGTTCTGTCTATGCAGAAATAACATGCACATATGGTGTACACTAGGTTGTTTTAAAGTGTGCACTACATTTTATATGTAATTTCAAATAGACCAAAAAAAAAAAAAATATACAGTGATTTCTTATAATTCAATTTAAAATTCGATTTAGACCGGAGTAAACCATGAAAAAACGGTGACGTCACGATCGCATGACAAAGGTGTGTCTATGAAATGATAAACAAAACAACGTCAGTCAATCAGAAGACACCTAACATCCAAAATATTTTGTTTTGTATTTTACCACAAACATGATAACAAATGAATATGAGTTATATGTTGTAAACAGGAAATTTCAGCCCGGGTATAAGTAACACAGCAAAGGAAACATGCGAAACAGTCTTGATTGGCTTCGAAATGACCACTACTGATATTATTTTGAGGCATGGGTAAGTTTTTTTAGTCTGATCACTAACAACAACAACAATAAAATTGAGAAAGGAAATGGTGAATATGTCAAGCGACAACCACCCGACCATAGAGCAAACAACAGCCGAAGGCAACCAATGGGTCTTCAATGTAGCGAGAATTCCCGCACCCGTAGGTGTCCTTCAGCTGGCCCCTAAAATATGCATAATAGTACAGTGATAATGGACGTCATACTAAACTCCGAATTATACACAAGAAACTAAAATTTAAAATCATACAAGACTAACAAAGGCCAGAGGCTCCTAACTTGGGACAGGCGCAAAATTGCGGCGGGGTTAAACATGTTTATGAGATCTCAACCCTCCCCCTATACCTCTAGCCAATGTAGAAAAGTAAAAGAATAACAATACGCACATTAAAATTCAGTTCAAGAGAAGTCCGAGTCTGATGTCAAAAGATGTAACAAAAGAAAATAAATAAAATGACAATAATACATAAATAACAACAGACTACTAGCAGTTAACTGACATGCCAGCTCCAGACCTCAATTAAACTGATTGAAAGATTATGTCTTCATCATATGAATATCAGGTACAATCCCTCCCGTTAGGGGTTTAGTATCATACTATCATAAAATATATGAGAAGAACATAACCCGTGTTATGCCAACAACTGTTTTTTTAGAAATAAATGTGTTTAGTTCTGATGCAAAGACCCTATCAGTGAATCAATGTTAAAGCCAAAATATGCAATCTTTAATGACCTGACAACAGTATCGTAACTATATCCCCTTTTAATAAGTCTGTTTAAAGGGTTTGTTAGTTTCTGAGGAGAATACTGACATTTTTGTGCTTTATAAAGAATATTTCCATAAAATTTTGGATGTGAAATACCTGAACGTATAAGATGTCTGCATGTTGAGTTATATTTACGAATTATTTCCGTATACCGGTGATAAAATTTAGTAAATGTTTTGACCAGTTTGTGATATCGAAAACCCTGGTGTAATAATTATACAACAATACTTTATTTTAAGAGGGTTAAACAGTTAGTTATATAACTATCCTCTCCTGAGGCCCTCATCATGAAAAAATAAATAAATATGCAAACACATTGCATACATTAGTATAAAAAGTCAAGTATAATAATAATGTTCAATACAACTTAATAAAAAGTGATGGAAAAATAAACATGATGACATGATCAGTTTTTAATATTATTTATACTAGGTTGATTTCAATAAATGATCTGTTATTTTGTATTTGAAAGAATTAATATTTGCAATATTTCTTAAAGGTATTAGCAAACTATTCCACAAGAATGGTCCAGAATATATACATAAAATATTTTTGAATAATTCTGTTTTTGGTTTAGGGAGTATGAGGTTTCCTTGAACAGCATTTCTCAAGGGGTATGGATTTTTTGTCTGAAACATAATGAAACTTGTTAGTAAGATATGATGGGGCATCATTTTTAATGCACTTCAATGTCATCACTAACTTATGATATTGTATTCTCCGTTCAACCGTCATCCAGTTTAAGTGTTTGAATAAGGGTGGAGAAGGAGCAACAGGTGCTGTTTTTAGAAATAAATGTAGCAGCCCTCTTTTGTAATTTAATATCCTTTTTAAACCCTCAGTGCTACAACTTCTCCACACTATACACCAATAATCAATTAGTGGCAAGATAAAACCATTTTAGAATAATTTTCTGCAGTGTAGATTTTGATTTTTTTTAAATATTTAATAGTAGATATAGTCTAGATGATATTTTTGAGCAGATCACGTCAATTTCGTTTGTCCATGTGACAATGTTGTGCATTTTTAGTCATGTTGAAGGCAGTAGCACACAAGAAAATATTTCTTTGGTTGTTGTGGTTCCTGTCAAACTCCAAACAAAAATTTTATACGTACATAGGACAAGCTTTAAAAGATTGAGACCTTCCAAGAAAGTCCTTACTAGACTTCGTAATTTCACTGCACAATTACAAGATGATGTACATATTTTTGTCATTAAATTAAACTGCTTATTGTGAATGAAAATATGCGAGCAGTCAACCTCAAGTACATAACTTATGAAAAAGAAAATACATCAATTTACACTAAGCAGAAATAACCGAACTGAGATTTGTTACTTTTAGTACAGAGTTCGGTCTACATGTATGTATTGATCGATTGAATTACACGGTAAACGTTTTGATTTGAAATAATATCTTCTCCAAAACATTAGCATTGCCAAATGTAAACATAATTTGGTTCTGCTACTTTCAACTTTATAATAATAGATTTTATATCTGATGTTCCTTTTTTGGATTTACTCTTATTAAAGCTCTGAACACTCACATAGACAGAAAGACATCATAATATAAGCTGCATGACCAAAAACGTCTTTATTATCAAGCGGTTACGACATTCCATTTTTAGCAAGAGATATGGGTGACAGACAGGTATTGACAAAAAAAGTCTGACTAACTATAACTAAAAATAATTATATATCTATATTAACTTTTTTCCCATAGACACTAATTCTCCGTTAAAGCGCCGTACGTCACAGTGAAAAAAATGATAAAAAATAAATTGCAGCAAAACTTGTTAATAAAGAACATAGAACATCTTCATAGTGTATTCTATCCATCCTATAATTTTCAGCATGTAATGTGCTACCGTTAATTTGTAATGCTCGGGTCACTTCAGATGAAGAAAACAATAAAAAAAAATACTGTCATTTTATTTCCTTTGACCATGTTGACGTCGTGATTTTCAATGCCAAAATGCTAAAAACTTTTTTTTATTGATTCACGTAAACTTTAATTTATTTTTCTTGTTAGTTGAAATTTAAGCATGATATTCAGTCATGTCTGCATTATTATTATACGAAATTACATCCAATCGTAGAATCAACCAGAATGGTACTATTTTGCTAAACAATAAATAATGACCTATGTGAGATCAGTTAATCTGTTATAAAAAATGTAATGTTTTTTTAAAAGAATTTTTTTTTTCTAAATATTCCATTCGATTTGTTTAAAATTATTAAAAATAAATGCACTCCTGCGGTAACAATGTCATTACAAATAGAATAAAAATAGATAACACACACCGCTTCCCGAACTAAGTTGCAATACAAATTACTTACAAAGTGACTTGTATTTTTTCATACATTTATTCATCTGTTAAATACTTCATGAGTTCCAGCAATATTTTTTTTCTTGAATAATGATTTCTAATGTTGAGATCTAGATTATTAAGAGGGTCTTATTTCACATTTTAAATGAGTCGCAGGATATTCAAAACTTAAACTCAAAAGAAAGAAATAGCCTTCTTTAAAGTAAATGTGATCAGTATAAAATGATGCACAATTTTATCAATCCAAACCGAAAAATTTGTACGACAGCCGCATTCTATTCCATTTTATTGACACGAACAATCAACAGGTGATCAATAAAAATGCAGAAACGCACACCAGTAAATATTGTGTTACAATAAAAAAAATATATACACAAATAGAAAAATAAAAAAATAAACGAGTAGGTAGACACGTTAGATGTATTGTTATTTTCAACGTCTGACTCCGTTGTCTTGGAAGCAATAGACATGATAGAGTAATGAATTATTCCCATGTTGACATTCGACGTCTATGAAGTGTTGGTTTACCTCATCTGGTAAGGCTATAGGGTGGCAAGGTGGCATATAATTGTTTCTGCCGACGGTATTTGGTATATATTGACTTTTAACAATCATGTCATTAGCCTGAGTATAATTGTTTTCATTTTAATTTCTAACTCGTAGCATTCTATTCCAAATTTTAAGTTTGATGGTTATTACAGATGAGCATTCTGAAGGTTCGTTCAAAGTTAAATTATGGGTCTTGACATCTAATCATCTTTAAAAACTGACCTTTCAAAACATACACTTATAACCTAATTGTTAGGATTATGTAAATCTTTTTTTTTTATCGACTTCACCTCCGGTTCACATACAATTAGTCTGAGAACCAATGCGTTTTCTATCAGAAGGTATGTTTTTTTTAATATGACATAGTAATGATATACATTCGGGGTGATTTGGTTCCACATTATCTCAACAATAATATTAGCGTTCGAACCCTGGCGAGGGAAAACAAAAAATTTGCAAAAGCAAATTTACAGATTTAAAATTGTATTGTTGACGTTACCTTTTTCACCATCACTGCTGATAATCCAATTGATGACATCTGTTTTAGAGTCTGGTTCAGGCGTAGTTATATTTCTGTGACTGCTTCTTGCATTAATTCGTAAGATTCTTTACAATAGATAGTTCAACTGATTTGTAACAATTCCATTTATACCTTATAATAGTATGTACTGTATAACGACGAAAAAATAAAAACTGACGAGAAAAGGTAACACCAGGCCACCGAGAGCTTTATTTTTCTAATGCCTAGGTGGTAGAGTGGTCTAGCACGTCGGATACAGTGCAAGGCGATTTTGTGCCGAAAATATCAGTAGAATGAGTTCGAATCAAGACGAGGGGAGAACAGAAAAAAATTCCAAACGGAAATTTCCAGATCTAACATTGTTAGACAGGTGTTTAAACGAATAATCTATAAATCTAAACAAGAAGACCTCATTTAATGTGTCGTTTCTCGTCCTTCCACAATAAATTCATCATTATGCCTCTGTTTCCTATAAGTACTATGCATAGTCGCATGTGTCATTCTTTCGTTTGATTATTCAGATTGAGTTATTTTTGAAGAAAAACGTAAAAAAGGCGTTCGGATATTGTTTACGTAATTGATAGAATTTTAAGCCAAACTAGACTTCCGTTTTCGTTTGTCTGTAAACCCTTACCATATATATAGTATAAATTAAGAGTATTTACTATTTGCTATCACAGCAGTCATAGGGTTTATTAAATATAGAAGGTCTAGATAGTGTATCAATGACTACCATGGATCGATTAGTAAACTGATGATTTATAGTTCAAAGCAAATACACTTTGTTTATAGAAATGAATATTCACAGACACTAAATATAATTTATTGAAAATAATAGAAAACAACAATAAAGAAATTTAAGAAAGAAAAAGAAGATGCCGGGCTAGAAAAATAATTGTCCTGTCCCAAAGCACCCATGACTTTCGATACCTTTTCGGAAGTTCTCAAGTCATAAAATCTTTTAAAAAATCCATCAGGTCACTAATTATATCACAAAGAGATAGTCCATATAGTATATCAATGGCCACCGTGGATTTATCATTACACTAAGAATTGATAGTTAAAAGCAAACACACTTTATTTGAAGGGAATTTTCATAATTTACTAAATATTCATATTGAAATAAATAGAAAAGGGAAACATGCGAATTTTGGAAAAAGGAGGAGGGGTATAAAAACAAATGTCCTGTCCCCATGTATCTATGCTTTTTGATACCTTCCCTGAAATTCTCCAGTCACTAAATATTTTACACAATTTCTTCCGAAAACACTGCATATTTTCACATACGCTCTGAATGCGTGCGATTTCGCAGTTGTTTTCTAGTATATAAATACAATTAAAAGCATATGTTTGAATTATCAAATTATTTTGATTCTTAAAACTACGATTCAATATGTCTATCTTAAAAGATATCTTCATAAAGGTATCCCGTAAGAATAACCCAACATGTACTTGAGTATTCATTTAATGAATAGCTATTATTTAGTTTGAATTTATTTAACCATAAAACCATAGAGTCTTCACACTGTATAATCCGCAAAGCGGATTATGTAAAATGTGACGTGTCAAAAATTAGTTTTATGGAATAAACATGATAAAATCAAAATCAATTATTACCATTAATTATAAATAAATTTCTATAACAAATAAGACTTAAAGAACTTTTTATATTATTTATCTTGACAATAACAACGTACTTACATATTAGTGTATGCATACACAACGTAAGAGTGGGCGTGTCGCCATCAAAACTGACAACATTGAAAATAAAACTAATAATTTTAACCAATCAGAAATTTAATCGTAACATATGCATTTTTAGATTTTTAATATTATAAGATCTTCTTTAGTTAAAGCATTTGTTATGTGTATAGTGTATGTTTCAAAACAAGAAAGTTATGCTTTGTTCATAAAATTGCAAATGGAAACGGGGAATGTGTCAAAGAGACAACAACCCGACCAAATAAAAAAAAAACAACAGCAGAAGGTCACCAACAGGTCTTCAATGTAGCGAGAAATTCCCGCACCCGGAGGCGTCCTTCAGCTGGCCCCTAAACAAATATATACTAGTTCAGTGATAATGAATGCCATACTAGTTTCCAAATTTGTTCATGTATATTCGTAGAGACATTGCTATGGCCCGCTTCAGTAACACCGTAAATGCAGCAACAATGAAAAAACATATCGAAAGAAATAAACGCCATTGGGTTGGTAAAGAGACACTTGAGGCTTTGCGATTACGTCAAGTGTACGAATTGCTCCATGCATTTAAGGACAACAACTATACAGAAATTCTGAAATATTACTACAGATTGCAGCATGAGCATACATTAAACACAATAAAAGAACCCCTTGAAATACCCGTGTATATTCATCGTTGTGTATTAAAGAACGAATGGATTCGTGCAGTAGAAAATGCCATTACATCGATCAATGAAGTAACACCTGGTATCAACCTTCATGAAACCGAAGATATCATAAGATCAC
This sequence comes from Mytilus galloprovincialis, assembly GCA_037788925.1. Lineage (NCBI taxonomy): Eukaryota > Metazoa > Mollusca > Bivalvia > Mytilida > Mytilidae > Mytilus > Mytilus galloprovincialis. Next base: position 38,228,497 of record CM075339.1, read on the forward strand.
AGATTCAGATTGGGGTTCATAAATCAGAAGAATCAAAACAAGCATATACGATGTACGGATCTATAGACTCTGAGAAACTATCAACAGAATACATGCATTTTATACATCTAGGAAGCGAATGGGATGTTAATCAAATGAAAGGAACCAGTATCCATGAATTAATGCATGCTTTGGGCTTTCATCATGAAATGCAGAGATTTGATAGAGAAATGTATCTTGATGTTGTCAATAAGGATGATCACAATTATCATAAGAACACATATAAAATTTTAACAAGATTTGACCCATTTAGCGTGATGTTGTATCCTGAGGATCATGACATGTTGAGAAAGGAAGGTGACCCGATTTGGAATTTAAAGAAGACACAGGTCCAATGCCAAGAACTAAGTGAACTTAATAAAATTGCATTGAATTTGAAATTCAAACCATGTACAAACAACTACATAAACTATTGGCCACAGCTAAGCAAACACACAGGGATGCTTTATTGTGGACGTCCAGTAATGCTAACTCACAATCAAGTCGGCAAAGCAACTACTGATGGGTTTTGTGGACCAGACAACTGGGCAAACTGTCCTGCCTGTCGAGTGATTATTCGGATTAAAGACAAGGTCAACCAATCAAAAGAAATACAAAAATTAATGGAATGTCTTCAAAAGGGAAAATGGCAAGGGTTAAGTGGCTTATTTTATTGTGGAAACAAAGATGAAAAGTTTAAGACAGATCTCAAGCATGTAGAAACGGACGGAATATGTGGTCCAGATACTGGAATACCGTGCACTGATTGTGGAAACGAACTTTACAAAGGATATTCAATAAAAAGTTGGGAACAAAAACGCCGGTGTGTTTTACAATGAAATAATACATTCCTGTTTAAAGGTTTAGAACAAAATAGCTTTCCGTTGAATGAAGTGTGTAGATACATTGTATATTGTAGAAAATATATTCGTTTTGGATAATATAACAATATTCTAATCAGAAAAAAATAACATTACAAACAAACATATCTGCAGTAATATTTGTTTAATTTGTTTAAAATAAAAACCAAAATACCAAATGTAGACTAACTATCAAGTAAAACTGCCAATTTCTTTACGTTTATGCTCAAAAGTTAATGTATGTAGCCAGCTTCACATAAATGAAGGTAGAAGTCGAGAAGAAGATTGACACATTCAGTTCCAATTAGACTGGCAATTGGTGTTCAGTTATAAGTCATTCAAAAGAATATTGTTTTATTGTGAAATCATGTATTTTGATAATGTCAGTTTCAGATAATTGGTGTATGATCTAAAGTGATTTAAAATTAAAAAGTAGAATTAATCCTCCATAAAACAAGATACATGTATCTACGTTGATCATTCTTGTTTATGGAACATATCAGGAACAAATCTGTCGATGTTCTTTAATTTGGAATGTATGACTTTGAATTATACAATATCAGGGTTAAAGACACCCATAATAATGTTACTACCAGGAGTAAGAGCTTTAATAGTATTTGCTAGCTTTGATATGCACAAGTTCACATCAGTATATAATTATGTAATATATATGAATAATATATTGTATTGAAAACCTATGTATTATGGCACAATGAAACAATGAACTGCATTAATTGTCGGAATAATTGTCATTATTGTTATTATGTTCAAGCTATTCAACATTTATGTTTCTCTTTTAATATATATATATATATATAGCAATGTATATTGGAATAAATAAACGGAGCTGATATGAATATATTCATAAGCATGTGTTTTTAATCAGAATATGATGATTCAAAATGATACTTATATGTTTTATAATTTAGACACCGTGAGGCATATATCTATATTCCCTGCTACTTTCCACTTATTAATATAAGTATACCTTGCATTCATCAGAGTGAAGACAAGAAAACAACCACTGTTAGTCAATAATCTAAGCAGAAACATATATGAAATGTCAAACGTTTGAAGAAATTATAGGATTCTTCGACTCACATTGATTTTACTTGGTAAATGTAAATGTAGCGGAATTTGATGAGACTGTTATTAAAGTGAGAGGGTTAGCGCTATAGAACCAGGTTTAATCCACCATTTTCTACATTTGAAAATGCTTGTACCAAGTCAGGAATATGACAGTTCTTGTCCATTCGTTTTTGATGCGTTTTGTTTTTGTTTTTTGATTTTGCCATGTGATTATGGACATTCCAAATTGATTTTCCTCTGAGTTCAGTATTTTTGTGATTTTACTTTTTGGTACGAAAAAAAAAATATAAGATATATACTTATGTTTTTGTAAGAGAATGTTTATTGTTTAGTTTTGAATCCATACTTCCAAATATGAAAACTATCAGAATCATGCACATTCTTACACTTTAGATCTTCATACCGAAATTGCAAAAATATTACATTTGAATTAAAGTAAGCTCAAAGAAAGTGCCACATACGTTTTTATAACAGAAGATTACAAAATCATCATCAACTAAAACTTTAAACTACAAAATTGACAATGAAACATAACTTGAACCAGTTATAAGTGATGCTTAACCATTGTTTACGTCAATACATTCAAAACGTAGTTTACACTTCTAATTATGTTAAGGTTAAGGAAATTGTTGAGTGCGCGATAAAATATTCAACCCCTTTTTATTATTTTATGATCACTTCCAAAGTCTGTATTACAGTGGTCGGGCCAGGTGTACCATTTATCGTAAATATGTTGGAATTAATTATGCAGTAAGTTTTTCTCGTTCAAATTATATCCATTTTTTTCATTTTGAAGCCCTTTATTGCTGACTATACGGTATGTGGTTTGTGCTGTGCACATTGGTGAAGATGGCATAATCCTCTTCAACTCCATACATATAAAACCTTTGTTATTTTTACAGAAGCCAACACGAGATAGTTGACCACTACAGATTTGTTTCAAACATTATATTGGATATATATCATTCATTATGTTGTAACCACAATTTTGTTCACTTTTCAGGAATATATCCTGCCGAATTAAAATTGAGAATGGACATGGGGAATGTATCAAAGAGACAACAACCCGACCATATAAAAAACAACATCAGAAAGTCACCAACAGGTCTTCTTTGTTACGAGAAATTCCAAGACTAACAAAGACCAGAGGCTATTGACCTGGGACAGGCGCAAAAATACAGCGGGGTTAAACATGTTCTCAACCCTCCCCTATACCTCTAGCCAATTTAGAAAAGTAAATACATAACAATACTTACATGAGACTGTGTATCGGGTTTATAATAACATAAACAACACACGGGTGTCACATGTGGAGTAGGATCTAGGCATCCTTTCTGATCTTGTTCCTGTTGCTCAATCTTTATTTTTTTTTGTGTAGTATTATTTTGCTGTTCATCCTTTTCTTTTTTTAGCCATGGCGTTGTAATTTTGTTTTTGATATATAAATGACCCTCTGTTATCTTTTTCACCCTTTCTTTAACCCCAAAAAAATTTCTCATTAGAAATAATAAAAGAACAAATAAATTAGAAAGATATGTTGAAGTGACGATTTGATACGTCCCTATACTATCGAACTAAAAAAGGATACAATACATATAATTTCGTTTGTGCCATATATCGACTTACATCCAAATATTGATATTGAAAAGCCAAATATAAAAGACAACATGCATGCTATCAGCATTCATTCAAATTGGTAAGTTTTCATTTCCATTCTGTTGTATTCTTGCAGCCTCTGAATTTTCATGTAATTTCTATCATGGTTTTATTAATTAAGCATTAGTATCAGAAAGCTATCAAATTAAGGATTGCAGGTGTTGTTGTGGATCAGGATCTGCTTAATCTCCGGAGAACCTGAGATCACCCCCAGTTTTCTATTGTATGTCTTATGTAGTAGTAATTGTCTGTTTTGTTATACATTGTTTTGTCATGGTGTTGTCAGTTCAATTCCGAGTCTAAATGTTCGCTGGTATCTCTCGTCCCTCTTTTACAAATCATTCATTTGATAATTGTATGGACTTCAGCACGCCACATATATATCAGAAACTCCCTAGATTGCTGAATGTTCATGTAGATGAATATAACAAAATTATGCTATGTATTTTTGCTTTTTTTCCATTTCTAAGCCTGGAATAATATCTTTATGTTTTCCAAATGTTATTATGTATATATCCTTTGAACTAATTAACTATGTTAAAACTTAAAATATAAATTTACAATTGAACTATAACGAACAACAAAGTTATCCATTCTTATTACCAATGTAATTTCAACTGATCCAACTGATCGGGTGGAGCTTAAGTTTTAATTTGCATAAGGAAAGTCTATTTGAAGACATGTGTGATAAGGATGATTTCCGTTATAAATGTTATTGATTTTTAATCACCTATCAGTGTCACCTAACGAATTTACTAAAGGATGAGTGCATGATATGGGAGGTGTAGAACAATTTTAAAATGAAAATATTTATATGTCCTATAGCTTAGTATTTGAAAGTACCAGCTCCCATCCCAATAACAAAATCATTCGGAATAAAGCTGGGACTATCATACTAGAAATATAGTATAGTATAGCATATAATAGTTAAAAGGAAGGAAAATGTGTATTTAAATGTTAAAGAATTACGAAATATGAATATTTAGCAACTGCAATCGTCGTAGTTAAATTTTTATATCCTCAAATTATTGAATGTAACACTTATAACAAGTTTTACAACTGAAAGAACAGCCGTGTCTCCATATTTACCTTGCAAATACACATATATGGTATTTACATTTTTTAACCGGATCAATGACTATAACTGAACAATTCATTGATGAACTTATCCTGAAACACCTATACATATATGGACTGGTCTATGATGAGCGAACCGTTTATACTCCACCCAGTCAAGTGAAATAAATCAGGTTATAACAGTAAAACCGTATAACATTATTTTTGTTATACGCCATCCACCTGCACATTCGAAACCCTTTGTACTACATCTGCTATTAGCAAAATTATTGGAACTGATTTTGTGTTATTTAATGAAATTAATATTTTGAATTAAAATAGTTTTTGAATTGTTCTGATTTGAAACACAGATACGTAAACTATTAAGACTAAAAGCCTTTTTTTATAAAATAAATTTATAAATGAACTTTAAATTTACACAATCAGTTAACGCGAAAAGTAAACGCGCGTTTACTTTAAAGTATACGTAAAAATAAATTTGAAGAATTCTGAAGTAAACGCCCGTTTACTACTGACTAAACGGACACAGAGTAAATGCCCGTTTACAAAGGTAGACATTAGAAATTTCCATTTTGACCGCGTTAACGTAATTATAGTAAACGCGCATTTACTAGTAAACGGGAAATTTTCAGTTAACTAACGTATGTGCACGCGGCATTAACTTGCATTTACTTTATGTAAAACTTGGTCTGCATCCAATTGTATATACTACTACCATAATCTAGGTAATAAAAAAACTTTATATACAATTAGAGTAAAATCACAACAAAACTCCGCGGAAAATTCAAAACAGAAAATCTTAAATCAATAGCTCAAACACATCAAACGAATGGATAACAACTGTCATATCTCTGACTTGGTATAGGCATTTTCTTACAAAGAAAATGATGGACTGATCCTGGGTTTTAAGCTATTTTAAAAATCCTTACCCTGAAAGGCATATGGCTAGGTTAACATTTACTCTGATGTAGAATCTAGTGTTTGACGTGCATCAGTTGATCAAAATGTAAAAGTAAAAAATGCAGAGATATAAAATGATTGTGTCGTTCAAAGTATGAACAGAATATAGCTCCTGTGCAGCATCTAAATTAAAGGTTGCCTTGTCCCTTTCGGCTTTATGCTCATTGTGAATTTCTTCTAAAAATGAGCGTTGTCATTATGTATCAGAGAAACACAAAAGGATATATCGACAAAACATTAGAAAAAAGAAAAGACAAGAATACAAAAAAAAATCATAGAACAATAACACAATAGCAGGATGAATAATTACAGAGCCACCTCAATTCATATATAAACACAGATGTTTGTGTTTAATGCAATTATACATAGAAATCATTCTTATATGGAAAGAACAAAGAAATAAAGAGAGAGTTTTACGAAAATGTACATTTAAAAAGCAAGAGTAGTCATTGCTTTCAGTTGAGCAAAAAGTGAAATAATAAAACCAAAAATAAATCCGAGGAAAATTCAAAACGGAAAGTTCCTAATCCATTGGAAAAACTAAATGCACATCACACGATTGAATAATAATCGTCAACTCTTTGATTTAACCTGTTTTACAGCTAGTTCATGCTTAATCTCACTCTTGTATGACATTTTGACAACGATGTTTGAAAAAAACAAAAAAAAATAATACTAACCTGTAAAAATGTCAACCATAGGAGTACAGACGTCAACGTTGTATTCCCTTTTAATCTAATATGTCAACAAACAATAAACAAAGGTAAACAATGTCTTGAACGAAATATACAGTGTATAATATATCTAAAATGAATTGACCTCTCATCATGATCATCGGTTAACAGTTAACCATTTGTTATTACTACGTAGTAAATACTTAACAAACAATAATAAAACTTTGTCTTTAATTGTATAGACAAGACGAGGTAATATCGCATGTACATTAATGACAGAACATTGTCTTAATAAGGTTGGACACATTATTGCATTTTGAACAGTATATGTATGCTAATAAGTGTACTTCAAGCATGTGACTATGCATTATTCACTTTGAAACTCAACATATACTCCCACGACGCTTTCTAAATACGATGTATTGGATACTCATAGTTCTGTTCGATAACCACAAATGCCTGAACGAAATAAATATTCTTACAAACAACAGTATATGCTGAGTATTCCAAGTGTTCTCTGAAACCTCTTTCAAATTATTAAAGTCAACTGATCGGCAATTTAATGGCAATCCAACCCCTGGGTTTTAAAGTTGTTGTGAAACTACATTCTAGAGATGGATTGATTCGGATATGGATACTACAAAATTGCAAAAAATCTCTCCGAGAACATACAAATCAAGACTGGTTCATCTTGCAAGAGTATTAAAACAATTGACATTTCTAGGATTTGACACACGTATTTCAAATTCCAAACTTAAAGACAAACTTTAAGCGCTGATCCTGATTTATTTCATAAAAATGGATGACCAGATCTACAGTAGATACAAGAATATTGTTTTAGAAAGAGACATATTCTTCTGAGTAGAATAAATACTCTGGTTCGAACGAGAAATATTTTAAACTGGCATTATCAAGAAGCTTGATGTATTACTTGACATCTGATGTGTTATCTATGGAAGACAGGTTTTTCACATACGATCAACATTCCGATTGTGAACAAGTCAACTCCTCTTCATGTCAACTTGTTTCTTTGTTCAAATAATGCTTATATTATACAGAAGCGTTTAATGACGAAAGAAATAATAAAGGAGTATCCTTTATTTTAGTGTCCGCTCTGTAGATGATGATCTTCCTCTAAATTAATACAATAGCTGGTGCTTATTTTGAACACATCTATCCAATCGGTCTTGTCATAAAAGAAACAACATATACAGTAAATTCTGCTTCATATCTTAATGTGCATCTATATATGGACAATGAGTGTCGGCAGAAAGGAAAAATTTCGACAAAAGTGATTATGGAAACTCGAAGTTGATAGTTAACAACAAACACATTTCATTTATAGTAAAATATGTTCATAGTATACAGAAAAAAAACGAAAATAGATGCCTTGTGCCAAAATATTTGTGTTTAATATCAAACAGTCCCAAACGGAAGTTTGTATGACTAAAAAGGTAGTTCGACGACAGAAACAATATCCGGACGCCTTTATTTTCCTTTTCCTCCCAAAATTACCGTAACGAAGTTGTCTCAAAAAGTAAAAAAAAAAAACAAACAATACAGAATTCCGAGGAAAATTTTAAATGGAAAGTCTCTTATCAAATGGCAAAATCAAATGACAAAAAACAAATGTAAAAATAGTGGATTGAATCTGGTTTTATAGTGCTAAACCTCTTAATTGTATGACAGTCGCATCAAATTCCATTATATTTACAACGATGTATGAAAAAACAGACATACTGGGTAAAGTAGTCACAATATGTGTACAGCAGTCATCATTGTCTCACAATCTCAAAACAAACAAATATTTAACAAAAGAAGCACTCTTTGACACATTCCCCATTTCCATTCTCAATTTTACAGTAAGAATCTTTCAAATTTAAAAACCACATGCATGATACGGGTGTATGACGTAAAAAATATAAGTGTGACACAAAGAGAAATATAAAATAATTTTGTCGTTCAACGTTTTTTTAATAAATTTAAAAAAAAATGTAATTTCACATGGGCAATGTTAAAAAATCCAAAGTTGTGTTAAAATTAATTGCATAAACAGACCGATATTTAGAATTTTCCAGAAGCTCTTTAGGTTTCTTTAGAATCCACATATTATTAATACCACTACGCGAGTAAAACAATTTTGTCATTCGGAGTATTTTCAAATTTATTATAAAACAATATCATTATGACATATAATAGAACAATAAGATAATGGCGGGAGCTTTAAAAGTACAGAGTCACGTCATATAAACCAAAGAAACACAAAAAGTCACACATACAAAACACCGAGGAATGTCAAATTGATATCACAGAAAACAGTAAATTAAAGTGATATTAATAATAGAGCAAAGGCAAAGAAAAGACCATAACAACACGCTGTGAAGATGATAAACAACGTCAGTACGCTAAATAATGTATTATTTATGAAGTTGACGCGGAATATTTATCAACAAGGTAGTGGTACTTTCCGATGAAATTTGAAAGAAATACGACGAGACGTTCTTTGACATACACCTGTCTCATCAACTTTCTGCTTAGACACTGGTGACGTTTAACAAAGTGTAAGTAGGAGCTACAAGCTCTTATTTACCGAATGAATTGGAAAATGTATATTCCGTATACAGATGAACTTGGTATATTGCAACCAAGGTGTGGGAAATTGATAATTTCAAAATTAAAATTGTCTCGTTTGTCCTATATTCTTATACTGAGATGACTGTGTATGTCAAATTCGAGGTATAAGTCTAAAAATGAGGCGGAGGAAACCGTGTCTTTTGTTTCTTTAATTTATAGTTCTAGGGGAGATATTAATGGAACCCAAATAGAAAAGTTCGGATTGTTAATTTGAAAGAACATCATCAATAGATCTGAAAGTTAAATTAGATAATCTGGCTTCTTTGATCTTCTTGTGTTGATAAGTATCTGAAGGAACTCCGATTTGTATGAGAATAAGAAAATGTCGGCAAGCGAGGATGACAAATGCGACTATGTATGGTACCAATAGGACATCAATGCATGACGATATATTAATTGTGGAAGGAAGAGAAGCGTCACACAACATGATTTATTTTCATTTAATAGTGTAGTTGTTGTTTAAACATTATAATTTGCACAGATTTGTTGTGCCAGATATCCAAAATTTCAGTGTTATATGAACCGCTTATCTAAAATGGATAATAAGAGCACACAGTATTTTGTCTCTCATTTTTTTGTCATATTCCAATGACTACATCAAGTACATGATACAGTCTAATATTGCAAAATTGATACAAAAAACATAATGAAAACTCAAATTGGAATTAATGGTTATAATTGTGGTATAAGGAGAAAACTGATTAAAATATTCAAGTGTTTAACGCCACTTTTAAGCAGCGAATTTTGGCTCTTTCGTGGTGGCCAGTTTTTATTGGTGGAGGAAGCCGAAATATCCGGAGAAAACCACCGACCTTCGACATGTTCGATAGGAAAACTGACAATCCTAGTCAATTAAGATTACGGTCGACACATATTCCTTATATCATATAGATAAAGAGAGCAACAGGTTTGAAATCAAAAAAGGAACTTCGCAAGACACAAAAATAATGCAATCTGATAACGGGCACAACATCCCAAATATAAATTCATGGTAAGATTCAGCATATCAAAGAACCCCATTGATTCACTGTTTGTTGAAATCACAAAACAAAGTTGAATTATAGACTCCGATTTGGATAAACTTGAAAACTGGATCCATATAAATATTAAGATCAAAAGAACCAAACATTAAAAATTTAAAAAAAATTTGACCCTTTTGGCATTAACGTTAATCAATTTTAAAACCAATCCGAAAAATTAAATAGTCTAGAAAAATGTTAGATAGAACATTTCATAGAACACCAAGAATTCAATTTTGTCAAAATGACACAATCAAACAAAGTTATTATTTAAATCATTGACCCCTTCACCAATTTAACATGGATCAACTTGAATACTAGTTTCAAAAATCAGACATCTAAATGAATGGTAATATACAGCACAGTGCTTTGTTGAAATCAAAAAAGAGTTTATCTAAACCCTTTGGGTTTCAATGTGGATCAACTTTCTTGTTTTTTTCAGTCTATATAAATGTTTCTGGAAAAAAGTATTCGTTTTCTTCACTTATGCTCCCCGTATCATTATGACCGAGGTTTTTGCAATCTGACTAGTTAATGAATACCATTACAGATTGGTTTCAAACGGTTTGTTCAGTGCACTGTTATAACATGAGTTATGCAACAAAGGTCCACCAGAACCATCACAATTTCAACCGTTTAAATCATTATCTCTGTCAACAAAAGAGAACTTTATTCCATTATGATACGACATTGCATAGCCTAAAATAAAGGTACGTATATAAAGGCTTGGACGAAACTGTTAGATGGGTTTAACTTTTATTTTTGATAACTATGTAAAAGTTAATTTCGAGATAAGGGGTTAAACATGTCCTGTATTTACTTTGATACCATATAGATGCTATCGATTGTCATTATCAATGTTCATTGAACTTTCACAAAATCAATCGTCAAGTTAGAAAACTCTTATCGGTTACAAGAATTACTACACTTTAAGTTCAATGAGTGTATAAACCAACTGCAGTAAAATAACCAAAGACATGTTGATTGTCACATTGTGTATCCAAGTATACAAATGGATTGCATATGATGTCATTACTTTTTAAATTTGAAATATAGCACATTCCATTGATCAAGTTGCTTGCAATCATAAGTATTACAAGTGATTTCGGTTTTAATTATCTTGATCTTTACCAGGTTAGTTATGGAAAGGTTATTTTGTTTAGCTATGGCGTTGCCAGTTTATTTTCTATTTATGAGTTTGAATGTCCCTCTGATATCTTTCGTCCCTCTTTTCTAATCAACAAGATTTACTGAAACTTAGAAGAAAATAAATGTATTACCTGCATCACCACTGTACCCTCCAATCATCAGCTTGTATTGAGAAGATGCATCTCCAACAACAAATGTCTTATATTTAACATACTTCTTGTTATCGTTTTTAATTATAATCCTGGTACCTATGATAACTGTTTTTAGTGAGATCTATTCTCAGCTCGTAATTATTTCTTGATATCAAACGGTGAGTATGTTTATTGCCTAAAATATGAAATTATAATTCACCTTGGTTTTTTTGTCCATTCTTCTGATTGTTTAACAGACAATTATCCTCTGTATGCCTGTCTGTAACCAAGGAAAGCGACATAAATAATGTTTGAAGATATTTATATGTACTATTTCCAATGCTTAGCAAAACAAAGAAATATTTCCATCTTATAATTCTTTTTCTCCTCACATTTTATAACATTCCGAAGCGTGCAACAAGCATACCTGTTAACCTGTGACAATGAAAAGTTAGGTCATGACCTGCATTGAAGAATCAAATATCGGGTCATAACGCGTACGAACTTTTTCGTGCTGAATTTCAGTATTTATGGTAAATTTTCTTATAATGTATATGAAAGATACCAAAACATGAATGCATGTTCACTTAGTTAAGTCATTTTAAATCTTATTAATTATTATTTCATTGGACTTTAGAGATTTTTATCAATTTGTGTAACACAGTCTTATGTTCTTTGTTTGAGAATACTGTTTTTTTTTTATCTTTATGACTACTGCCTATATTGCCATTAAGGGGGTTCGCGGGTCTAAATCATTTATATAGGATTTCTCTATATTTTTCTATAAATGAACTTTATCTTATAGTTAATAGAAAAATAAAATAAAAAAGTGGGGTCACCGTTCCTTTGCGCTCACAATCTGCCTTCGAAAGAAGCATACATTTTTGTAAAGGTGTTTTTCTTCTGTTGAAGTAATAGGAGAAATATAGGTAATATCGAAATAAAAAAAAAAAGAAATTTATTACAGAAATCGCTAAAATTTTACAATAATTTAGTTTAAGTACAGCTTATATGGAGATTATATTAAAAAAGATAGGTCACCGATGAGTTGAAAAAGATATTTCAATTTTAGAGCCAACAAATGGCATTTTTCCACCAAAGGGAGATAATTTGAAACTTTTTCAATGATGGATCCATTTTGAAAGTCATCTGGGGCCAACACGAATTGATTGTTTTGAATGATCGTTGTACCATATGATCAGGTAATTAATTATATCGGGGGCGTTCGACATAATAAACTCTTCTTGAACATACATGAAATGTATGTTTCCGGACGTTTAGCAATCCACAACCAATCCACCAAATGACCTACTTCATTCTATATACTAAAGTCAGCCAGTATACTATTTCTAGATGATACCTTCTCTGAAGTGACTATTGAAAGTTTTTAACACTAAAAATTACAGATGGGAACAAATGCAATATAACTTGCTTACAATAGTACTAGAACACACCCGCGAAATCGCGGGGAAATAGAGCGTATGTAAGCTGTAAAAAAATATACTGACTGGAGAATTTCAGGAGAGGTATCAAAAGTCAAAGGTACTTATATATATATATATATATATATATATATATATATATATATATATATATATATACATAAATAGTAAAGAGTCCCCCAAGATAACCATTGGAATTTATACATGTTATAGTAAATTATAACAAATACAGTTTTATCCGCAGTGACCGCCGTTAATAGTTGTTGATTATATGGGGAAGCATGAGAGTAACGCCCCCCCCCTTTTAGGTCAATCAACGCCCCCCTCCCTTATGAAAAGTTCTGGATCCGCCACTGTAAACTAATTGATAGTAAATAGCAAATATTATTCATTTTCGTTTTCCTCCCAAAATAACCCAAACTGAAACACGTTAAGCAAGGATGATACATGCTAGAACTCAAAATGATAGCAGAAAGCAAATTCATATACTTAATTTCATAGTCTTTGTATGTTCGAAGTACAGAAAAACACAAACCGGAAGTCTAATCTGACTTAAAGTTTTGTCCAATGACGGGAAAATATCCGGACGCATTCTTTTTCGTTTTTTATCCCAAAATAACCCAAACTTAATGATCATAAGAATGGATGACAAATGCGACTATACATGCTACCTATAGGACACAGAGGCATGATGATTAATTTATTGTGAAAGGAGGAGAAGCGACACCAAAAATGAGGTCTTCTCGTTTAATAGTATAGATATTATGTTAGTAAACGTTGATAGATTGGTTGGTGATTGCTATAGTATTATATAAACGATACATTCAAAAGATGAGATCCGAATGAGTGGGCTGAATTGAAGACTAACATTAATTTGTTTTTGCTTTGTTTATTGATACACTTTCACTTTTTTTCCTGCGCCATTACCAGGCTTTTTATATATATAAAAAGATGAAGTGTAACCCACAAAGTACCGTAAATTCTGCATCAACATCCGTAGAAGAAGTATTATTTTTTTGGTATAGTTGATCATTTCGTTGTGATAATTATCTTTTTAACAAACACAGATGATGCATATGAGAAAAAGAAAATGTTGATTAATACTAATTTTGATATTGATGAGTACGACAGATCGATCCATAATTATTAAGTAACTAATATCGTATACCATAGAAGACTTATGGTGTGTCATATATGTGATCACTTGTATCTATATACATATTTACCTCACCAATATTCTCCGTTAACGTTCCCAAAACCATTTCTGTATTCTGTCCACGATTTCTGGAAGTTAACAGACCCATCATATCGTTTTTGGATAATCTAAAAATGTATACTTGACTTAATGTTTATACTTTTACTCATAATACCATCAATGATATTAAAAAACATGTTGTTTTTTTGTTGTTTTTTTTTTATTTCAATTGCGAAGAGATCGGCAATATTGGTGCTGCAAAACGAGACATACATTTTTAATTCTGATCATATATATATATAGATATGTTATGCTGTTTTTCCGGAAGTTGCAGTAACTAATCCCGGAATTTTGTCCATTGCCCAGCAATCTTAGTACTAATTGTATGAACACATTTCTAAATGCATTTTAACTGTTTCGTTCGTAATAAAAATGTAAAAACATCTAAAAACGATCAATTTTAACCTAAAGAGTATTCAGCATATAGAATGGAATCTAAATTATGCAGGATTACGTTAAAGTTTTCGTCGATTTAAAGTTGTGTGTTTCGCATTCATTGCTTAGATTTTTGTTCGATAAATTGCTGGGTAACAACGGCCGAGGGCTATTTTTATGCATATTTTTGATGCAACAATTTAGAAAAATTAAAAAGTAGTTACATTGTTTTGCAGAGTGCATGGACCGATATAGACGCAGACATTTGTCCTTGTAAAAGGCCAGTACATGATGTCTAAAAGAATATCTTTGATATAAAAGGAGCGTGTCATTCTCTCAACACAGGGTGCAATATCAAAACATCTATTTTCCAACTGTACATCGTACAATTTTACACTACTATTTACTCCAACAACGCAAATCTCCATGAGTTTAGAGAACGAGGAAAAGTAAAAATAAGATTTCATACATAACGTGAAAGGAACCATTTAAATGGTATATACATGTTATATACATGTGTGTACAAATTGACAGTAAATGTAAGAGATACTATCAATGTAAACCCATTAGAAAAAAAACAAAGATGTTACTAGAGCTGAAGAGCCGATCACATGTTCATGTGTAGAAGTTAATGCTAAGCATGATTTGTTATATAATTACTGCCGATTTCATTGAGTGTGTAAGGAAAGGTAGAATCCTTGGTTAGCTTGCTAGTTAGCAAAACCGTGAAGTCGTGATAAGGTAAATAAACTCATCATAGATACCAGGACTAAAGGAGTAGGGCCACGAAGGGTTCAAAACGGCCCTGTCTCAGAAACTGACGACATTACTGCAGAATGATCCCTTACTAGGGTAGTTTATAAATTGATAACCACCAGACTTGTAACTCTGTTTGTTTATTTTTCCTGAGCGTCAGAAAAGACCATGGTGAAATCCTATTTTAAAAATTTGTGCGTAACGTCAAAATTGTTTTTCTTGACGTTCTTTTACTAATATAATCATTTTACCACAATATATATATATATTAACAGAAACTTACTAAAAGACAGATTAAAGTGACAAACAATGCTCAAATTACATTAAATACAATTGCACTCGTTTTCAGCTTTGATATTCACGAAATAGAAATTGCAGACAAACACAATTCCATGGCATAGATAAAAATCAAAGTTATATATAGTTCCCAGACATATTACAGCATATTAGTCTTATATTTGACAGAAGGCACATTCATTGAAAGATGTAAAATATATTGACGAGCGGTGTACAGCCGATTTTAAATCTTTAATAAAAGTTTTACGATAATTGTCTCATTGGTAATCATACCATGCCATCTCTTACATTAATATGAATACAAAACCCGTGATTTCGATGAAACTGAAAAAAAATTATTTGCTTGAAAAATAAAGAATGAAAACAATTCGTATAGACAATACATAAAATTTCATATGATATAAACATATAACACATAATACACAGATGTACCACACGTGCACCCATAAGCACCACGCTCGTTCTGAAGGATTAACTGCCTACTCTCAAATCAAAATTCAGAATAAAAATATGTATGAACGATAGTTGTATTTAAAACTGCTATTTATACACGAACAACTACTGACACACACAAATATTTATAATTTATGCTATCTCTAATTGTATCTTAAGCGAGTGAAAATATGTAGAACTCTAAAATAAATAAGAATATACTTCAATTGTTTACTGGATACGTTTCATATTTTCCCAAAGTTTTTTTTATCTAGTAATTGTTTTTAAAAAAAGCTAAAAATAAAAAAAAAAGAATTGACAAAATGCTCACTGTTAGTTGTCAAAAGCGGTTAAGTTCATTTACGGATTTACTTGTTAACTATAGAGTTGATTAAAATGAAATAAATTATGTTAACGTATAAATGTAAGCTGTGTCAATTAAAGTTTTGTATTAATCAAAACTATAAATAACTACAATCAATATACAAAATCTATTATTTTATTCTATATTCTGTTTTCTTTAAAGTTATATGGAATGTCTGATGAATATGTTATATTCAACAATAAAATACTTTAGAACTTTTTAAAAACCTTGCTTACTTGAAAACAATTCCATTACAATGTATTCAAATGGTGTTGAACATGTTCAAATACATTAACAAGTGGAATACTAAGATAAAGTCAAGGCGAACAAGACCTAACAAGGATTATTACAATATTCTATTCTCCAACGACACTCTCCTCACTGTCCCTTTCGTCTACGGCTTGTGGAATGAATGCTGCATCTTCTAGATATGCTCCCCAATTCTGGACTCCATAAGATATATCCCGATTATGCCTTGCATAACCAATATGCCAGAGTATTGAGGCAATATGGGTACATACTCCCACAACACGTGCTCCTGCTCTGCATTTACATTACCATGCGGTTATTTCAGCAGATGTGTATTCTATCCACAAGATGTAGGTTTTTGAAGAAACATGACGGCTTTGAAGTTTCACACGTATCAAATGTTCATCCTCTTTATGAACAAGAAGTTGACAATTGCTTTCTAAGTGTTCCTGAATGTAGCTAGTGCTAAGTTTTATTTGATAGACACCGCACGTTATGTTTCTAAGATCTTCTTCATCAAGAATGGAAAATCGCCTACATTATTATCTGGCTTTTTTCAAATTGTTTTACGCCTCTCCAAATTTTCTTCTTCTACCCTCTGTTTCAGTGTATTTACTCTTTTCGACAGATGGAGCATTTTTGCAGCCAATGCTTCTTCGTTGTCACATCCTTTTTAAACAAGAACATTTCTATTATAATACAAGTAAATAGTTTCACAATGTTTTAATCAAATATAAAAGAAAGGGTGGCAAAAATTACCAACTCGTAGTCGCAGTATGAAGCGTTGTCTCATTGGCACTCATACCACATCTTCCAATATCTATATACAAAAGAGCAGTTGTTTTATATTATCATGTGGTATTATTTATCATTTGTCTTATAGATTTTGTTTAGATTCCTTTGTTTGTTTAATTTGCTTTCTATTGAATAGTTACGGAAAAGTAATTAATACTTTTTAGAGAAGTTTTTTTACGTACATTTTCTTAAAAACAATTTTTTTTAACTAAGTGGGAAAAGGCAGCTCTCTCTGTGCAAATTTCTAGTGAAAAAAACAATTGCTTTAAAATATCGCAAATTCGTTTTGATCACTATTTATGATTTGATTATATACATATACTAATCACAGTCACCACTACGATATATATCTTAATAGTAAGAATGTTTACCTGTCGACAACGGCGGCAAATATTTATTTGATAATCCACATACAATGCAAACATAATCTCCGATATATGGAACTTGTTTATTTGGTAAACCATGGCTCAGATACTTCCATCTCTTGTTTCTTGCATTAGCAGACTCTACTACCCATCGGACCTAGAATGAAAAAAAGAGTAATTTAGAGCTATTTTTCTAAAACATGTATATTAAAGGTTTGGTTGGCTTGCTTGCTTTGTTTTTATACCTGTCTGCTCAAACATTGTAATAAAGTTTTACTACTGCAATTAATAGATAGGGTTTTAGCTTATAGAATGCTATTAGATGCTTCAGCAAATATTTATACGATAAAAGCAAGAATGCCAACCAAACCTTTTAACTACATGCATTAAGAAAATAGCTCTAAACAAAAGGTCTGAAATTCATAACTGGTTGCAATTAAAACTCTGTATGGCTATATTAAGTATGTTATATAAATAGTCACTTTTGCGAACAGTAACAGCAAAACCATTACGTGTGCAGTACTTTTCTTTATTTGTATTAGTGTCAAAATATTCATAGTTTTAACAGTAAGTATATGCATATCATGCATATGTGAGTTGGGTATGCTTTGTACGAATAAGAAAATGTTTTGTGAAGCGATTAAAAATATCTTAACATAATACTATATAAAGTGACGCAGTTTCAAAATAAGTTTTGAGAATTATACAACAGTATTTTGGTTGTACACACACCTTAGTAACTAATCTGCTTGCATTTGCTTCATCTGTTGTCATCTGTTTTTGGCCTTTCGTTAAAAAACTTGGCATCTGTGCCTTTATCCCCAAATCATCAAGAAGCTCCAATGAGTCTCTGAATCCTCTATCAACTACAAATACGTCATTGTCTTGCACCCATTCTTTGATATCTTCTACATTTGTGTTAAACATATGTTTGAGGATTGCCGCATCATTATTTTTGCAGTCGGCCAAGTATGGTCCAAGAACAGTCACAAAGTACCCTGTAGTAGTAACAACTACCATTGGTTTAACCAGCGGTCGTCCTTTGTGTAAGCTATATGACCGTCTTTGAAAATGAAAGTTTCCACTTTTCTGGATAAAGATGTAGGTGCCATCAAACACTAATATAGCCTGTGTGTTTGTTCCATCCCCAAATAAAGTCTGAGCTAGTGGTCGTGAGTGCTGGTTAACGACATCATTATGGCTAATGTGTTTAAAACCCAAATTTTGAGGTACGAAATTCTGAACTAAAGCTTGTCTGACACATGAAATGGCTCGGCGTAAACTTGATTTTGATATGTTGAAAATGGTAGATAGCACTTTATTTGAAATTCCAGACTTTAATTTAAAAAGGAAAATTCCAAGAGAAGTTCTGGTACTTCTTGTAGTTGTAGTTCTTACTAAAGTTTTGATGTACGAATGAAGATTATTGAAGTTGTCCTTATTTATACCGGTTAAATTGATAAAGTCAGAGTCAGATAACACTTTATCTGTATCAAAGTCAATTCTTGATTGTTCATTTTGTAAGGCTGTGTATCGTAACTTCTTCAAAAGATCCATAATTGTAGATCTGTTAAGGATGACATTATCATTTGTACAGTTTATTTTACTTATTGCATCTTCTGTAAAATTATCTTCCGTCAAATGTCCCGCACAACAGCGACATCCTGCAGGAATTATAACCTCTTTTTAAGAAAGGTAGAAAATCTTGCTTGCGACGGAACAACAATTAGCTTTGGTCCAGGCTTTTTGCATATGAAACAGTATGAATGGCTTTTTGATGTAGAAGGTATCGAAAGAGATACTGATGGTGGACTGGATAAAAAAGTAGATCTAGGTTTTGCTGGTGGAACATAATCTTCATCGTCAGATAATATATGGTGTACAACAGAGGATGGTCTGGTTTCCTTAACTTAGTATTTGTGTCTACACGTATTGCATATCTTATCTTCTTGTTTATGTGTAATCAAAAAATTCTTCTTCAAATATTTTGCTACAGAATTATTGATTGATCTTCTTTCATATGTTAGTCCTTTTGTTGCATGGAACGCAAGGGTAATACTTTGGACCGCTTCCAGGCATTCTGAAGTGAAATAAAGATATGAATCTAAATACAAGAACAACGATTGCAGTTTAGAGCCGGATATTTGATGCATGTGATAATGAACAGCAACCCAACAATATGAAACAGAGCAACAAATAAAACATCTAATTTTTAATTATTGTGTATAAACATTCGTATTCAGGGATGAAATTTGAACTGACAATATGTAATAAAATTTGTAGTTTTAGTCCTAACTCACTGACCCACTACAAACAAGTTTTTATATGTGGTAGTTCATTGGCTCCAGTGTTGTTTATGTATAACAACTTGTTCGATTCGGTCGTGTGTGTAACAACGTATTCAACAAAATTTAAACAACGTATTCAACAAAATTTATCTCTGTTTTACTAAACAATGATTACACCAAGGTTCTTGTAATCGATAACTTTTAAAACTTTAATTTAATGTTATAATCGATACAGGGAAAACATTTGTGAACATAAATCAATGAGTAGGTAAAAATGTATTTTACATGTCCTGATTGATGGTTACATTTTATATAAAGCACAACAATATCGGTATTCATCTCAACAGCTATTCAAATATTTATACAGACTTATTCACAATATATATAGTTACTATATTTTTGTCGAGTCATGCAAGATTGCATTTTTATAAATTTATATTGTTTCACACATACAATATACATGACATAGGGTCTTTGCATTGATACTAAGGCCCTGACGACTATGGATGTTAAAATGTTATACGTTGCATGTGCATATCATTTTATTGTTTTAATCTTCAGAGACACATTCTATAATAGTCTTAAGTATATCTTTGTACTTAAAATATTTGGGTTAGAATTGACCAAAATATGATTAGACATTTTTTTGTAAGTGTCATTTTGATAAGCAGAATATCTAATACAGAAACAAATTTTGCCTTTGCTGTTTGCATATAGTTACATATATTAGATATGGGTACAGTCAACACAAAAACATAAATTATATAAGTTTAGTTATTATACAAAAAATACTGTTAATATTTCAAAAGCTTCGTTTGTGTCTGAATATAATGACGTTGTTCTTAATTATTTAACGTACACAATAAACATGAATCTTTAATAATTATAACTGTGCTAGTCTATATGTTTTCGATGCATTTTGGATCAATGATTGTTTCAATTAGTTGGTTATTGTTGTTGTTCTAAGCTGACACTTTAATTTTCTCATTGATATTATGCATTGATTCCAAAATAAAATATGCTTATTGATTTACTTGTTTGTATGTCAAAAACAGAAAAAAGGTATGGAAAATAGTAACTAATGTGTGCAAAACAATATGTCGACTTTTCATATCAGGTTTAACTACAACTTTTCGTTCAGTTGTATAACACTTTTTTAACACTTTTAGGGTTGTAATCCAACTGTTGTAGTACAGGGATGGGCACGATTACTGACATGAAGGATTTTTGTGCAATCGATTAATGATCGATTACTCAAATTTTAGTATGTAATCGATTACAATCGATTACTTTATCAAAAGTAATTACATTACTTTTCGATTACTGTCAATTACATACTTCAAAATTTCAACAAAAAATAACATGAGTAAAACACAATTATATTGCTCAACATTTGTATAGTGGAAATTAAGATCTTGACCAAATGCATCATTCAAAGCATTGTTTCTAAATTATAAGTTAATAGCTGGTTTTTTTTAGATCAAATCTCTTGAGGAAGATTAGAAATATTTAAAAAATCTTGAAATTTTGACTTTCAACAAAAATTAAAATTGTCATCGCATTGCAATAATCACTTATTCATAACTAATTGTTTTTCAAAAATTTAGCTTTCTTACTGACTTATGTTAGCTTTTTTGTTTTTACTCTTTAAAAAAATATCTTTTAGCATAGTTAATTATAATGTTTAAGGAAACATAAAAAAAGGAGAATAATTAACTAGTTCAGCTAACTTTTAAGATCAAAATTTATTTTTATAATGACACGCATCATTTAAACCTTTTGTTTGGATAACCACCCTAATTACAGATTATTTAACTGCCACTGGAGTACAATTTATAACCTGGGGCTAAATATTGTAAATTTCCTTCTTAATTAGACATAAGATACATTAATTGAAATAAAAACAAAGTATGTTTGTTATTGATTATAAGACTTTGATCATCTCATTAGTAAAGGTAAGAATGTTGTTAAGATTTGTTAACTTCTTCAATCAAATTATGTACAAAATATATTTATAGTGTCAAAGGGATACTTGTATCTATTTCTAAAAAGAATTGCTATGCTTTGCTAATGGTTCATTGTTAAAAGAATTTTGTGTTCTTTTTTATTTAATTTATATACATGTATATCATAACATTTAAGAAATTAACTGTTTATCTATTCTAAGCTTTAATTTCAACTCTGATTGAAAATTATGTTTTCAGGAAACTTAATACAAATAAGCTTACTACTTTTAAAAAATGTAGTACAGAACTTAACGAAAGACAGACACATTTCTTATTTAAGATGTATTTTATTATTTCAAATCTATTTTCTTATTTAAATATTAAAGCTCTTGAGTTATTGACAAGCACATACATCCATTTGTTTCAAAAGCTAGATATAAAGTAAATTTAGGTAGGGGATCTGGTTACTCATAATGCAGCTTGAGACAATAGATAGAAATAAGGCAGTTGCTTAACTCTCAAGTATTGTTGATGCATAATATTTTATCTGTACTTCAAAGTGATAGCATACATATTTTCCTCTGAAATAGGTTATTTTTCATCAAACTATTTTACTAAAGTAATTGAAATGTAATCGAAAAGTAATCGATGATTACATCCCAATTTTTGCTGTAATCGATTAAATTACGATTACATGTAATCGAAAATGTCTTCGATTACAGATTACTGTCGATTACTTTAAAAAATGTAATCAATTACAATCGATTACGATTACAGATTACGATTACCCCATCCCTGGACAGTTGTACATTATTACAGTTTATTTTAATTCAATTATTAGCATAAACTAGAAAATCATGCAGATATTTGTTTAAAATAGTGAACAAAAGATGAACATGTATTTTGTCAATATCCGGGCAATATCTTTTATTTAGCTGTATCAGTTGTTTGCTATACTATACACTTGCTTACCGATACATAATAGTTTAACCGAAGTATATCTATCAAATGTAACATGTGTGAGTTTTATTAAAATTTCATAATATATTTCACAATATACTTATCTAACCATTTGATAACTATAAAACCAGGATGTGTGCATAGATTTTAAGACATGACATTTCTAAGGGTCATAAAATATGATAACACAGTTTCTATGTGAGTAGAACACCTTTATAAAATTGTGATGTCTATGTTACGACATATTTACGACATTTCACGAAGACAAGTAACACTAAGATCTTATTAGCATTTAAACCGCACCAAAACATAAAGCGTTAAAGAAATAAGGAAAAAAGGACATACTTTTTCATCTTTGTACAACTAGGTATGTCAAAACTTTGATGCTTTGAATACGAATACATGTAATATAGATATTAAGGTGACTGAACTAAAATCAATTCCTTTGAAACTAATTCTCCAAGAAAAGAAATCATGAGCCCACAAATACATATAACTTTCACTTTTATGATTAACTGTTTGAGCTTTCCACTGATCGAATTTTCATAGTAAATAATTTCCTTTCAAAATGCATATTGAGTATGCTACTGTCGATTGGCACAGGGGAAATTTTGTAAAGTCCCTTTATAAAGTTTTATGCAAGCTCGGTATCATATTTGTCTCATAACTACATTTTGCATTTATTAGTTATTTAAATCTTTTGACATTTTGATTTTCTCGAATCGGTTTGTTATTTGCTGTTGTTACTAAATTGTCTATCTTGTTTTACTATAATAATTAGGATTTTTTTTTCTATTATCCTATCCGTGCTAAATGATACAAAAACACATAAAATTTATAATAAGAAATGCACTATTTCATGGTCAGCAAATATATAATAAGATGTTCTTTTTTTCTATAGATAATGTAATTATCAAAGCTTGAAAAAAATATAGTAGTCAATGTGTTACTTTTAAGGAACGTATGAGCGTTTGGTTCCAATTAGTAGGGTTTTCATGAATGGTTTTAATCATGAATTTAAGTGGCTAACGAAATATGATAACTGCTGTCCAAATAAAGAAACGGAGTGATCAAAATGAGTGTTTAACCACATGGATTAAGGCATATAATTTAGAAAATATACAGAATATCGTCAACCGCACTATACATACATTTTCAGATAAAGAGTGCATTAGCCAAATTATTCATTTAAAAAAAATTAAAGTGTACGACTTTATCTTTTAAGTCTCAGGAAAAGTATTTTTTATCGATGAAAGTCATACATCTGGTGATGATAGGCGATGATGAAGTGCTCATTTCATCTCCTCATAATTTTCATACGTGAACAAATTATTTGGACTTATTTTTTTCATTTCATATGAAATTCATAGTCAGTGTGTTGATCATTTGATCTTGGGTTCACAGAAATCGCGTTACTATTTTAGCGATCATTCAGTGATTATCGACCGCTCACCGATCAGTCAAGTTCGTGTCAAACACTCGACACCAATCCATTATATATGTATAGGTTAGACAATAATTGGTCATGTTTTATGAAGATTAAAGCCCAAGGCGAAGCCTAGGGCTTAAATCTTTATAAAACATGACTAAGATTTGTTTGGCCAATTTATAACATATTCACACATTCGAGTGGCCTTACACTATTATCCTTTCCCATTGTAACATTCAAACATAAATAAGAGTTCACTTTTTATAATGAACCAAATGTAAAACATAGGTAATCATCATTTCAATGGATGGAGTGAAAAAGCTCGGACATAGTTTGTGAGGACCAAATTGTGGATAAATTGTTTTTCTTCTGCTTCAGGTAAATTTACGACTGATAAATCTTGAGATTTTATTATTCTAAAAAGCAACACAATGTGATATAAATCCCCTTTTTGGAATTTGACTTTTTTTTAAAATATAAAACTCTCTGTGTAAATAATTAAATTCTGACCATTCAACATTAAATGCTTACTTTATATTGATAAATGTATATGTATTGTGTTTCACCGAAAAAAATCTTTGCTTTATATATCAGCAGTCTGGCATTGTTTTCTTGAAAGAAAAACAAAATCCCTCAAATGTCAGGTATATAAATTAAATAAGTATTATTTTATCTACATCCTTACCCGAATTGTTTTTGTTTATTTTATACGTATGTGTGTACCGTTAGAAAATGTATGAAAATTTGCAAAATTCAAAATGTTTTGATTTAATCTTTGCTCTTTCGTCTTTAATCAGTACGCTCTTTTCCCATGGAAAATGCCTCAGGAGATTGTACACTTCGTTAGTGTTGTTATTAAGAGTTCACTTTCATAATTAACTGACAATGAAAAGTCATTCATGTATAGCATTTCATAGTGCATGGAGAACCATGTACTATGAAAATTAGAGCGGGAAAACTGACTTTTCATTGGACGAGAAGGGGTGAGTATGTTCTAAGTACTTATAATAAAAATATTTTACTGATCGAATGGATTGACCTTTCTGACGGATTAACTCTACTACGTGACATGCTAAACTCCTACAAAATACGGAATCTTAGTTTCATTTGATAATAATGGCGCATCGGAAAAATACGAATCGTACTTCATACTTTTTTTTTATTGATTTGAGCATTAATAATGAGTCTTTTGTAGACGAAACTCGCATCTGGCGCAAATATTAAATTTCAGTCCTGGTATCTATAATGAGTTCATTTATCACGTACACTGTATAAAAGGTCGACATTTTATAATTTAAGATTGGACAAGATTTTAAGAATCAGAAAGAAGAGAAATATGCAGATTAAACTAAATTGAAACGTCATTAAATAATTCATTTTGTCATTTATATTTAGTTTTATTCCCAAACAAATTGAGTTTTAAAACGGTTTCTATCGCGACATTTCAATATTTCTTCCGATTATGTCATAACAAAATTTAATGAAGAGATAATTTATTGCAATTTTCTGTATATGACAAACTGTAAATTACTTTTCTGTATGTATTTGTCCCAAGTCAAGAGCCTGTTATTCATTGGTTGTCAATTGTTCCTCTATTTTCGTTATTTCTTTTGTACATTGTTTGTTAGTTTTCTACTCAAGTTTATGTTATATGACAGTTGTTATCCATTCGTTTGGTGTGTTTTAGATTTTTAGTTTACCGTTTGATTAGGGACTTTCCTTTATCAATTTTCCACGGATTTCAGTATTTTTTTTATTCAACTTTTTGGTCTGTTTTTGTGATTTCGGGGCCATTTCTAGCCGGTTATGCGGTATGTGTTTGCTAATTGTTGAAATAGTGAACAATAACTGTTAATTTTTGTGTCATTTGTTTTTTTGTGGATTATTGGCTCATTGACATTTATGTCACATCTTCATTTTCTATGTAAAATATATGTTCACTCAAATTTCATTATAATTTATGGTGGAACAACAAAACAAAAATAATGATATACAATTATGAAATGAAGAATCAAAATTACACTCTTATTCAATACAAAGAAGAGTTTAAATATTCCTATATACTTTCATTCTAATTTAATCAAAAGAAACTAACCATATTTAATGCGTTTCCCTTAGTTTTAGTTTGTTACCCCGATTTTGTTTTTTGTCCATTAATTTCTGAGTTTGAACAGCGGTATACTACTGTTGCCTTTATTTACCATGCAGCTATTGATTTTTTTGGAATAAAAAGTTCCAATTTTTGGAAAAAAAAATAATTTGTTTTTAAGGCTGAGAAAAAAATGTTTGTTTTACCCTCAGCTGCCATTAAATGAAATGCTAAAATTGAAAGTTTTCGACTTGTCGCCAAAAAAATGATAACATAATTATTGATTTGGCCCCCAGAAACTACTCTGAAATACTTTTATATAAAGATAAAAATGCATAATTTTTTCTAAAGTTATTATTAATTTTTTCAAATAGAAGAAGAAAAATATTAATGAGATTCTTTTGTTCTTATTTATTTTCAAGTTCATGATTAGCATCATTTATTTATTGGTTTAGTGTTGGTTTTTTTTAGTCCATTCATTTGAACTAACTTGCATGAAATCAATGAGACAACATTTATTGTTATTTTTAGTTTGTTCATACAAGGATTGCAAACTAATTTCTTTTTATTTAAAATAATGAAGAATTTACATTCAGAATACTTTCATTATGATCTCTTTTAAGTTTGAAAGAAAAAGGTACATGTAGGACCAGGTATCAGTTATGAAAAGGAACTCCTGTTTTTTTATCATTATAATCTGTCTTGATCCATTATTCATGAATATTTTGGCTACCCCTTTTATTAATTGAGTAGACACTTATTTCTGTGTTACACTAATTTGATTTCAGCAGTAAAAATACTTACCAAAAAATAAATATTGAATTATCTCTTGGAATATTAAATCAATATTAAATTATTATCCCTATTATGGCACATAGGGACACATAGGGCCTATTTCACTGGGACTGAGTTCTGAAAAGTGTTAAAATGTGTTTCTCTAGTTTTTTTGCACATGAATTCAGTATCAAAATATATTTAATAAGATTATTGTAATAATATCCACATGTAAATAACAGCATATGGTGCATGATTTAACAATAGTGTGTTCATGATAGTGTCAAACAAAGGGGCGCAACTCGTGAATTAACATCGGCCCCGCTTCGTCAGAAATATTGACACATCTTAGCGTATCAAGTGGAACAAATTTGACATATCATAGTCAGGGTTGGCAAAAACCCGGGTTTTATGGGTATTGCCCAGCCCAGTGGGAAATACTGGGAAAACCCGGGTTTTACTGGGTTTTAGTGGGTAATACTGGGCAATACTGGGTAATATAAAATACTGGTCTGAATTTTATATAGGATTCAGTGATCAAACACCATTGTTATACATTTATGATATATAACCTTTTTTGTTTGTCTGGATTGATAAAACTGTAAATATAAAGCAAATTTTTTTTTTTTTTAAATAAATATAACTTCTATTAAGAATTAACAATTATATGTAAGAAAAATTACATTTAAATAATGTCTATATGTACTGTCACTAATTAGTAAGTAATTATTAAGATTAGAATGCAGATTTGTTTATGTAACAATAATCAGCACTTTCAATTCTATAAGGGTTAATGGCATGACCCCTTAGGGTGTTTATTTAGCAATATGAATGTATAACAATTGAATTTTTCATTCTTTTAGAAATGACTGTCAATGGTTATCTGTATAAATGTATATATATTTAGCTGTAATACTATGAAACTACACCAAGACTTTATTATTTTGTGTTAAAATAAGCTTAAAAAATCATATTGCCCAGTAATGCCCAGTATTCCCCATTTCTGGGAGTATTGCCCAGCCCGGGAAAACCCGGGTTTTCCCACCCGGGAATTCCCAGGCGGGTAATACTTTGCCAACCCTGATCATAGTCCAAGTTAGGTTACATAACATAATTTAAATTCAGCATAGCTTCCCGAGAAGTTAAGGAGACAATTACGATTTTAATTTTCTGTGACCAATTTTTTTCGTCAACACCTTGACTTTGAAGACACGTTTTGAGAGAGAAAAGACAAGAATTTAATCCATAATTGATTTGAGTAATATAATTGTTATATACTCAAGAATGTTCACTTAAAAGGAAATTAGTTTTAATTCATGCAAAAAACTACAAATTTCAAAAAACGGGCTTCACTTTTTTGATAAAAAAATGCCCATATATGGGAATCACATGACGTCCATTGTTGCTTTAAGAAATGGGGTCAAACCGGGTCAGCTTTCCGACTGCATAGGCAATTACAATAACTGACTGCTTACAAACGTTTTTTTTTTTGTTTTTTTTATAAAAAAAGAAATGTTGGTATTTTCAAACAATGAAACTATTGAAATCAAGACATGACTGTATTCTTATTCAAACAGATGTGTAAGTATCTATATCCTTATATTATGTATATCTTTAAAAGTTACTCATGTAAAGACATTACTAATGACTTGTTGAAAATGACGTTGCATTATCTTTGATAAAAGAGATGAAAAATTTGCATTTTTGAACAATACGGGCACATCTTTTACACACTTTCTTATCTAGAGGATATATAATGACTTGTTGCAAATGGCGTTGCATTATTAATGACATAAAATATCGACATTTTAAAGCAATTCAAACACAAGAATTGTTAGTATCTTTTTTGTAAAAAAACAACCAATCCAATCATACGTTGGTTCATAATTTGACAAATAACATTTTATTTTAAATAAAAACAATTATCGGCATATCTAAACCATGAGAACACAACCTCATACGGCAGCGGGTTAGTGTTAGGGTGGATTTTTATCTTTAAGTCGTTATAACGACTTAGCTGACTTGTTATAACGAATTAGCTCAGTTGTTATAAAGACTTAGCATATTTATCTCGTTATAACGACTTAAAAAAAAACTCCACCCTGACACTAACCGGCTTCCGTAACTTTAATATGCTTTCTCTAATATATTTTATTATTATTATTACCATTAGGATAAGAAAGCAAAACATTCTTATTCAATGACAATGCACGTATCGTTAGAATTTTATTGGTTAACATCGAAACATAAGTACAAATACAAACAAAACTTTTTGTTTCAAAACGTTCAAAAGTAAAATCACAAAAACAATGAACTCCATGGAAAATTTATGAAGGAAAGTCCGTAATTTTATATTGTCCTTAATAGTCAAATATATTACAGGACTATCAAACATGTTACATACAATACACAATAATTTAATTCTGAATGTAACGCGTCTTCTGATTGGCTGTCGTTATTTTGTTATCAGCCAATATACATAATTAAGTCATGTGACCGTGACGTCATCAACGTTTATTCATAGTTTTCTACGGTTTCAAATGGAATTTAGAATTGAAATATAAGAAATGACTGTAATATTTTATCTGTCTATTAGAAATAACATAACAAATGTGATGCACACTGTTAAATAACCCGCTACGCGCGTTATTCAGCGTGCACCAATTTTTTAATGTTATTTCTTCATAGACAGAAAAAATATTAGTCATTCCTTAAATGCTTTCCATGGATATCTACTTGTAAAGTATGTCACTTTTGCATGATTCCGTATATAATCAACAAAATGTTACTCTGGAAATGCCTCTGTGCAATTACATCAGATAAAGAGTACACCGAAGCCGATCTAGGTCTTCACGACAGATAAAATGGAACATTCCTGTGAAGCTTACATAAGTAACGAACAGCCAATGAAATAACAGCATCGCCAATGGAATGCTCGTCCAACGTATCCAATGTATCCAAAAGGTTTACTATTGACCTTTACCAATCAAACTTTATTATTAGCAATGAAGTAAAATAGAATACTTCCAGAACATTTTGACTATAATAAAATTTTTGAAATCTTTGAAGAAGGGGTAGCTTTATTAATATGAACCACTTTAATAGGAGGGCAATATTTAAATATATATAAAAAACGTAAAAACAATCAATACAATAGCTCGATCTTGTAAGGTAGGGAATAACTGGGATAACAATATTGTTTTACTTGTAAATTGTAGAGACCAAAACGAAATCTGTTTACGACGAGAAATTAAACGATTGGCAATATTCGGTTTTGCCCTGTAAAAAAACTGTCATGGGAAACGGCCGTTATATTTGAACAGTGGTTTATGTATTTCATCATCGTGCTTAACATATATGAAACAAATAAAGGGGGGCTCAGATATGTATTTTTTTTATTTTGTATGAATAATTTCTCGGCCAAGTTGTCTCTTACTGGTTTTATTTTAATCAAGACTCCTGTCCTGCCTTTTTTTTAAAGTTCATTCTAGATCCTCCACCCTCGCCTCCTCCCGCACAATAAAAAAACAAATGGAAGTTCCCTTTGATGTATTTCGTGAAAGGTATATCCGAAAAGGCAATGTTTCTTTATTCAATATATGTATGTGTATGTCTTTATAATACATCAAGTTAATGTAAAATTGTTTGTCTGGACGGAAATTTTTGTAAAGTTAGATACAAGACTGCTTTTCTGAAAAAAAACTATAGCATACTATTTTGCGAAAGCGCAAACAGAAAAATTCCAAAAGTTGAAAGCAAATAGTTACTTGAATACTATTAGTTTGTAAAAAAAATCTATCAGGCAAAAGGGAAAAAAGGAATGAACGTCTGACTTTTATTTTAAAATACATGTCCATAACTACAATGATAAGTATGTCAAAGAATTTTATTATAAAAAATCAAATTGGTCAAATAAATAAAATTCATTACAAGACGTTTAACAAATTAGCCAAATGTAATTTCTATAATCAAACATGCCTAGCTTGTTATGATGACGCATAACAAATATATTTCACTTGACCCGTTATATCTTTTGCTGTCTTTTCATATGAAATTTGAATGTCAATATATAAAAATCTAGTTTTAAAATATAAAAATAATGGAATTTGAAACGAGATGATATTCTTTTAGTTAACATTTAAAGGACACAAAATCGACCCGAACACGCTTTAAATTAAACAGGTGTGTCTGGCTTTACACTCGAATCTCGATGTTATGTTTTGTTTTGAGTAATGTCTTAAAAAATAATTATCCGGTACTTCAATGCTTTGTACATTAATAACATGAATAAGGCATATAGAAACAACCAAACACACATGATGGAATTCCTATTTTGATTAAATAAATGCATTGATAGAGTCACCGGTTCAGAAAAGTAAGATACTCATTCTAACTGTATCGCACGTGTATGAATACTTTGAATTATTTTGTAATTAACCGCTAGAAAATTGTGCTTGATTTTGTTCCTTTTCAAACCCAACATTTGCCATTTTTAGTTTACATATTTTTCTCGTTAGCTAACGTCAAATCCAAAGTTGGCATTTCGTAATTAAGACACCGCCATGTTGACTTACTGAAATCAGTTAATACGAAAATAATGCGATAGAATAGATATAAAACAACACCTAACTCAAAATTCCATTTGTATGTAATAGTACACGTATTTCGATGTTTCGCGTAACGGAAAAACCGTCAAAAACCTTCAGCTTTTGCGTTTTCATTTGTATGACGTTATGTTTTGAAATGACTTAATTGCGTCAAAAGCATTAACGGACTTTCGCGCATTTTATTGAATTTTTATTTTGCAGATTCCTCAAAGCTCTTGTGCATTAAATTTTATTGCATAAAAACAACAGTTATGTAGTCATTTTCCAATAGGAATTTTTAAAACAATAAAATCGGCATAGCGTTTGCAGAAAGGTTCAGATACCCGTGGATCGACATGGGAGGGATATTGTAACATCCATTATCATGAATATCTCTGCGCGAAGTATAGCTATATCAAAAAGGAGTATGTTTGGTAAGGGTCGTAATATTATAAAGTTCAATACTACAAGATAAAACATGTTTTAAATTGACTTAAAGACATGTGAGAACGTTTTATAGAACAATTTATGTCATAGTTTTATTTTAAAGCTTAGATTTTTACATCCCAGATAGCAAATGGACTAATAGATGTAATAGATGTAATAATACTATCTATCAATGTACTATGACTCGATTGATAAATGATCGATTTATTTTTTTATTTACTTTTGAAACACTTAATTGTTAGTAACAATAAATATTAAAAGATCTTGCTATTAATATATCCGTTTTCTAATACGTTTGTTTAAATGCCGAAATGGTTGTCACTTTACCTATAGGTTTCTATAAACAACTTAAACGTGAAGAGGAAAGTATAGTATCCTGTCTGTAATAAAGTTTACACATGTACACCCCACAGCTCCTTACCAAATCAATCTAGCTCTCAACGAAAACATCAACAGTTGTTTTGCGACGAAGCACCTTACGTTTTCTATATACGGTTTTGTAATTAGTATAGTCTTGTAACAACCACAGGGTTTATGTCACTGTCGTTTGACTGCTAACAGGATAAAAAATAATAACATTTATTAATTAGAAATATATGCAATGTAATATCATTGACAAATCATTATTCGTAGATAAAAGTAATTGAACCACATGATCGAGGACAATTCAAAACGAATAACAAATAAAATGACAAATCAAAAGCTTAAACACAAACAAATGGAAAATAACTGTCATATTCCTAATTTGGTATAGACATTATCTTATGTAAAAATGGTGTATTAAAGCTAGTTTTATAGCTTGCTAAACATCTCAATTATATCACATCACAATTTCATGATATGGACACTGTATTCAGTAAATTTACCGAAGTTTATTATAAAAGCAAGAAAGATTCTATGTAAGAACCATACATTGAATCAAGATGGATTGATACATAAAGGCAAATAAATTTACAGCCTATACAAATTTAAAACATGAAAAATGAATATGTCCAGGGAAGATATGATTCATGGGTTGCTATGACAACTGATATCTAGATTATGGATTCTTATTAAGAACAACATTCATAAAATAATCACATCTTAAAAGCATGTTGAGAAAAATTGATAAAATAAACAGTCAAATTGTAACAATAATCATTTATTTAGCAACTGAAATTATCCCGCTTTTAATTGTGTTATTGTTGCTCAGTCTTTTGAAATACTATAGTATGTATTGTGTCTTGTGTACATGCTTTTAATGTTTTTTTTTCATTTCGTATTTTCTTTGGTAGCACTTTTTCGTCTGGTGAGATTGAATGTTCAATCGTTTTTGTATATTTTGTCTTCTTTTTTTTTCATTTGGCATCGCTTCGTGCAGAAATTGGAGACAATACGATTATTTAAAGTTCTTCCAAAACTCAACAACTAAAAGTACACACCTACTCATGATAGATTACAAGACTGCATATATGAAGGATTTGTTAGGGAAGATCCATCAGATTGTAATTATTTCATAGCGACACATGTTTGATAAAAACATATTTTCATGTCCTGAAATTTTACTAATATTAATGTTTTTTTATACTTTATACAACAAGTAAAACAATAATGCATACACAGCACAAAAATTCCAAATGAATAAACTTTCAAAAAGTTAAAATAAGATTAAGATGAACAAAACTATAACGAATAAATGCTAAGACAAGGGATCTATATATATATTTTTTTCGCCAATTGTATCAGTACTAGGACAAACCCGTAAAATATTTTTTGTTCGGCGAAATATTTGTATTGGCAACTGATGAAATTACGCAGAAAATAACCTTTTGGCTGACGCTACCAATACACATGAACCAACTGCAACCAGAACTTGATGTATGGACTAACATATTACACATGTGCCATTCATTTCATGGAAGAAGCATCGGATAAATGTAATACCAGTAATAGGTTAAACTATCGATCAGGATACGAAGCAAACAAAAATGTCCCCTTATCAGACATCTTTGCTCAATTTCGATAGTGCTTGATTTATAATTATAAAGAGGACGAAGAATTGTTTTTTAAATAAACACATTATGGGATAAATGAAAAAGACGAAAAATATAAAGAAAATTGAAGTAAAAGGATAACTAAGTATACAACATTTTTCGGTGTATCTCTGTTATATTGGCATTAGACTTGGTACATGCATACTCTTTAATTAATTGCTAATAAAAAGTAAAATCATAAAAAATACTGAACTCCAAGGAAATTCAAAAAGGAAAGTCCCCAATCAAATGACAAAATCAAAAGTTCAAACACATCAAACGGATGGATAACAACTGTCATATTCCTGACTTGGTACAGGCATTTTCTTATGTAGAAAACGGTGGATTGAACCTGGATTTATAGCTAGCTAAACCTCTCCCTTGTATGACAGTCGAATCAAATTCCATTATATTGTCACCGATGCGTGATCAAAACAAACAGACACAATAGGTAAACATTTCAAAAAAAGGGGTACAGCCGTCAACATTGTGTTATCATCTTCATCACTATAAAAACAACGAATGTAACGATGAAGCACAAAAAGGCATACATCAAATTTAAAATCCTCATTTTGCTTATATTATACGATTTTATTTATCTATGTAAAATGCACCCATAAAGGATTGAAGGTTTTAAGTAGTGGTGTAAAATTGCGCGTTTGAAATTCGCACAGGTAGACATAAAATGAAGAACCTTGACCTTTATTCATATTTTGAATAGTTTATATGACAGCAAAATGCTATGCCCAATAAGTTGAAAATATTGCCTCATCTGTATTCGATTTTACCTAGCTAGGTGTTCGGTATACGAAGATTGTTTTTCAAGAGAAATATTTTGTATATCCTTTATCGTATTGTTGATATATTTAACATTTTCATATTCAGTTATACGTGCTTTAAAGTTACATTGATAGATGATAGCTATAGATATATAGTGGCCAAATATAGAATCTGTTCAGAAATGCTTGCTATTTATTCCAATCATACAATATAATAAACTTTACCATGTACTCGGATTTAAATGGTTGCATTTATAAGTTTAAATCTGTGACATTCAAACAACAAAAAATATATTTTACAGATTAAATCTTACATGCACAGCATTTGATCAACAGTCATAAAATACAGAGTTGGCTGCAATGGGAAAATTATTTTCCAAACACCAAAGAAAGAAGAAAGAGTAAGTTTAATGGTGTTAGTACACAATAAGTTTTTTAGCAGGTTGGAGTAAACAAGGCATGTAATTTATAATAACTGGATGAAAGACATATTTAGATTTTTTCTAAGTCAAGGTCTATTTTACAGATTTGGTAAAATTTGCAAACAACTTTTGCTCGTCAAAATATATCTGGCATTCAAAGAGAGAATGTTGCTATCTCGTTTTCGTACCTACTTTTGATTAAATTATGACAAAATGGGTGTACATCTGTTTGGAGAGCATATTAAATCTGCAAAAAACGTTCATGAATGTGTCTTGAAATTATCCAATCTTCAGTTTAAAAATTTGTTTTAAAAAGCATTGAAAAGCTATAGGTCTTTGGTACATTACATTTTGTTTAACACATGTCAATATGTTAAAATTTCGACAATTTTGACCTTTTGTAGTAAATATCTAACACTTGTTTGATTTATCGTTTTTGTCTGGTGATGTTGTTCCCTTTTAAACTTGTAATATATTATTCGTTGTAGTGAACTGTATCATAGTTATCAATATACTTTTTTGATTAGAAATATATATGGATAAAATGGTTACAATCGGGTTTACATTATGTTAGATATTGACAGTGTTTAGTGTGACTTTCTTTGCTTATTATGTTTGTCCTTGTCTTAGCGATAAAGAAAATATTCGAATTTAAGATCAGACAGAAGCTGATTTGTCGTTCAATTATTATAACCAGTGATAAAAATACTTTGGACAGAATAAAAAAAAAAGTCAAATAATAAACATGAATAAGGTTTATGTGAATTTATTTTCTTTACATCGTGTTCAAAGAACTTAAAATACACCCAACTACATGTCATGACTTCAAAAATTCCAATTATCATATCAAAATAGACATTTTTATTAATTGACATATCTTACCATGTCTGTGTTAAGATATGAAATACAATGAAAATAATATTATAAAGACTTTGAATAATAGCTTGCTATATATATAATTTTGTAATAAGGTCCTTGTCAACTACATAACAAAAACGTTTCTGCTTGGTTGAACATAACGCCTTACGCCCACTGTTTATCATGAAAGTGCCTCATTACTACTTCTACAAATCATTATAAAAACGGAGGCATACAAAAATTACTCTGTAAATTAAATAAACAACTAACTGTATTAAAGTAAGCTGAGGTAGCCCCGTATTTTTCAAACTTGTCTACATGGTAACAGATTCTTTTTTTTTTCTTTTCTTCAGGATAACAATGGAACATCACGTTTACATCAATATTATTATAATGAAGTTTCTGTGTTTTATAGGGAAAAAAAAGTGTTCACGATATCAAAGTATCAAAAAATGCCCTAAAGTATGAATAAGTTCACTACTGAACAGTCATCGACATAATAATTGTCCAATTTTTGCAATGTAGTGAACATTTTTGTTGCGAAGTAAGAATAAGTCAAAATAGGTCGTTAAACACTGTAGTTATCGAATTATTAGAAAAAATGTGAATCACCTTTGTCGTTGCACGGCCTTTTAAAGCTGACTATTCAGTATGGGCTTTGTTCATTGCTGAGGGTCGTACGGTGACCTATACTTGTTAATTTCTGTGTCATTTGGTCTCTTTTACAGAGAGTTTTATCTTTGGCAATCATACCACATCTTCTTATTCAATATTATCTAATAATATTGAAATAGGAAAGGGTTATCAAGGATTAATACCAACCATTAATCATGTTAAGATAGCATAAAAAATGCTATTTGTATGTCAATGTGTGTTGTTGAAAATTCTGTAATATCTGTAACGTCATTTCTTTTTATAGATTTGGCTCTTATTAATAGTTCAAAGTTCATTCGATTTTTACATTGCATTATTTCTTTTCTTAAATGATATTTCTCTCTAAAATATGGACATAATTTTAAAACGTCCCACTCAACATTAGCTTTAAAGTTTTGTTGTATTTTCTTTTTTAAATGGAACATTTTTCATTGTCTCCAAAATAAGATAAAAATATGTTTTTAAGGGCTTTGATTATATTGTATAATTCGATTTGGTGTTACAAAACCAACAGAAATGAATTGCAACCCCGAACATGTATATTCGCTTGAAATAATTGCCTTGCATCAAATGAACTGCAATATTTGCAGTAGTATGTCTAATAATTGCACGCCTAACATTCTCACTGAGAGTTTTCATTCAAAGGCAGACATGGTTAATGATGTTGCCGGGGCGTTTTTACCTCTTTTTTCAGTTCATGAAAAAAATGAATTCAACTGTAAAATGTTACACTTGATATATAAACATTGGGAACCTTTATAAGTTTCTGCTTGGTGAGAGTCAAAGCTCCATTTTAAAGCCGTGGTGTGATCTTTAGTTGTAAACTTTCAATTGATTTTGACTTTGATGAAGAGTTGTTTCTTCGGAACTCAATTATAAAGTAATTGAAACGGTGTCGACATTTCATGGTATAATCTGAATAGAAATACATTGTAACATATACACAGTCAATATTTTTTTTTATAGATTACCATCTACTGATTATAAAGGTTATTTGCGACTTTTCATAGATTATAAGGAACCAAAAATTGAAACAATTGGACGCCACAACAGTGTGTTATACGATTTTTATTACTAAATCTTGTTAAACATAGACGCCATGCCCTTGCATGAACATTAGTACAAAAAATGAAGAAGTCAAATAACATTCATTCAAATATTTGATATTATCAATGAAATCAGATTTTACCATGTTCAGATAAACTAAAAAGTCGTTGGCCAGACCTAACTATTAAAACGTCTGCTCACAAAGTGTAACATTGAACATGTTTGATCCTCTCCAGCATGAAAACCAAACATATCATGATAGTAAAACATGTGAGTTTTAAGTATGGAATATATCTTTTTTTAATAGTAAGTTAGCTGTTTAGCAACACAGACACATACACCAACGAATGAAATAAATTTTGTATGGTATGTGTATTTTCTAATCGAAGCATGCTGATTCTAAAGTATGTTGAAATCTGTTCTTTATGCAGAAAAATAATTATCTATTATTCTTCTTTGTTTTAGAAAGAATCGAAGAAATATTAAAAGGGAAACAGGTATGCTTTATATACATTATGTCAATGCATGTTTTCAACAAAATGTTCACTCCTTATTCTTTCATACAGGATAGATGGTAAAGAAATACAATATATGCATTAGTTTTTAACACCAACTGTCTTAAAGTGAAAATATCTAAAGTGTTTTGTCGCTTTGCATTTACGTCTTGTGCAGATGCCTTTATTCCTGACACTGCATGTCTGTGTTATGTCAAATTAATTATTTGTTTGGGCAAACAATTGTATGACATGTCATTCATAAACTATTTGGTATACAATAGGCATGACCTCATGTTGTAACTACTATATACTTTGTGAATAACTCAAAACTTTATTATCAACCACCTTTACATTCTTTTATATTTGACCTATGTTGTCTCCATTCTTCCTTTAAGTAAGTCAGTTACTAATACTGTCAAAAATGTTATTGTTATGCCGAATGTTCTAAACATTTTGTTTTCATACACCTTTGTCCTATGTAAACCTCATGATGTTAGAGTCTAACCATTTTATTTAACATAATGCACCATGGTGATATGCGTTTTGCCGAACATTTATTACTCTCTGTTAGAATTCATTACGTCATGTGCAACTAATACCTTTTACATTATGTTCAAACAAGTAATACATTATGTGCAAACACTTATAACGCTATGTGTAAACAACTTACACGTTTTGTGCAAACATCGCGTATGTTATGTGCAAACAATATTACGTTATATGCCAATGCCTATTTCATTTTGTGCAAACACCCATAACGTTATGTATAACACTTATTCCATCATGATGTAGACGAAACGCGCGTCTGGCGTACTAAATTATAATCCTGGTACCTTTGATAACTATTCAAACACCTATTACAAAATGTAAGTAATGAGAAAACACCTACTAGAGGTTTCTCAACATCTTACGAACGAACGAAATATGACCAAACTTAACGGAACTTGCCGTAACGAGAAAAGAGGGAGCATATATTTATTCAATAGTGGACTATCGGCTGAAATCTTCTTCCCTTTGAAAGGTATGTTAAATAAAAGAAATATATACAGTTTGAGTCGTATACAGATTATATTGACTTGTATTATATAAGATAGGCTATTTAATTTGTGGTTTAATCAACACAGTCGAAAATCTAATTGATCAATAAATTAAGGCAAAGCAATCGTGCAAGAGATTTTGATAATCTTGACAGCATCATTTCGAATAGTTTAGTACATATATGGGTATATATATAGAACTTCGAAATGGAAGGCATAGAACGCTTTTTGGATCTTATCAAGGATCAGATCAATGGAAGAAGGTTTTCGCAATCTTAAGGTAAAACTAATCTTGGCGCGAACGCCTCTAGTTTTTGAGTTGAGAAGAAATCTTCGGATCCAGTGTATCTTCGCTGCCCCAGCTCTACAATCCAAATGATCACTTCTTGACCTTAAATTCTTATAACTGATTCTAGCTAAACTGATAAACTCAAGAAATATAACTAAAGGGAAACATAAAATACATATTTGAAAAAAAACAACAGTTAACACTCTAAACAAATGTTCTGTTATGTATTTAGGTTTTATTTGTTTGTTTTGTTTTCATGACAGTTCTCATTCTGACATGAATTGTCATTGATATGGTTATATTTATAAATTTACTGTTTACAATTTTTTAAATTTTTTGAAATACTAAGGCTTTTCTATCTCAGGCATAGATGACCTTAGCTGTATTTGGCAAAACGTTTAGGAAGATTGGTCCTCAATACTCTTCAACTTCGTACTTTATTTGGCCTTTTTAACTTTTTTGGATTCGAGCGTCACTGATGAGTTTTTTTTAGACGAAACGCGCGTCTGGCGTATATACTAAATTTAGTCCTGGTATCTATAATGAGTTTATTTTCTCTTTGAGTTTTAAAATCGTTTAAATGTAAGTATTCATATAACTTTTTTTATGGAGTTTTTATAGCATACTGCTTTTTGTTTTCTTCGGTTTTTATTTTTTTGCTTTTACTTTGGGAATGGAATTTACAGAAAATGTACCTTTTAAAAACTATATATCTATCAGTTTTGTTTGGTGCTGTAGCACTTCTTTCAACAAGAAAAAAACCTCTATAACTTTACGATTGATCGAGTTCACCTTTATATTTCTGTAATTTATTCCAAAAAATATTTTAATAGTAAGTCGGACAAATTGGACCTAGCGCACATTGAGCCTTTTTCTTTTGGGTGCTTTACTCTTGGAGACAGAATTTACACAAACTCACCCTCCTTTATTCGTTCCATATTTACAAAAGATGTGTTAATATAATAAATGAAAAATACTAAATTAGTGTCATCTCAAACACTTTTCAATCCTGTTACAAACGCTAATCTCGTATCAGGTACACACAGCTAATGAAAACTATGAAAAATAGTGGAAAAAGGCTTTACTCATGAGTTGCATATATAGTCATTGAAATACGTCTCATAAAAACTTTTAGTGGACGTGACCGAGTACTTGTACGTCCCAACGAAAATGCTGAGTACATACCTGAGAGTACTTGCACTCTTGCAGTTACTTAGAGCTAGTTCAAAGTTCCAATTGTTTCTTCCGACTTCAACCTCGAACTAGAAATAAAACTGGTGCCTGCTGTCAGAATGATTTGTTTATACCCCCCCCCCCCCCCCCCCCAAGTAGGCTATTCTAGCGAGAAACGTGTACCAGTTTAAATGCATCCAAAGCCCGATTTATGTAGCATATATAATTCAGATTATATTGTCGTTAAATTCCCATGACAGTCGGGCATATTAATATCAATAACCTTCCTATAACTAACGTGTGCCTTTGTCTCGTACACGGCGTGTTGAGAAATAATGGTGTACTGAATTGGGGGAAGGGGGCAGGTCGCCCGTCCCTCTAATTTTATTATATTTAAAACTAACAGGGATTTTGGAAAAGCGGTAAGGTCATTTTTTAGTATTTTTTTTTGTTTCATTTTGATTACCTGAATGTAGGTCAATCGTGTTTTTGCTTATCCCAATATATGTTAACCATAGTACATGCAGATACTTCACATCATCTATTTTTATATTTTGAACAGATTTACCTACAATAATCAAGACCAATACTATTTGTTTTGTTTTTTTTGTTTATCAAAACCAATATTTATTTTGTTTGTGAACGCCCTGCGGAGCATTAAAATATTATGTGTTCTAAGTTTCAAGTTGTTTGGACTTCACAACTTCTTCAAAAACTACCGTGACCAAAAACTTTAATCTGAAACGGGAGCGAGGGACGGACGTACGAATAGACGGACGAACAAATGAAAGGACATACAGAAAAACTTAATGTCTATAAGTGGCGCATGAAAAATGCTTTGATATAAATACAAAACACATTTAATAATCTCATTGTCTGATATAAATCAGCTAATCTGATTCAAGATTGTTTTTAATACCTCCGTCTCTTACACGACGTGTTGAGACATAATGGTGTCCTGAATTGGGGGAAGGGGGCAGGTAGCCCGTCCCCTCATTTAAACTTTTTAAAAACTAACAGGTATTTTGAAAAAGTGGTAGGGTCATTTTTTTAGTATTTTGTTTCATTTTGATTACCTAAATGTAAGTCAATCGTGTTTTAATTAGCCCTATATATGTTAACCATAGTACATGCAAATACTTCACATCATCTAATTTTATATTTTGAACAGATTTACCTACACTAATCAAGACTAAAACTATTTGTTGTTTTTTTGTTTGTTTATCAAAACCAATATTTATTTTGTCTGTGAACGCCCTGTGGAGCATTCAAATATCATGTGTACTAAGAATCAAGTTGTTTGGACTTCACAGCTTCTTAAAAAACTACCGTGCCAAAAACTTTAAGCTGAAACAGGAACGAGTGACGGACGAACGAACAGACGGACGAACAAATGAACGGACATACAGAAAAAATTAATGCCCATAAGTGGCGCATGAAAAATGCTTAAATATAAATACAAGACACATTTAATAATTTTATTGCCTGATATAAATCAGCTAATCTGATTCAAGAATTGTGTTTTAATGCCAAGAATCAATAAATATCGGAACGCATTTAACTGGGATGGCGTTTTCCTCAATCCTGATATTTCTTCATCTATACACTGTTCCGGCTTTTAAGGTGACAGACCACCAATTACTCCCTCCAAAGTGAACGTATGGTAAAAGTAGCCCTACTCTGACACAAAAGGGTGCTTTTGGTGTCATTGTTTAGCTCTATTAACCAATATTATTTTTTTTCATAAATTCTATTCTTTCAGCAGTTTATTGAAATTGGCACTTCTGTGGAAATGTATCAAGGAAAGTTGGCCCTACCTCAATTTTTATATTATTGATTAGTAATGCTCAAGACAGGTGCATCAAAAAGCTGAATTGTCTCTTTAAACATTTTTTTTTATTAAATACTGCCTTATCCTATAATCTCTTTTTTTTGTAATCAAGCTACCGTTGATGATTCTTCAGCGTCTTTTTCTAATACCCCCATGTCCGATGATATACCAATTTTAAACAATATTATAATAACCGAAGAGGAAGTCTTTGATCACTTGTCTTTGTTAGATGTCGCTAAAACGACGGGCCCTGATGAAATTAGCGGTAGGCTTCTGAAGTATGCTGCTCGAGAGTTAAGTAGGCCCCTGGCTCAGCTTTTCAATAAATCTATACGTGAAGCTGTGTATCCATAAACCTGGAAATTAGCAAGCGTTATACCAGTTTTCAAAAGTGGTGATAGAGAACTGATGTCAAACTATAGACCGATATCTCTTTTGTCGATCATTGGTAAGAGTATGGAAAGTTGTGTTTTAAGCATTTCTTTAACTGTTTAACAACACATAATATAATAACAAGTGCCCAGTCAAGTTTCATGCCTAGAGATTCTACAATTAACCAACTCTTACACATAACAGATTTATTTGGCAAAGCTCTTGACGCAGGACAAGAGATTCGTGTTGTCTTTTTTTTTTTTATATAAATCGTGCTTTCAATCGAGTCTGACATGAAGGTCTAATTTATAAACTTAAAAGTATTGGTATAAGGGCAAACCTATTAAAGTGGTGTATGAGCTATTCATCAAATCGAAAACAAAAATTGGTTATTGCAGGTCAATCCTCGGATACTTTTGGTGTAAATGCTGGCGTCCCTCAAGGATCAATATTAGGCCCCTTACTTTTTGTAGTATATATAAATGACATTGTAAACGACATAGACTGTAATATAAAACTATATGTGACAATACTTCCCTTTTCATAGTAGTTGAAGATGAATATGCAGCAGCGAGCAAACTTAATTCTGATATAGAGACTATCAACAATTGGTCAGTCCAATGGCTAGTAAATTTTAATGCAAAAAAGACTGAAGCTATGACAATTTCGAAGAATTCAGTAAAACCCCATCATCCACCTCTTTATATGAATGATGATATGATTTCAGAAGTAGAAAGCCATAAACACATGAAAAGCCATGAAAAGATAACACCTAGATTAAATTTATTTCGTGCCTTGAAATTCAAATTGAAAAGAAAGTATTTACAAACTATATATTTAAGTTTTATCCGACCTTTATTTGAACATACAGATATCATTTGGGACAACATTCCATACTATTTATAAAAGTGATAAACTACAAAATATGCAACTTGAAGCGACTAGGATAGTACTGGTGGTACTAAGTTATCGTCCATAAATAAATTATACGACAAAACAGGATGGGAGTTACTATCAGAAAGACGTAAAAAACAAAATTTCATGAAATGTTTCATAACAAGACCCCTGATTATTTAAGCGATATTATCCCTCAACAATTGTTTAATATTCATAATTATGACACAAGACTAGTGTAGAATTGCATTTTACCAGAAATCTTTTCTTCCCTCGGTTATTCGATCCTGGAATGCTATTCCGGACGATATCAGACTAAGTCCATCTAAGTTTACACGTTACCTTAATCAAAATGTAAGTAAAATAACAAATTATTATTTTTGTAATATTGTATCACTGTATTTATATGTGTGTGTCATGTTAATGATTTTTTGAAATAAAATATGTTTAAAGTAATGCACAGAAACTAATAACTAAAGTTCACCGTACGGCCTTCAACACAAAACTCATACGGCAAAGTCAGCTAATATGTTTGAAGTTTAAAAAGGCTAACAGTTAAATAAATCGACTTCATCTTGCAATCAC
Organism: Mytilus galloprovincialis; assembly: GCA_037788925.1. Lineage (NCBI taxonomy): Eukaryota > Metazoa > Mollusca > Bivalvia > Mytilida > Mytilidae > Mytilus > Mytilus galloprovincialis. Next base: position 38,273,063 of record CM075339.1, read on the forward strand.
CTATAGCTGATTGTATACAACTAATGGGTTCACATATAATTTTTTGGAAATAAAGTCTCCCATTACCCGCTTCCATGTTAGGAAATTGGTAATATGGATATATCTTCCTGGGTAACAGGTCGTTTAGGGTCTTTACTGTGGTCCGCATTTCAATTATTGAAAAAAAACCCAGAGGCAATGATTTGGATTTAAACAACTTATGCACAAATACCGGGTGTAAATTGCAGGATGAAACAATATATGTACATTGTCGGAAATATAACATGTATTTGTAGTCGCTGCGAATCAGGATAAAATTCGACAAGGCTCGCTTTTCGGCTCATTTCTTAAGCTCGTACAAATAAGTTTTATGCTTCCCGACAAAATACATACTAGTATACTACATAATATAAAATCGATACATTATTCCACAATTGTTGATATGAATTAATCTGTGTATTCAATAATTCATCGAGTATCGTGGTATAAATGAAAAACAAATACTTCTTGATAATAGTAATGAATTCAATGAATATTATTGCGGGATAATGTATTAACGGTTAACTTCGATGCGTTTAGGTATGAACTGAATAGTTTAATAGATATGGCTAAATTCACGATTAAGCCAAATGTTCACAAAAGGTATTTGCTACACATCTCAGAAATCTTATCTTAAAAAAAAACACAATATTTCATACAAATGAATATATTATATTGGATTTATATGTTATCATTCTAAAATATACATTGTTTTGACCACTATTGCCATTTTTAGAAACATTGCCCCCCCCCCCCCCCCCTTTCGGCTGCTGGTAAAGCGTGAAATGTATCAAATGCTAGCTTGGTATGTAATTCATATAGTTCAATCCAAATTATCCTCTAAGTGATAAATCCCTGTTAAATTGATGAAATACGGTTGGCCTCGAAATCGACGAATCATATTTAAGCAAAATTCTTTTCAAAATTCAACTATATAACGAAAAAAAAAAAAATTAAAAAAATTGGACAGATTCTAACACGAAAGGGAAGGCTTTAAATTCTTCTGTCATTATCCTGCTACTGATTATAATTTACGAATGTCATGTCATGTTTTTGCAATTTGGTTAAAATTTCGGAACCATCTTGCTCATCTGTGTAAGCTCCATAATAGCAATTGGCAGCTACCTCCTAATAAATAGAGAAATTGTTCCCGCTAAAATATCATTACATAATATCTGGAAAACAAAAACACGTACCTTTGTTTTTTTCTGCTCTTTTTGATTTCTCAGTCCATGACCTATGAGGAAACCCGAATTTTTTAAAAAAAGGGTGAAACTACATTTGTTGGTTCTATAAACAATTTATTTTGTAAAAATTTTCACGAATATATTAAAACGCAAAATTAATGTTGTCTTTTCTTTTTTGGAAGCACATCTGAAGGTCCGTCTTTGCTTATACATAAATCATAATGGACACCGGAAGAAAAACAAGATACACCAAATCTGGTTCCCTATAATAATATGTTAACACCACATACTGTAAGACAGCTACGCTATAAAAATGCACCAATCTGCGATCAACACAAATCTGTCAATGAAAAGATATATACAAGAAAAGTTCATTGAAAACATTCCATAAGACGAACAAAAAATTGTAAAATAATAGGTTCACTTTAAAGACATAGTCGGAACGATATTGTACCTATTGTAGAACTCTACACAGCTCTTTCTCTACGACTAAATCTGATTGATGATTAAAGTATATCAAAGATAAAGAGAATCAACATCTTATATTTTATATTACTTGCATAAGTATATTTAATTATGGATGAATTTCACGAAACTTTTTTTGATAGATTCAAGTAAGTGTATTAATTGAAGTAATACGCCATCTAGTGTATTAAAATTTTAAACAATATTATTGAGCTAAAGGGTTGAGTAAATTAAGAATATAAACATTTATCATTTCCCTCACTTCTACTTTTGGTTTTGGTATCGGTTTCGGTTTCGGTATCGGCCTATGGTGAACATGTCTATTAGAAACTTAACTGTTTTAAGTTTATGTGTGAGTAGCACTAACACAGCACCGAGTTTAAATCAATGTGAACACGGTCTTTGTTAAAGATAATTCGACTTTTGATTTTTATAGATTTTGTTAATATGGAAAAAAAATAAAAAAAACACCATGAAAACTATTTTTGTTACAAACTAGTTATCTATTTAAATACTGAAATTTGTCATTTATCAGATGAGTCAATTATGAATTTACATTTTAGACACATAACTAAAGAATTTATTGAAACGCTTATATTTTATGTTTTGTTCTAAACTATATTTGCAATCAACCCACATGTTTTTATCCAACAAAAATGAAAAAAAAATGACAAGCAAACTTTAGCTTCAGAAGATATTTTTAAGACCTATGTTTTTTTCTGCACTTTTTGATTTCTCAGTCAATGACCTGCGAAACCCGAAGAGTGAAGCTACATTTGTTGGTTCTATAAACAATTTGATAAGGAGGGGGCTCGGAGCTTTATTTTGCAAAAAATCCCGGTTGATAAAAAAAAAAGTACAACATAAGAGGTGGCGGGAAAATATCTTCTTCCTCGGTCAATATAATTTGAACGGGTCCATATATAACGTATTGACATCGCCAAAAGTCTAGAATTAATAAATGTTATTTGCCGCCTTCCAAAACCATATGTAATGAATATATATGCAATATATGGCGACCTATAAAATGACCCGGTTGATGTAGATGAAAGAGAACCTCAATTTATTTTCCGTTCACAATCTCCGTAAATAAATTTGGTTGCTATTTGTTTTGAACATATTTGTTTTTCGATAATTTTTTTAATAAAAATATAAATAAGACCGTGAGTTTTGTCGTTTGAATTGTTTTACATTTTCATTTCAGGGCCTTTAATAGCTGAATATGCGGTCTGGGCTTTGCTCATTGTTGCTGGCCGTACAATTGTTAATTTCTGTGTCATTTTTGTATCTTGTGGAGAGTTGTCTCATTCGCAATCATATCACATCTTCTATTTTTTATATTGGCACATACCATAAGTGTTTGCACATAAGTTATTACTTGTTTTAACATAATGTAAAAGGTATATGTACATGACGAAATGAATGATAACAGAGAGTATCAATTGTTCGGCAAAACGCATATGACCTTTACTATGATGCAATATGTTTTTTATTGGAGATACATATGTAACAACAGAACATAAAGCTGTTAGACTATAACATCATAGTTTTTTTATAGAACAAAGATGTATCAAAACAAAACGTTTAGAAAATTCAGCATGACAATCACATTTGTGACAGTACGCAATTATTAATTGATTCACTTAAAGGAAGAATAGACACAACTCAGCAAAATCATGGTGGTTCATAATAAAGTTTGGAGGCATTCACAGATTATATATAGTAGTTACAGCATCATGCAATGTCTATTGCACACAACCAAATTTAGCAATGACATGTTATACAATTGTTTTACCAAACAAATAAATAATTTGACATTACACCGACATGCAGTGTCGGAAAAAAAGACAACTGCACCTGACATAGAGAAGACATGACAGGATGGAAATGCAAACCGACAAAATACATTAAATATCTACACTATTAGACAGTTCCGGCGTTCAATATATTTGTACATCTATTGACCGTGACAATTTTCTAGCTTCGTTCCCGCGGTTATTGATAATCAGCCTTCAATGTTTCAAACAGTTTACATGATTATATTTGTGATTGTTTAAGAGGAACCACTAATGTTAAGTCAATGATAGTATTATCGTTCGCAAGTTATTTTTTCACAAATTTTATTTTGCCCTGCCCTTTTCTGGGTTCAGTGATACAGGAAATTGTTCACTGTTTACATGTTTTCGTTGTGTTTTGATTATTTTTATAGTAACCACATCTGATTAATAAATGGTATTTTGTATGCACGTATCGGTTTCATTAAGTTGGTTTAGCCATATGTTACTTATATTGTGTATATGATATAGATACAATGGATTAGCGGTTGATTTTTTTAAAAAGAAACCACGAGCCCAAAGGGCGAATGGTTTGTTTTTCATGAATCAACGCTTATCCATTGTATCTATAACTTAAACTATTGTGTTACTGTCTTTTCAAAATTAAAGCATATTCTTAATTAGAAGGTATTGTAAGTGAGTTTAACTAACCATGTTATCGTGACAAACGATGCAGTACAATAAATTATATATCATTATTAAATGACCAAAACAATACAAATATAACACAACACGTCTGTCCTTAAAGATCTGCATTTATCAGGCATCTGAATATTATCTGTTTTGACAAAATGAGACATACTCGATCTTATTTCTAATAAAATTGAGAATGAAAAAGGGGAATGTGTCAATTTAAGCCGGATACAACAACTTGACAAAGAACATTTATTATAGTATATATATATTTATATATATAAAATGACTGAATAAATAGTCAACGATCAATCTTACAGGGCGATGGATCATGTAATATGATTCTGTACACTACAAAATATAATATATAACAAGTCAAAAAGGGTACAACATCACCATTAAATAACTATAAAATATACAAATATTATATATATACAACTCGTCTAAACATCAACCCAACAATGTTAGATCTGTAAATTTGCTTTCGCAAATTTTTGGTTCTTCCCTCGCCGGGATTCGACCCTATGCTACTGTGATATCGTGACACCAAATCGCCTGCACTGCAGCCGTCCCGCTAGACCACACGACCACCTGGGCTCTTAAAAAAAAAGCTTTCGCTGGCCGTGTGTTACCTTTCCACGTCAGTTTTAATCTAGCGGCGTACTACAGTACATGATATATAAGGCATGAAGATGTTATTGTTACAGATCAGCTAAATTATCTATAGTAAAGGATCCTACAAATTAATGTAAGATACAGCCACAGAAAATAATTATATTTATAAGTACGTCTGAGTCAGTGACAACCCTACAACAGATGTATCCATCGGATCCCCATCAATGATGGTGATACATGGATGTGTACATAATGTATATACAACTCGTCTAAACATCAACCCAACAATGTTAGATCTGTAAATTTGCTTTCGCAAATTTTTGGTTCTTCCCTCGCCGGAATTCGAACCCATGCTACTGTGATATCGTGACACCAAATCGCCTGCACTGCAGCCGTCCGCTAGACCACACGACCACCTGGGCTCTTAAAAAAAGAGCTTTCGCTGGCCGTGTGTTACCTTTCCACGTCAGTTTTAATCTAGCGGCGTACTGCAGTACATGATATATAAGGCACGAAGATGTTATTGTTACAGATCAGCTAAATTATCTATAGTAAAGGATCCTACAAATTAATGTAAGATACAGTCACAGAAAACAATTATATTTACAAGTACGTCTGAGTCAGTGACAACCCTACAACAGATGTATCCATCGGATCCCCATCAATGATGGTGATACATGGCTGTGTACATAATGTATATACAACTCGTCTAAACATCCGGAATTCGAACACATGCTACTGTGATATCGTGACACCAAATCGCCTGCACTGCAGCCGTCCCGCTGGACCACACGACCACCTGGGCTCTTAAAAAAAGAGCTTTCGCTGGCCGTGTGTTACCTTTCCATGTCAGTTTTAATCTAGCGATATACTGCAGTACATGATATATAAGGCATGAATATGTTATTGTTACAGATCAGCTAAATTATCTATAGTAAAGGATCCTACAAATTAATGTAAGATACAGTCACAGAAAATAATTATATTTATAAGTACGTCTGAGTCAGTGACAACCCTACAACAGATGTATCCATCGGATCCCCATCAATGATGGTGATACATGGCTGTGTACATAATGTATATACAACTCGTCTAAACATCAACCCAACAATGTTAGATCTGTAAATTTGCTTTCGCAAATTTTTGGTTCTTCCCTCGCCCGGATTATATATATAGTGTCTAAAAATAGCAACAATCAACATTCAATCTATCTAGGTGTGGATCAGTTTGTAAATAAAAATACAGTTATATATATATAAAGCATGTGTCCGAAATTTCTAACAAGAAGCCCTATTCTAGGCACATCAGGATTTTCTAGCATAGGAATTTGCGGATGAACAGATGAAATCATACTATATTAATAAATTAAACAAAAATAGACACCTAGAATGCGGACATTTTTGTTTTAAACGTGTGGAATAGCCAACAATGATCCGATAACAAACGATCAAACTCGCTTTTATTAATCAAAATATCCACAACAACTTACAAAAAGAGAAACAAAAAGATGAAAACTAAAGAAAAGGACAACAAAACGAATACAAGGATTCGAAGCTAAACCGACATGTTCTAACTCATTGAGCTTAACTATTTTTTTATCTTAATTATAGTCCATTTCAGCGACGGATTTAGGAAGCGTTGATTCTAGTAAACGAATCCACTCTAAATGAATAGACTGACGTCACCACAATGGTTTAAAAGTATTTCCATAACATATTCAAAATCTGATCAATTTGGAACCAATTAGAACTCTTGTTATTTACATAATTTTAACACGACAATATTTGTGATTGTTTAAAAGGAACCACTCATGTTAAATAAATGACAGTATTATCATTCGCTAGTTATTTATTTCTTTACAACTATTATTTTGCCCTGCCCTTTTCCGGGTTCAGTGATACAGGAATTTCTTAACCGTTTTCGTTGTGTTTAGATTATTTTTATGGTAAGAACATATGATCAATCAATGGTATTTTGTATGCAGTTTTATAAGCATCGGTATTTATAATGTTCAGAGGGATATTACGATCCTGTAACCTTAATGTATAGTGCATGCATTTGAATGGTCGGCTTGTACAGTTACGTGTCTAGATGTTGCCATTTGAATTCAATATTGTCATTAAAATTTTATAATTACAAAACACGTCTCGATGTTAAGATTTAATTTTTTTTATAGATCGTTGTTGATTTTAATAGATATTAATTACACCTCAGAATATTTTGTGCACGTATCGGTTTCATTAAGTTGGTTTAGCCATATGCTACGAACATTGTTTATATGTATTTCCATTACATATTAAAAAAATGTAACCAATTAGAACTCTTGCTAATTACATAACTTAAACAACATGTTTCTTCATCCAGCACTCACTAATGTAACAATATTTATTACATTAGTGAGTGCATGCATGTTTCATAATAAGTGGAATGCTTGGTTAACTTAGAAAATAAGCAATTTTGAGAAATAATCCTGGAGACTAAATGAGCGACTTTAATATTCAGGCATATAATTGTTTGCAGTACATAAAAGCATACACATAAACAACACATCATTCTGTATATAATTTAAAGAATAGGTTCGGTTTTATAGAAAATTTTAACAAAAGTGAAACACCCAAAATATACGTTATACACTTGCATTAGCTTGCAATCGAATGTGCATTACTTTCAAAGAGAAGTTTAAGTTCAATATAATGCGTTTCCTGTTTTTAACATAAAAAGATGAGTGACCTAGACCACCATAGTCAATATTATTATTAATGTTAAAAAGTGAAATATATATTATATGTCAACGTTAAAAACGCATCTCACTCAACTGGTTAATATCACTTTCATTATCTATGAGAAACTCTACTAGCTTCTTATTTCCTTCCTCACAGACAACTGCTAAAGGTGTTATTTGTTTTACTTCTCTCTAACTGTGAAATGCATTGTTTGATTTTAAAAGAGTTTGCCACTGTTACAGATGTGTATGTGTATCGACCTTGGTCGCCAGGCATCACAGACATAGATCCCGAAGATGTGGATGACACCCTGAAACTTCCGCCATATTTGTCACCAAGAATAGAAGGTAAATATACATGTGTACATGTATGTTTATTTAGTAAATGATAATTCGACTTTTGATTTTTATTGATTTTGCAAATACGAAAAAAAAAACACGTTATATATGTTTTAATACTGAAATTAGTCATTTATCATTTAAGTCAATTTTGAATGTAATAAATCGTTGTTTATTTTGGACACATAACTTCAGAATTTATTGAAACACTTATATTTTATGTTTCGTTTCATACAACATTTGCAATCAACCCTAATGATTTTATCCAACAAGAAAACGGTTAAGTTTGGATGAAAAAAATGACAAGCAAACTTAAGCTTCAGAAGATATTTTTCAGACCTATGTTTTTTTCTGCTCTTTTTGATTTCTCAGTCCATGACCTGTGGCGAAACCAGAATTTTTTAAAACGGTGAAGCTTCATTTGTTGGTTCTATAAAAAATTTGATAAGGAGGGGGTTCGACTTTATTTTGCAAAAAAATCCCGGTTAATCCACAAAAAGTACAAGATAAGAGGTGGCGGGAAAATATCTTCTTCCTCGGTCAATACAATTTGAACGGGTCCATATATAACGTATTGACATCGCCAAAAGTCTAGATTTAATAAATGTTATTCACCGCCTTCCAAAACCATATGTAATGAATATTTATGCAATATATGGCGACCTATAAATGACCCGGTTGATGTAGATGAAAGAGATTTATTTTCCGTTCACATTCTCCGTAAAGAAATGCAATTTGTTTTGAACAATTGCTTGTCCCATACAATTGCTGATTGGTTGTTTAACTAGGTGGATGATATACAGCAACAGCTAATGATTACTGTGGATTCATTATTATTCGTTGGATACCAATTTTCGTGGATTTCAAAGTACGCAATCCCGTCCTATAAAAGAGGAGAGTTTATATATAATGCCTCTTAAAAAAAGAATGCCACGATCTCTACATGTAATTGCGTGCACGTTTAGCAAATAACTTCTGAACCTTTTTTTACTCCAATTTTCATGTTTTTCTCTGATATAAGCTCTAAAGGCCAGCCGAACTTAGTTAACCAAGAAAGGGCATGTAAGTTCAGTTTCCGGGTTGAAACAGTGTGACTCATCTTTAATAGAGATTCGGGATTGGAACAAACCAATAAAGTAGTTAGTTTCTTTGACACATTCCCCATTTCCAATCTCAATTTAAAAAAGACAGACAAAGTAGCTAGGAACACAAACATTTATAATGGTTCGTGTACAATTTTTATTTTCAAATTGACGAAAAATGACTGGCGATGAGAACAAATAGTTGTATCGCCCTTTATTCAACATATTTGTTTACACCATGACAAATTGTATAAAACAAAAGCTTGACTTAAAAAATAAGCCCTCTTAAAACCTAAAATTATACTGTTTTATTGTAGCTATTCTTCTAAAGATTACCAATCGGAACATACCAATTGTTATTTAAAAAAAGTGTTACACTTATAAAAACAGGTACCACGGACAATATTCATTACCATTTTAAATTATTATTAATAAATTGAGTTGTCAAAAAAAAAGCTTGTTTTTTATCATTTTATCTTGGTAAAATTAGGAATGTATTTCACCTTATTGATTTAAACCGTATTTCGACCTAAGTTATTTGTTAAAACTACTCAGCAAAAGTATGGTATGGTCGTTATGGTGAAAAAGCATTAAAACTCGTAATCAAAACGATATTAATTTTTCGAATCGACAAATTGTATTTCATTTTTATTGCCATATTTGTGTTAACGAATCACAACAACTGAAAAAAGAAATAAAATGTAATCCAATCAACTGTTCTACATTATTCAGTCATGACACCATTGACTAGGCAATATACATGTATCTCATATATTATTTTACAGTTCAGTTTAGATAACAGTATAATACATTTTTGTTTATTCAAACCATCCAATTTTAATATTTTGTAGACGGTGGTTTATCTTTTTTTTATTTTCTATTTTTTACCTTTTCCGTTTTGTGTTAGTATAACGTAAACGCGTTTCCTTTGTTTAATTGGTTTAAATTGTCCATATAACATGTCCAAGTTTTGCGATTCTTCTAACATTTCAAAAAGATTCGTCGTTACATAACAAAATTGACTATTGCATGCGGATGTTTGTTGTGCTATTTTATTGGATATCATCTACACTTATTTGTTTTCATAACAATAACACTTTGTCATCTTAAATTTAGATTTCATATAATCATTCTTTTACAGAATTTTCAAATGATACTCCTTATCTGCCATTTGATGAAGATATCTTAAAAAATTTTGATTTCACTCCAAGGTCACCGCCACCTCTTTTTTCAACAGTTTCTAAAGGTAAGTATAAGTATTATTTCAAACTAATTTTACTACTACATGTACCTCCTTTGTCCAGTCAACATGGTTTGGCAATAAAGCTCCATAAGATTTGTCAAATTCTAAAATTTGGAACCTTCTAAAATATTCAAAACGTAATCAATATACGAAAAGTCTGATATTATCAATTAACACTGCATAGTCTTGATGATATAAATCATAGTTTTGTGTGTATTTTAGTTTAGTTGGCAAATATTCAAATAGTTACTACAGATAATTAGAAATTGTGAGAAACAACAATAATCAGCAATATAGGATCTAATATTGTTAGCGACAAAAACCACCAGGACATACCATAAAGAGACATTGTTTATAAATGACGAATTTAAAAGAGGTTTTAATTCGTTGCCCCTTATCCCAAGAACAATAATACAAATATATATATATGTAGGACTCGGAGGTGCAATAGAGACGCTGAAGTGCAATGGTCACAATGATGTGGGATGGTCTACGCCAGAGTTCGATGATCCTTTCGCTGAAGTACGATGGTCCTTTCGCTGAAATATGATCATCCTTTCGCTGAAGTACGATGGTCCTTTCGCTGAAGTACGATGGTCCTTTCGGTGACGTACGATCATCCTTTCGCAGAAGTACGATGGTACTTTCGCTGAAGTACGATGGTCCTTTCGCTGAAGTACGATCATCCTTTCGAAGAAGTACGATGGTCCTTTCGCTGAAGTACGATCATCCTTTCGCTGAAGTAAGATAGTCCTTTTGCTGAAGTACGATGGTCCTTTCGCTGAAGTACGTTGTTCCTTTCGCTGAAGTACGGTGGTCCTTTCGCTGAAGTACGATGGTCCTTTCGCTGAAGTACAGTGGTCCTTTCGCTGAAGTACGATGGTCCTTTCGCTGAAGTACGATGGTCCTTTCGCCGAAGTACGACCACCCTTTCGCTGAAGTATGATGGTCTTTTCGCTGAAGTACGATCATCCTTTCGCTGAAGTACGATTGTCCTTTCGCTGAAGTACGATGGTCTTTTTGCTGAAGTACGATCATCCTTTTGCTGAAGTACGATGGTCCTTTCGCTGAAGTACGATGGTCTTTTCGCTGAAGTACGGTGGTCCTTTCGCTGAAGTACGATGGTCCTTTCGCTGAAGTACGATGGTCCTTTTGCTGAAGTACGATGGTCCCTTCACTGAAGTACGATGGTCCTTTCGCTGAAGTACGATCATCCTTTCGCAGAAGTACGATGGTCCTTTCGCGGAAGTACGATCATTCTTTCGCTGAAGTACGATGGTCCTTTCGCTGAAGTACGGTGGTCCTTTCGCTGAAGTACGATTGTCCTTTCGCTGAAGTACGATGGTCCTTTAGCTGAAGTACGATGGGTTTGCATTACGGTTGGACAATGTGACGTTTTCAAATACAACGTTATTAAACTAAATGGCTCCATGTTGAAGACTGTACTTTGACCTATAATTGTTTACCTAGATGAAGATTCATACCTATAAAGGAAAGGAAACAGAATGAAACGAACGATTCAAATTCCAAACAGTTTCCTTCCACAAAACTTTGAATTTTATCGAAAAACTAAGGATTTTCTTATCCTAGGCATAGATTATCTTAGGCGTATTTGGCACAACTTTTGGGAATTTTTTATCATCAACTGAAGGCTCTTCAACTTTGTACTTGTTTGACTTAATAAATATTTTGATTTGAGTGTCACTGATGAGTCTTATGTAGACGAAAAGCGCGTCTGTCGTACTTTATTATAATCCTGATACCTTTGATAACTATAAGACCACTGGTTCGATGTAACGGCCTGCTGGTGGACGTTTCGTCCCCGAGGGTATCATGAGCCCAGTAGTCAACATTTCGGTGTTGACATGAACATCAATAAAGTGGTCATTTTAATAAATTTCCTGTTTACAAAACTTAGAATTTTATCAAAAACTAAGGATTTTCTTATCCCAGGCATAGATTACCTTAGCCGTATTTGGCACAACTTTTTGGAATTTTGGATCATCAATGCTCTTCAACTTTGTACTTGTTTGGCTTTATAAATATTTCGATTTGAGCGTCACTGATGAGCCTTATGTAGACGAAACGCGCGTCTGGAGTACCAAATTATAATCCTGGTACCTTTGATAACTATTGAGCATTAGAAGTGAGGGTTACAAAAATATGCCAAACTAAGTCAGACAACAAACCATGGGGGAAAAGGCGACCATCGTTTACTGAAGCATGAACTATGCATGCAAAAAGCGTGTAGTAAGACAAATAAAATGTGATGATATTGATATTAATTTTTACTTCACTCCAAGTATACATCACATAATTTTATGTGGACAAGTTAACAAGAAAATAAAATTTATTATCAGCTATAATTGTGATAATTCTTGTGATGAAACTTTGCTGCTTTTTAAGAAAACACACAATCTTAATAATTCTATTGTGCGTGTATACAGTATCATATACCTATATGGAGTTATTTTCTTTCAGAACGACAGGTCATTCTTTTTCAGAATCAACCCGGACGATACCATGTTTCAATGAAATATGCTCCAAGGCATAAAATAATGACCTGTGTGAGGTCATTATTTTGCTTGATAAAAATGCAATATATAATTTACTTAAAAATTTTATTAGTCTGATAGTTTTTTGTTGCCGATTTGGAAAATATATTTTTTCAAAGTTCAATCGATGAAAGGTGTAAAAGAAACCGTCATTGCCCGCATTTTAATTTTAGAAACAATTAAAGTGAAGTTTTGTTAATTTATCGCTACAATATTAAAGAAACATCATATATGGGAGATGAATTTTAATGTAGACTTTCATAAAATAAAGCCAGATTTAACATATTCGTGTGTAAGATTTTGAAAATCTTATTAATTCACACTGAATAGGTTGATTGATTTTTGGTTGCTTGCTTAACGTCCAGTGGCAAATATTTCATGCATGTTCAGGACGATACACACCGAATAGGAAATCATACTGTGACCTACATGTATTTACTTAAGTATATTCGTCTTCGTGTCAGTTCTTAACTTGTTTAAATTTATACATACCTTTTACTCTATCAAATGATCAACTAATAAGATAATCTTATATTCTATTGAATAACATTAATGTAACTCACAAAAGGGTCGGGTGCGGAGGGTATATAATTATATCCTGATTATCTGTTAATAAATTGTATTGCTACTCAAAAGACAATCTTTCTGAATTTTTCATTCGATTCAATTAAAATTGTTAACAAAAAATAATCACTTTCCCACGATAGAAATGACATTACAAATAGAAAAAAAACATACCCCCCTCCCCCTTTTCCACAAAATAAGTGGTACAATAAATAACTTACAATGAACCTTGTATTTGTCATACACCGTTATCGTATGGTAACAATACATTTGGGTCTTACTTGATGCAGTTACAGTAATATTTGTATTGTGTATGGATAATAATTTTTAAAAGGTTTATATCTAGATTAATTAGTGAGTCTTATTTCACATTCTAAATGAGCCATAGGGCGTTCTAAAACCTGAACGCATAAAAAAAGAATATCCCACTTTATTGTTGTCGGTAAAATCTTTATAAAAAAATAATATTTTTTGACGGTATATAAGTCAGGTAATGCATATTTTAAGGTTTTTCTTGTCGTAGAACACACCTCGGGGTGTCAGGATTGCTCAAAGAAAGACCTCCCTACGGTCGGTCTTTCATTTGATCAATCCTGACACCCCTCGGTGTGTTCTACGACAAGAAAAACCTTACAATATGCATTATCTATAACTTAATCTTCTGCAATTGGTTAGGCAAAAAAAAAACCCGAATGGTCAAACCTTGGTGAACTTCTCAATTTCCGATGCTCAGCAGAGAAGCATCTTATTCTCAAGGGTTTTTTTAACCAAAAAAAAAAGCGTCACGTCACACTATATATGTGTCAATTACAAATGTACTTAATGTTTTTCATTTCTTAAAAACTCTTATTATATCAGATAAATAGATAAATGAGTGTAGTGAGGAATTTCTTAGCTATACATGAAAAATACAAGTTAATAGTGTATTTAAAACTGAGTCCTGCTTAGTACTATAGACGTCAAATTTAGACCATCGCACTTCAGCGCACCCATCAACGCACTTCATCGTATCAAACAAAAAGTTAGCGTCACAATGTCACCATCTCACTTTAGCGTGTTAACCAACGCACTTCAGCGTGGACCATCGCACTTAAGCGTGACCAACGCGGTTCGACGTACCAACGCGGTACTGAGCCCTACTTATATATATATATATATATATATAAGTCTGAAAATTACACCAAACAGTGTTAGAGTTAGATTTTATACTGACAAATTTTTGTCCGTCCCTCAGCGGGATTCGAACTCACACCTTTGATACACTACAGCACCAATCGCTTAGCCTCATGTCCAGCGCTCTAGACCACTCGACCACATCCGCTATATAAAAATATAACTTCAATAGTCGTAGTGTTACCTTGTCACGGAAGGTGAATCTAGAGATAGACATGAGACACGTGTTTTTTAAGCGTGTGTAGATGTTATATTATTATTTTCATACACAATGTATTTATTATTTGTCAGCAATCTAACTCAACAATTTTTATATATATGCTGAATAACTACCTTTTTCTGAAGAAGTAAATAAATAGCTTGTTTCTTATAAAGTAACATCACGGTTGTCATTCGGGTTAACGAGAGAAATGATCGTTAAAGAATATCTAACGGTGGCCAAACATTGCAAGTCGATCGTGAAAGCTCTGGTAACGGATCGTGAAAGATATTTAATCGAGAAGACTTATGAGAGATCAGTAAATAATCTAACTTCATTAATAACACAGACAAATTTACAACAAAATAAAACTGTTTGTCAAAATGGTTCAACATTATGATCAGTTTGTGAGAAAATCTTGTTTTAAATAAACATAGTTTTTACAAAACAACAACAAAAGGCAGATTGCTATTCGACACTTCAATGACATAAAAAATGTAAACAAACATGATTTTTTTACATATCCAAATAAAATAAACTACTAATGTGGATTGATTTCCGCTGAGATAACTATATACTACAGACTAAAGAATACAGGAGGGCAAATGGTGAAATGGTTGGTCTGCAATACTTGATATGATAGTATGTTTTTTGAACGTCTGTAATATTAAGAATTCAATACGCTTAAGATTAGGCGAGTGACTTATTTCAAAAAGACACTTAGTTAACGACTTTAATGCACCCACCTAACACACGGCTGTATTATATGTCATTCGAAAGCTGAAAATCTGTACTTTCTGTTTTGCCCGTTTGTAAAAAAATCGTACGGTGCATATTCTGTTAAATCAAGGTCAAAGGTCATGAAAACACATTCCAATTTTTGCGATTACTAAATAAAACGCCATTTTCTAATTCTTGTACCATAAAAGTTTCCAAAAGATCACATGAACATTATGGAACATGATACATAATTTCCAAATCAAACAAAAAATAAAGATTCGATGCGCAAAATTTCCCGAAAATTGAAAGGAGTAGGTCCGGTAAGGCCTGATTTCGGCCTCAATTTTCAAGTTCATCTAACGAAAAATTTTAGACGCTTTTTAAACACTTATGTGTCTATTTCAATTGATTCAATTAGTTTATGGGAAAGATTTTAACTGATTACGTCATTAGAAACGCTCCGATTCAAGCTTAAATATGAAAAATCAAACAAATATGCCAAAAATCGTCACTTTTCAGATAGTTTTTGTCAAAAATGAAAGTGGCCGCATCCGTGTTCATCCTCAACCTTTATATTTATTATGTATTATCATAAAATACAACTTACATTTCAATATTATGGATGAACACGAATGCGGCCACTTTTATTTCAGACGGAAACCGTCTAAAATTTAACTAAAATGATCAAATTGTGAAGATTTCAGTAACTTAGCACGACTTAATGATGCTAGTACTCGATATATGTGCATTGTATTGTCAAAAACAGCCCATATTTATGTAGCAGAAACATTCTACTTTTCAATAAATATCTTAACGATTACATATTCACAATTTTCTAAAACTGCTATATTTTGGGGCCAAAAATGGGTCTTACTGAACCTACTCCTTTATCACATATCCTAAAAAAATGAAAAATTATTCTAAAAGCAATATATATCTTGGGGAATCGATATTTGGATGCTAAAAAAATAGATAAATGCATATTTTTTAGGCCAAGGAATATCTGTTTTGTAATTTGAAGATGCAATTATTAATTATTGTTCATGGAACAGCCTTCTATTGAAGTGTTTGCAGTTGCCCAAAAATCTGCCATCTGCAAATAGCGATCATTTTGTTAATCTATGTTAAAAAAAGCACATCGCTAATTGTGAATATCAGGGAGAAGAATGATTTTCCATAGTAAAAGAAGGGGTATTTAAAGTAAGAAAAGAATATATGCGAGGTAATTGAGGTTAAAATATGTTTTTACGAAGTCAAACTTTTTTACTTTTTGTAATTATCATGTTTAAATGCAAACATTACTTTGCGACTAAATCGTAGGCAACATTGAAATAAGTAACCTTGTTTAGAAACACTTGGTTGTCTAAAGCGGGATGTAAACGAACTAAATAAAATGCGGCTGCTTCTTATTTAGTTTAAAATCGTGTTATAGTAAGTCATATTAAATGTGTTTAGAAGTTAAATCGCTTTAATTATTTGAATAAAAGATGCTTTGAGTATTTTTTACATAAGCTTTTAAAATACAAATGCATGTCATTGTGTATGTAAAACACTATAAGCAATTGTGAAATAACAAAATGAAAAAATTAAATACCCTTCCTGACCTCATAAGATCATTCGCTGTTTTAGAAGTGATCGTTTTCATGGTATGCTGTGTTTTTTTGACCGTTGTTCGTCTCTTGGACTTTAATTTTATTTTGTTCGTGGTTTTAATTAACTTTATTTGGTTCATGGTTTGAGATGTTGATTGTCCCTTTGGTATTATTTTACTTTAAAGACATTAACTTGCAGTAATGAAAATCGGCTAAAAAATCACCTCAAAGTAAAGTGAAGAAGATCGTTATCATGATACATTTAGCTACACTGATTTATAATTTTTAAACCTTTTACTACTTGAATAGTGACGAAATATGTCAAAGGGACATCTAACTCATAATTAAAATCGAACTGACAAATCCGGGCAAAAAACGAACAAGACAAGTAACAGTATACAAAACACAGCATATAAAACTACAGATTGAGTAACACAAACCTCCAAATAAATTTTTGAGTGAACTCAGGGGCACCCAAAGGATAGTCAGATCATGTTCCACATGTGACACCCGTCTTAGTTTAAACATATTTTTTTATAGTGGATTGTGAAACAACTTAAATTAATCGCTTTCCACTTTGCGGGTGCGAGTTCTGCCTTGTAGCGGCATTAGCCTGCTCTTTTTCGAAATCTACAAAGGTGTGTTTAACGTGCAAGAGATATGGGTCTCTCTTAACACGGGTCAGCCATTCATCGTCCCCTGCCGACGGCCTTTCATCGTTTCATCAAGACCATACTCATAAATGGTGTCATGGAAGAGCCGAAAATTCCCTGAAATTTTCATCACGGAACGGGAATCGAACCAGGCCCCTTTGTGTTAGTAGTCCGATGCACTAACCACTACACCACGGCTCTCTTTTACCCGTCTTGTGGCTCATGTATTTCCTAACTCGATGCCAAACCTTATTCGGTTGGTGACATTCACGGCAGAAATTACGGCAATTTGGTTACGTCGATGGAACTTATCAGTCGTCATCATGCGAAACAGATATCTCATAATTGTGAACCAACTCGTAGTGGCGTCCATGAAATTTTCAAAGGGATGATTTCAGCTTTGCATTTGAACTCTGGTTTGAAACCATGTTTAAACCACCATTTTTCTTCAAATGTCCTGTACCAAGTCAAGCATATCGCAGTTGGTATCGAATAATCTGTTTCTTTGTATGTTGGTGTATGTTTTTGTAGTAGTTCAGTGTGTCTGTTATATCGTTGTGTTCCTCTTATAGTTTTCCTAGTTTTTGCTTTGTCACCCGGATTTTTTTCAGTTACTAGTAAATCGATTGATGACTATTGAATAGCGGTATACTATAGTTGCCTTTATTTCAGAGGAGTTACGGCTCAATGAAATCGGTCTCCTCCTTTAGTAGTATAGATATGCAGGCGTTGCTATAATGTTGTTACATAGAAATGAAAAGTTTATGATTTAGTAGTACATGTAGTAAGGGGTGTTTTACGGGTTGTTTTATGCTCATCTCTTTTGTGGTAAATTTTGTTCTCAACCAACACTCATCATCGATTTCAAGATACGTGATAGAGTAAACTATATCTGTTGAGTCTTTTATTTTCAATTTCAATGGAAAATACGAGTCCAACATTGTCACAAATTTTGCATTATTCAGTGAGATCAAGTTTTATAATGTGTTTACTAGTTTTTGAAATTCTTTGAAAGGAGTAAGTTCAGTAAGACCCCTTTTTGGCCCCAAAATATAGCAGTTTTACAGAATTGTTAAAATGTAAACCTTTAGTTATTTATTGGACAGTAGAATGCTTCTGCTACATTAATATGGGCTGTTTTTGACAATACAATGTACATATATCCGGTATTAGCACCATTAAGTCATGCTAAATTACTGAAATCCTCATAATTCTAGCATTTTAGTTAAATTTAAGACGGTTTTCGTGTAAAAAACGAAAGTGGCCGCATTCGTGTTCATCCTTAATATTGAAATGTAAGTTGTATTTTATGATAATACATAACATATATAAAGGTTGAGGATGAACACGGATGCGGCCACTTTCATTTTCGGATCGTTTTTAATGACTAAATCTGTAAAAATCTTTCACATAAACTAATTAATTCAAATAAAATAGACACTTATGAGTAAGTGTTTAAAAAGTGGTCAAAATCTTTCGTCAGTTGAACCTGAAATTTGAGGCCAAAATCGGTCCTTACCGCACCTACCCCTTTCAATTTTCATCAATTTATTTTCTATTTCTTTTGGTCTAAATTTTCAATTCATATTAAATAAATATAAGGTCTTTTCACTACATCAATATTTATAATGAAGCTACAAATCAAACGTTTAGAAGTCGAAATATGTTTATTTCAGTCTGGTAGTTACAATGCAGATTGCAATCTCTTAGTTTCGCCCCCTTTATTTTAAGCAATAAGATGATTCGCGCACATATTTTTTTACTCTAAATTTTTCAGATTCTTAAGAATTTGTTTATTAAATCTTATATTGACCATATACAATGTTTAAATAGGAAGAAATGCTTAAAAGCTGTTTTTCGCAGATGGCGGTATTTTGGGCAACTGTATGAGTTGTTATGATTTGCTGTTTGATTAGAAGTAGGCATAATTTTAGGAAATTTTATGATGTCAAAAACTTCTTTGATAGTCATTACAGGGTTTTACTTAATTTTTAAGTGATTAGCATTTGCACCAGAAAGAAAAAAATGGGTTTCTACACATTTTGTTAACCTTTACTCGAATTTCAGGAAACATGTGCTCTCTGTCAAAAACACGCTTTAAATATTAAAAAAATGCATTTGGATAATGACTGTTAATTTCTCTGCTAAAAGTTGAAATTGTTTGCATATGTGAATTTAGTATATAAAAGTCATATTATGCAATCAGGCTGAAATCTTAGAAAATATGCACTTATTCGTCCTTGGCCTTTGATCTTGATTTGACGGAAATTGCACCGTACGATTTTTTTACGACTGGGCAAAACAGATAGTACAGATGTGTAGCTTTCAAATGATATATAATTTAGCCGTGTGTTAGGGAGGTGCATTAAAAATTTAAATTTATGGTTAAAGTCACTCGCCTAGATGGTCAGTTATTCATAAAAGAGGTCAAGGTGAACCATGCCATTCAGATCTCTACAAACATCCCGTGCCCCAAATGTAGGTGTTCCGATCTTAATAGTACCTTAGAAACTGACCAGTGTTAAAGGTATATTTGGCCATTTACTTCGGAAAATAAGGTCGAAAGTACATCGGAAATCAATCCACATCTGCTACGTTGTATATAAAGATACATAGAACTCAAGAAAGTACCGTTGCACAAAATGTCGGTTATCGTTCAATTTCAAATTGTTCATGAAAGATGCTGTTTTTGATATAATAGTTATCAAAGGTAACAGGATTATAATTTAGTACGCCAGATGCGCGTTTCGTCTACATAAGACTCTTCAGTGACGCTGATATCAAAATATTTATAAAGCAAAACAAATACGAAGTTGAAGAGCATTGAGGGTCCAAAATTCCGAAAAAGTTGTGCCAAATACGGCTAAGGTAATATATTCCTGGGATAAGAAAATCCTTAGTTTTTCGATAATATTCAAAGTTTTGTAAATAGGAAATTTATTAAAATGACCACATTATTGATATTAATGTCAACACCGAAGTGCTGACTACTGGGCTGGTGATACCCTCGGGGACGAAACGTCCACCAGCAGTGGCCTCGAACCAGTGGTGTCAATAATTTTCAAAGGTACTAGGATTAAATTTAGTACTCCAGACGCGCGTTTCGTCTACATGCGACTCTTCAGTGACGTATAAGTTTTTGGTTGATGGTTTAAACATTTTGGTTTAAACGTTGCATATCCATATTATTTGCTAAACAGTGGTGATCTGCCTAAATTGAACTCGACCGATTCTCAGAGATGAATTTACACTGATTTAGACACGTCTTAAGTTACTTTTTTTTACTTTCGAGGTAAAGTGTTGAATTAAAAAAAAAGATAGTTTTAATGCTCATTCATATCAAAATAGTTACAGGCTTCAACCAGTTGCAGATATATCAAATTGTAAAAAAAATATTGATTTCTGTTTACTAGTATTAATTAAGTCAGGTCACGCATTATCTGTCACGATCAAAATGTTGCGTTGTCTGATCTTTCATGGTCGAGTTTGATGAAAATTCAACAAAATGCAAGGTTTTCATAAACAAATTAACGGTTTTAACGGAACAGCATATTTTTATTTTACTGTGTTATCAGGTACACCAAAGATTAAATGTAACGGGGTGTCACGTGGCTAACAAAACCAATCCAGTAAAAGTTGATAATTTTATTAATGACACCAAACGTATTCAATATAATTAAAAAAAACCTAAAAAACATAATAAATACAATTATAATTAAAAACCAATTCATCAGAGAACAATTGAAGGTCTTTCAACCTCGATAATAAAAATAAAATTAAAAAAAAACGATGTTAGAAAATTTCACTCCTTGTTGATGTAATTTGGTACCTCAAACTGGTATAAAACAATAAGATAAATATGTTGATGCAGAAGACTTAATTGTTTTATAATGAACAAGAAAGAATTTTTAGCAAAGGTCATAATCTAGAAAGTTAATTTATTTTTGACCTTGACCTCAAATTCAAGGCCAGTGATCTCAAATCAAAAGACCCCAGGTCAATCACGTGTATGGTTGTGGAGAAATAACGATTTCAAATACAAAAAAAGGAAAAAACTCCTAAAAGGGTTGACCACAACACTTCGACTTAAATATGTTGAAGTTGCGCCTTATCGTTAACAGTTATTTGGAAACACATCATAGCATTATCTGTTACAGTTTCTTTTGAATATAGATTACAAGTAAAATTCCAAAATAAAGAATATGACCTTGACATTCAATCTTTACCTCAATTTCAAGGTCATATGTCAGTAAACTCAAATCGAAAGACCCGAGGTCGATAACTTGTTTGGTTGTGGAGAAATACGGACTTCAAATACTTAAGGGGAGAAAACTCCTATAAGGGGTAACCAAAACACCTCGACTTAAATAGATTGAAGTTGTGTCTTATTGTAAACTGTTATTTGGCAAACACTTCATATCATTAATTGTTACAGTTTCTTAAGAATAACGATAAGAAGCAAAATTCAAAATTAAGAACATGACCTTGACCTTTGTCCTTGACCTCAATTTCCTTGAAATGTACAAAGGACTTCATATTGTATGCCTCTTCGACTTATAACGTATGAATGTATCCAACATATCGCCTATCTTAAATTTTCAAACGGAAATAACTCCCATAAGATGTCTTCCGATCACTCCAGTAAAAGAGTAGACCGACCGTGCAAGGGCTGTATATCCGGTCAAGGTCGTTAAAAATTTCTTTATGTTTAGAGTAGATGAACAATTTGGTGCAAACAGTTTGTTAAAATCTTCTACGGTTTTAGAGATATAGCGATAACAAGAAAAAAGGGAAACGGGGAGATAACTCCTATATGAATAAGTGTTCGGTCACACAGGGTGAGCTTTGAAACCCCCATTACTGTACGACATTATTGGCCAAAAATCCATTCGATATGTTATAAAACAAAATATCATCCCAGATGACTGAAGAAAACAAATATAATAATCAGAAGAAACACTAAAGGTCTTTTCACGAAAAGTGTAAAGACCTAATTATCTGCCAATATCTGTATTAGAATTATAAATCTAACATTCAACATATATAAACGCATTTACCTAACACAATGCACAAGAAAACAAAGTATTTATATATCTCATCTTTTCTTAATCGGTATAAAATTTCAAAAGAAAATAACTTTAACTTGATGAAAATGTTCTCGAAACTTAATCACAAAAAATATACCAATTGGAATACTCCCGTGAATATGAACAATAAGTACATACGATCGATATTACTGTTATCACGCAATACACACGAAAACTATTATATATAACTCCACAAAAATATACCTCCTCATGAATTATAATTTGCACACGTGTATCAAACTAAGTGAAATATAATAATCTTTAGTTAGTTTTCTCGACAAAAAGGTGTCGGCAATCATTGTATGTAAACAATGAATTATTTCTTTACGCTCATGTTAAACTGTTAGTATTTCATTAATCGTAAAACGGTCTAAATGACAATCCCTCATAATTTGTAAATACTTTTCAATTTGACAAAATAAAAATAGAACATAGAAAACATTTTCTACATTAACATGATAAACATAGTGACACATTTCACCCGAAATATGGAAAAAGTACGCTCACACTAAAATATTATGTTTTTATAAAACATTAATATACACATACCAAAATTATGGATTTTATGCTCACTGATCTCTCATACTTGTGCGGCAAGGATGTGCATTCACTGTAAAAATAAGAAACATGCATGCAATAAAGTGTAAGTTTAACAACAAAAGAGAAATCCGCATTACTGGAACATGTAGAACTAATTTGACAAATGCGCTCTATATGAACTATATCAAACCGAAAAATACAGAAACTCGACAATAGAAATTATCTTACATATACCTGATATTTTAAACTATAACAACCATATGACTTTTTACAAATCTTCAAAACAAAAGAACATCCAACCCCGTCAACTTTCAGCAGCGAACTAACTGGATAACTACCCGTAAAACGAAAATAATAACCAAGCGTGCATGACAGCGGGAAATCTACCTGGACTAAACTCATTTGCATAATACATGTAATAATGTAAAAGTAATTCACATTATATAAAGAGATCAGGGCCCAGTTTCACGAAACTGTCTTAGAACTCAGACATGTCTAAGGAAGGTCTTACGACATATCTTAGTCCTAAGTGGGTTTCACAAAGTGGTCCTAAATTTGGACATCTCTTAAAGTTGGTCATAAAGTTAAGACAACCCGAGAGGTGTCTTGTGGTGGGCTTAGGGTAGTCATACGTTTATTAAATAAATTACACTCATTCTGATATCATGTTTACTTATTTATCTTATTATTATCTAATTGTCTATTCTCCTTTCCGTGCTTATAACGTAATCTTTACAGATTGACGGATTATCAGGATTTGTAAATAATGAAAATTCGATGTATTGGTATCAAGAATGCACTATTTTATCCTTTAACCTTAAAAGTTTTATAACCAATACAATGGAAATTGAAATCAACTCACTTGTACCAAAAAAAATGTCATCATTATTTTTATATTCTTTTTGTCTTTATTTTGTATATTGGTGTATAATTTATGATAGATAAGTTAGGATAGTCCTAAGATGATCATAAGACATGTCCTAAAATATATCTTAGGATAGCTTCATGAAACCGGTCCCAATTTCTCTACAATAAATTCCAACACTTTAATTAAATGATTCAAACATTTCTTTAAAAGATTCAACTGCTTTCCTTTTGTTAATTATCTTCTGACTTTTATTATTTTTATAGCAATGCTTTCACAATCAATCATTTTGATTTTTTAAGTAACTTTTATTTCATAAAATAAAACAAATATATACAATTATATTCATAAACATCACAAAACCACTAAAAATGTCACTATTACAAATATTTTAAATATATAATGATATATTGAAATATGACCATTATAGGTACAAATAATGTTTTTTAATCAATTCCATCGACATGCATTGCGCCTTTTGTGTTTTTTCATAAAAAACTGTATATTTTCTTTATATTATTGCATGGTAATGTTGAAGAAATTGAACCATTTTGACAGACATATTATTTTGTTCGGATTTCTTCCGCGTTCGGAAAATTAAGCATTTTTTTCACAGATTCTGAACTAAAATTTACATTTAATTTCTTTTACGATCCGGTACCAGAGCTTTCACGTTCGTCTCGTTATACTTGGCCACCGTTAGATATACTTTCACGATCATTTCTCTCGTTAAACCGAATGACACCCATGGACATGGTTGCATGAAACGATTGAGATCCTACATTAATCATGATACATCACACTGTGTTTTATAACAAATTACTTCAAATTTAATAACAACATTATCTTCTTTAAAAACAGCTATTACAATAAATGACAGTTGAATGTTTTACTAGGTAATGGAAAATACACTGTTGGCCAACCAGTAATTAGTAAAACAGCAAAGAAAACATGTGAAACTGTCTTGATTGGTTTCGAAATGGGAACAGCTGAAAATATTTTGATGCATGGGTATGATTGTTTTATGATGAGGTGACAATTTTAACACAGTATCTTTTATGTGCTGTTACACCTCGCAACTTCAAAGATGTTCAAATATTTGCATTTATTAAGTGGTTGCAGTTTGTTGTTGTCTGCCATATTTAATTTCCTCATTTGGTTTTTCTAAATTGTTTCACATTTTGATAATACGGTACTGAGAATGATCATTGAGGAGGATCATAAGGCGACTTATAGTTGCTAAAACATCTCAAAACATTTATCTACATAAATAGTGGACAGTTGTTTCATTCTGAATTATATCAAAAAATCTATTTTTATAAAAAGGTGGGTTTTTTTTAAATACCAATAAGATTGACATGAAAGAGTTTCAATCTACTTTTATAACTACCAAGCTCTTTTGTTTTAAATTGAATATTTGGTTTGTCATCTCTGTACCGTCATTATCAAATAAATATTCCCTTGAAATATCAAAAAAAAAATTAACATTTCGTTTTGATTAAGTCATAATACTCGATTTATTTAACTTGACTGGGCGGAGTTTTACCGGTTCGCTCATAATAAACCAGTCCATCTATAGATAGTTTTTTTTTAGGATAAACTCATCAATGAAGTGTCCAGTAATTCTTTTGTTAATTCCTCTGATGACACTGATAGGCGATTAGAAATCAGTAAGAATTATAACGGCAATCATCCTTATCACACACATCTTTAAATAGACTGTCCTTATGCAAATTAAAACGTAAGCTCCGCCCGATCAGTTGAAATAACATTGGTAATACATATACCAAAGGTTCATTGGAATAATGTAAATGCATATCTAAAGCAGAGAAAAACATGACCTTGTACAATGCCAAGTTACAAGAAGCGATAGATTGCTGATTAAATGAAAGTAATGTTTATGTAACAAACTATTAAGTTCAGTATTAATTTACTGATAACAAAATTAGTTTAAATACCAAAATAAAAAAAAATATTCCAAGATCTTATAATAGTTTCTAAAATATTTTGTTCGTTTCTCTTTCATATATCTATACAAAGAAATATTGATATGGTTTGCTATAGCCATACTGGAAAAGCAGCAACAATGAAAACTGACCTTGAAACTAATAGTGAACTATGGATGGATAAATATACTCCTGATGCCATTCGGTTACAACAAGTTCATGGATTATTAAAGGCAATTAAGGAGGAAGATTATGAACAAATTTTGAAACTTTACTATAAATCACAACATCAGCATACATTAAATCCAAAGGATAAACCACTTCAAATCCCCGTGTTTATCTACCGTGATCAATTACAGAGAACTTGGAATCGCGCATTAGATAATGCATTTAAATCAATTAACGAAGCCACCCCTGGTATCAATCTCTATGAAACGAAAGATATCAATATTTCACAGATTCATATTGGAGTTCATAAATCAGGTAAATCGAATGCTGCATGGACAATGCATGGTTCTATTAAAGATACACTGAAATTCCCAGGAAAATCCAAGCCTTTCATACATCTTGGACAAAAATGGAACAAAAATGCAAGATATGGAACTAGTATACATGAATTGATGCATGCTTTGAATTTTGATCATGAAATGCAGAGGTTTGATGCCGACATATATCTTGAAATTGATGAAGATGTGGATCACAATTATCAGAAAACAACAAACAAAGTTTTAACCAGATTTGATCCCTTCAGTGTTATGATGTATCCTTTGATTAAAATGGAGGAAAAGGATGGTGATCCTATTTGGAAATTAAAAGACGATGGTAACCAATGTCAGGAGCTTAGTGAACTTAATAAAGTTGCTTTGAATTTAGTATACCAACCATGCATAAACAAATCTAAAAACTTTTCACCACAGTTAAGCATACAAACAGGAATGCTTTACTGTGGTCGTCCCGTCATGAAAACCCACAATCAGGTTGGCAAAGGAACAACTGATGGTTTTTGTGGACCAAACAACTGGGCAAACTGTGCAGCATGTCGCGTTGTAACGCGGATTAAAGACAAGGACAACAAATCAAAACAAATACCTAAATTAGAGGCATGCCTTCAACAGGGGAAATGGCAAGGATTAAGTGGCTTATTTTATTGTGGAAAACAGGATGCGAAGTTCGCTACAGGTCTCAAATTTGTGAAATCGGACAGAAAATGTGGTCCAGATAACGGATTACCGTGTAATGATTGTGGAAAAGAACTGTTCAATGATTATGGAATTGATTTTTTTGACATATAAATGGGAACTGAAGATAATGATGAGAGTGATGAGAATAAATAATTTTGTTTTTTACAAAGATAGGTCACTCTTGTAAGGTTTTAAAAAGTCTCCAATATATGAACTTTGTATATGTCTTGTTGAAGCAAAACCATTTTTTTGTTCTTGTATATAATACTATTTCTATAACAAGCGTTTATGGCAAAAGTTCTTAACCGAATCTTTAAAAACATTTGATCAAAATGTTTGACACGAAATCGAATGTAGATCAATAACCAAGTACAATGTATATACAGTGCGGATACAGATAGATATTGCTTTACTATCAAACGCGAAAAAACAGTCCGACCTAAAGATGATCATTAGGGAACACTATGCTGTTTACGTTGTGCAAAATGGTTTTTTATAAAGCTACTTTTATGTATACAAAACCAGGGTTAATGTTCAAATACGCTACATAAAAAACACATTATCTAGAAAAAAACGATTTTTGAAAGCCATTAATTGTTAATGTACATTTTATCACTGAAGTTACAATAAAAGATTTATGGAGGTGCGATGCATATTCATTGTTTATTTTGAAGATAATTGAACACTGATAATATCCTTTTCATATTTTTACTATCGGTGATATGACCAATATGAATGCTAATTATTGTACTTGTTCACTTTAGTATACGAATATTGAATATCAAAACTTGAAATAATTAACTATGTTGAAAATATCTTATTAATCAATACATTGATTTTTTTCATCTTTTCAAATCTTGCATCCTCTACTGCTTCGATTTGCATTGTCTAAAAAATAGAAAGTAACTTTTGTGAAATAAATTAAGGTCGCTTAATTATTGTTATTACGTTTTCTGAGGAAGTATACACGCGAAATGGTAAAGATTTCATGTGACATGTGAAATATTCAAAAGCAACTCGAACCCCACTTAAAACTGGGGGTGATCTCAAGTTCTCTTGAAGGGTATGCAGATCCTGTCCTACTTTTGGCACCCTTCGGGATGTTGATATATAATTGACAAACGCTATCAGGGCATCTATATTTTTGTAAGATCTTTGATCAGAAGGCTGTGGATGATATGGTTATAGGTGTGATTGTTTCTTCTCAGAGGTCAAAGTGTCTTTCTTTTTGTAAAATGAAGTTATTTTCATTACTGTGTCATTTGGTCTTTTGTGGAGAATTGTCTCATTGGTATTCATACATCTTTTTTTCATATCAAACACTTTTCAGACATATCTATCATAGCCTATGAGTTTTATTAATATGAATGGTTCAAATTGGTCGGTTTCAATTGGTACAAAGGCAATACAACAATAAAAATCGATAGAAAAAAATGTTTGATTTAACATATCAACACAAGCAAAACAATTAACAAAAGGACTAAAGACTCAAAAAACCAACTGCTACTAAAACCGAGCGATTGACGGTAACAATTAATAGATAATTCATGTTTCTCAAATTAAGGTATATCAATCAGTACACGTCAAATTGATTAAGAACATTATATGTTTACTATTGTTCATTCTCAAATGTTTTAAAGCTTTCTATTTATGTATATGGTCCTGTCGGATGTGTCTTTGGTTTATTTCTTGGATCTTAATTTAAAGAGTGTTAGTTTTTGTTAATCCTATTGTTTTTTTAGGGGTTTTTTTTTTTGCTTTTTCATAGTAAAAAATGACAGAAATGTGTAATTATGTTTCCTTCCGTGTCATTCATTTACGTTCTAGGCGTATTTGATGATTAATGAATAATACATCATTGAGACAGCAACTACAATAACAGAAAAAATAAACTCCTATGAAAATTCAAAACAGCAAGTCCCTAATCGAATGGCAAAATCAAAAGCTTAAATATATCAAACAAATTGACAACAACAGTCGTATTCTTAACCCGGAACAGGAATGTTCTTGTGTTAAAAATAGTGGATTGATCCTGATTAATAAGCTTTCACGTCTATAAAAGTCGCATACTTTAATTATATCATCAAAAATATGTCAACAAAACATAGTTTATAGTTTATTATAAGAAAACTCAGCCGCAGAAGACTGCCTAACAGGAACATGTTATACACAATATTAATTACAACATAGTTCAAAATACAAAGAGTATACATTGTTGACTTATACATCTTTAGAAATAAGTCTTTGTTTATTACAGTTTTAAATTAGACAAGCATCTTTTCTACCTTTTCAATAAAAATTGATAGCTTAGAGAGCACTTTACTATAACAATATTTAATCATGCCTAGCACTTTTTATACATTTGGATATTTTAAATAATATGGAGGTATGAAGTTCCACCTTAAATCCTGAACTTCACAATTGATACATTTACATATACAGTGGTATATATCCCCAAGACCAGGTTTACTAAGTGGAAAAATTCTCCCATTTTGCGCTACA
This sequence comes from Mytilus galloprovincialis, assembly GCA_037788925.1. NCBI lineage: Eukaryota > Metazoa > Mollusca > Bivalvia > Mytilida > Mytilidae > Mytilus > Mytilus galloprovincialis. The sequence continues at coordinate 38,302,779 of CM075339.1, forward strand.
TTTTTCCATCTTCGTGTTTCGATGGGAAACTTTGTAATATATACCCTTAATTGCCATGTGTTTAATCTTTGTCCCCGCCCTATTTTTAACAGATATTATTATAAGCAAAACTCTTCTTTGGAGTGTTAATAAAATCCCCTCCTTGATGAGTCGTTTATATCAAAGAACCATTTTTGAATAAACTGTAATCAACTTTCTCCATATAGTTACAAATGCCACAATCATTAACACATATTTTACATGGTTAAACCACTTGAAATTATAACCTTCATGCTCATGCATGTACCAATGTAACTTATATAGTTTACCCGATATTTTTTTTATCATTTCTTGCTAGCTTGTGCCAAAAACATATCATTTTCAATTTGATCTGCAGTTTACGTGGAAATCTTCAAAGTTCCCCATACACCATTGTATTTGTCGTAGATGATCCTACCCTCAAACTGAGCATACAAAACTGTAGATGTAATTTTTCGGTATTATCTTTATTTTTAAACCCCCATATTTCCAAATAGGTCAGAATAGGAACCGCCAATGCATCAAATAATTTTACCTGTAAATCAATCGGGAGATAGTTATTTTGTATCTTCTTTTAAAGAGCATACAGTGCTTTTCGTACTTGGTCTACACACATGATAGTTTAAAATGACATAAACAGGGTTGCATTAGTCAGTATTGTGTTATAATCTTAATAACTCTGTAATAAACGAATATGTTTACAAAGAAATGCCAAAATTCATATATACAAAGCACAGCAGCTAAAACTTTAGACAAGAATACACAAGTTTAACATAGCATCACAAGATAATGACGGCATGAATAAGTTCAAGTTCCTACTCAGACACTTGTGACATTTTACAAAAAGTCTGATAGCAGTTGCAAGCTCTTAAGTACATAATGAGTTGGGGAAAGATGAACTTTGCATGTTGCTTTAATGAAGTTCGCTACTTAGTTTCAAAATAATAAGATTTTCATAACACTAGTATATATTAATAAGAGATTAATAAAGGAACCAAAACAGCAACAAAATATGTAGGTCAATGTGCTTGTTTTCTAGATATTAGCCATTGAAATTTTAGGGGGAAAATATTCTCTCTTGGTTTTTCTTAGATTTATCATTGACAAGTTTATGTCCTCAAAAACTATTAAACATAACAACTATAAGACGTGTTACGGTACTTGTCTATCCCAAACTCATGTATTTAGTTTAAATGTTTAATGTTATATTTGTAATTCTCATCGGATTTTGTCAAATGTGTTGACGTCTTTTCTATTATATTTATGTGTTATGGAAACAAAAATTAATCACCGCCGTCATTTATTAGATTTAATTTTGGTCAACATAATCTGTACGATAATTTAAGTTTGAAGTTGGATTCATAACAAACTGCACATATACATATTATAGTTAATTGCTATTAATAAGTATTGCAATATGCATTTTGTTTAAATGCAATATCAGTATTTAGTTCTATTTTAATCTTTAATCAATCCTAATTCTATCTTACTTTTGAGATATAGTTTTTCATATGTGACGTAATCTTTCTGCTGTTTCAGAAATTTCATATGTTCAAATTTTTAATGTCTTTTCACCATCGTATGTGACGTAATTTTTAATGCCTTTTCACCGTCGTATGTGACGTCATTTTCATAATTTACTGCGTTGAGGCCTGGACTGAGTCGGGTGTGTCTATTCTGTGTTGGTCATTCATTATGTATTCGTGTTTGTTTTATGTAATGAGTTAATACTTCAGTTTCATTATGTATATCTGTTATATTCATTTGATAAAATTTACTGTTTGCAATAACATTAATTTTTCTAAATAATTAGGATGTTCTTATTCCAAGCATACAAACTTAGCCGTATTTGACACAACCTTTTTCAACTTTTGATCTTCAGTGCTGTACAACTTTGTAATTTTTTTCGCTTTCGATCTTTTATATCTGGGCGTCACTGGTGAGTCTTGTGTGGACGAGGCGCGTTTTTGGCGTATTAAATTTTAAACCTGATGCTTTTTGTTATTCATTAATCACGTGTTTCTTTGTCTAATACGTTTTCCTATTTATTTGTATTGTAGTCCTGTAATATTATGTTGTCATTTCTATGTTATATTTAACATTGCCATTAAAGTGCGAGGTTTGGCATGCCACAAAACCAGGTTCAACCCACCATTTTTTCCTTTAAAAATGTCCTGTACCAAGTCAGGAATATGGCCATTGTTATATCATGTATATTATAGTTCGTTTCTGTGTGTGTTACAATTTAACGTTGCGTCGTTTGTTTTCTCTTATTTTTGAGTGTAAATTGACATTGCGATAAGACGTGTCACGGTACTTGTCTATCCCAAATTCATGTATTTGGTTTTGATGTTATATTTGTTATTCTCGTGCGATTTTGTCTGATGCTTGGTCCGTTTCTGTGTGTGTTAGTTACATTGTAGTGTTGTGTCGTTGTTCTCCTCTTATATTTATGCGTTTCTGTCAGTTTTTGTTTGTTACCCCGATTTTGTTTTTTGTCCATGGATTTATGAGTTTGAACAGCGGTATACTATTGTTGCCTTTATTTATAAGACTTTTACAGGAGGCTTATAATTATACATGTAAAAGATTTATAAAAGAAAAAATGGGGGTAATTGGGCCTAATTATTTAGGGCATTTAAATGGATAAAACCAGAGGATTCCGAAAACCGGGAAAAAATTCCAAAACATGACAAGCGAACATCCTAAAGGTTGCAGAAATGGATAATATCAAAACTATATTTGTCCCGTTTGTCTGGTACCGAGATGTCCTATGATATCAACTTCAAGGTATGAATCTAGCTTAGATGTAAAATACTTTAAATCGTGTTTTTATACACAAGTTAGTTCAATGAAGGTTAGAGGTCAAATACAATATTTGTGAATTATTATGTTTTGTAATTCATGTATATGTTAATTGGAGAAATATTGGAAAATAGCACAAGTGCCAAATGTACTTATTTCGCGTCAACAAATTCGTATTTATGTATCTTTTCTATTTTTAAATGGCAAAAATTAGTAACGATTCTATTGGAAACTATCATTTCAGCAAACACAAACCTATTATTAATGTTTTGAAAATGAAAATAAATTGACATGAGACATTTAAATTGTAAACGTAAATCAGGGCAATCATTCAGCATATGTTTTTATTATATTTATAATAATATTAATATATGTATGTTCTTAATATTTCACAACACGAATTGAAATAAATAGAAAGCAATGTGGAGGGCAGAACAGTTGTCAAAATCAGACAATATCTCATCTCTGATATAAAGACCCGGTTCCATATAAACAGACGTATCATTAAGGTTATTGCATTATGTGCTTTCTTCAATCTAAGATTAACATTTAATTCTGCAGGGAAGACCTGGTAAAAAAGTGAGCGTCATTTACAGAAATTTTTTTTTCTTTAATAACAATAATAATGCAATCATATTATTTACTCTCTAGTGTCAATTGAATGATCAGATTCCCAAACGCGTGCATGGCAAAATATGTATCTTTCTTTAGATCAAAGAAAATTTACTCATACCATGTACATCAAAACTAGTTTTATTTATCTAGACCTTCCGTATCATCATGACCGACGTCTTCACGTAATGACCACTTATATAATGCCAGTACCATTTTTCTCTTGATGGATAGTTAAGTGCACTGTTAGAACAGCTTTTATGCCACCATGGTCCTTGACTTTTGGCACAGTTGGTACGGTATTCATCATTATCCCTGTCAACAGTAGTGAATTTCATTCCGTTGTGATAGCTCAACGAATCTCCTAAAATTGAAATATTATATAAGTTTTCATTTAAAAATACAACCATAAAAACATACATGTACATTAACGATACAAATTGGCCTACTTATATGAGTAAAGTGTACATTTTTGGAAACAGAACTGTAAACTTTAAGGTAATAATTTGGCTGTTTTGTTAAGTTTGTTTAAGTATATCGTAAATTGTACAAATATTTTATACATGTATCTACAATACCGAATGAAAAATAATCTATAATTGAGGAAACGGATGCATGAAACATTACATAGCAAAGTAAAGTGTTCTCAATACCTATTAGAAAACGAAACCATGCATTTGGATTTAAGTATTTATTGTGTCATAAAGGAGACTTTTGACATATCGCATACTATTTGTTCTATGTCATACATTTTATAAATGGAAAATCAATAACTGTTTTGTAATTGTATCCATAATCCAACGGGTGCCCCCCTAGAAAACAGGAAAGATATAGCCATTATTCAAGCGTTCAAAATGTCAGTTGTTTTCGCTTTATCAGCTAAAACAAATATCCGCTTTGCCTTATAATTTAAATACAAATAATTAAATGTACATATTTAAACATGTTAAACAGCTACTTATCATGGTATTGTACCACCAATATTGAAAAATTAAAAAAAAAATCATAGTACTGATATATAGACCAGCATGTAAAATTCGGCTTGCATTGTGATGTTGCCCTTCAGTAACAAATGTATGGCCTATATTTCTGCAACAACCATGAGCCTGTAATGGGATGATGCATCTTCACCAAATTACCTGCATTTGAGCTGTGTTCCCGAATCTTCAGATTGTACTTAGATATCGCCCTTACCGTCATCTTCCACTGTGATATTTCATCTTCATCAACAAATGTCTAACCTGCATTGAAACTATAACCCACGACCCATGCGTTAGCTTTCATATAAGAATAACATACATTCAAGCTCTTTTCCAGAATTTCAAACTTGTACTTTGAAGATGTCACTTCAATAACAAGTGCCTACCTGTATTTCCAATAATACATCCTACCGTCAGCTTTCAATGTGATGTTTCATCTCAAACATAAAATATTATACCTGCAATTCCGCTATAGCCTTTAATTGTCAGCTTGCACTCTGCTGTTATCTCGCTTACACAAATTGCTTCACCTTACATTTCCGCTATAACCTCAAATCGTCAGCTTCAACTGTGATGGTAAATCGCTAACACAAATTGCGTTAACTACATTTTAGCTATCAACAACAAAGTCAGCTTGTACTGAATAAGTGCATGTTAAACAAAAAACATCTTACCCGCATCACCACTATACCCTCCAATCGTCAGCTTGTACTGTGAGGATGCATCTCCAACAATAAATATCTTATATTTAGCATACTTCTTGTTGTTGTCCTTTTCAGTGAGGTCTATTCTCAACTCATATGTACCACTGGACGTCAAACGATGAATATGTTTGTTACCTTAATATAGACGTATACCAAATTATTTATATTGAGTATATGACTGACGTCAAGTTCATTGCTTTTTTTTATTTATATTTATATAATGGCGAGATAAATAGAGAATCAAAAACATACGTTGGACATACATTGCCATGTGTGCAAAGCAACAAGAATATTGTGTTCAATTTTCATTATACCAAAGAGAGTTATAGACTTTCAAATGCTTATAGATAAAAATGATTGTTTTTTTTCTACTAGAAACACAAAAAGTCAATCAGATTATTAAAATCAATAATAATGGAATGATATCTTGTCATACGAATTAATCATACGTAAGAATGCACATTGCGTATGTGTCTTATGTAAACCTACCAAGCCAATATTCTCCATTGACGTTACCGAATCCGTTTTCGCATTCTGTCCACGTTTTCTGGAAGTCAATAGAGTCGTCATATCTTTTCTGGATAATCTTCAATGAGATAATGACACAAAATATAGAATATTTATCAAAATCTTCACATTTAATTTAAAATCTTCACAGCTGCACGGATTCCTTGCAACATATTAAACAAAATATGTTAATAGTATGTTTTTAAATTTGATACTTCCTTATAATTAACGGCTTTCAGAATTGACCATCGTTATGAACACTCAAAACTAAATACTTGAAAGCCAAAGATGTATAAGTAACAAAACACATTTGAGAGCTTTATCTACAAGAGTGACATTCTGAAAAGTTATAGCCAAATTCATCTAAGAAAAAGCATCTAGGAATTGGATTTGCAGCTTCTCAATTATTATATATGTGTATGTTAAAATGTTAAAACATCATATCTATAACAAGGCACTTTCTACTGAGCTTGTGACACACTTGTTAGTTGACTTATACTCAACTAGCAGCGTTGCTTAACCATGAACATTAAATTTGATAATGTGTATACATTGGAAGAGATCTAGAGAATTTACAATTTCTGTTTCTTTTCTAATTTTGTTTATAATTTCAATTTCACCAAATATTAATTTACATTTAAGAAATTCTTGAAAACACATACAAAAGGATTTTAATTTCTTCAAATAAAATTACATAGACATAAAAAACAAAAAACATACTGTCCATCCTCCACTGTCTGTATCCATGTCACAATAAGCTTTTACTCCTTCTGTTTTATCGGGAAATATTTTGTAAACACCTGATGAAGCTCTTACTGTCTTTAACTCGGTGCAGTCCTTTGGTGTTCTTATTTTCCCTAGAAATAAGGAGATGTTGTATGATTGCCAATGTATTCATCAAATTTCAAATAAAGTACATTAGAGGATGTTTAGGTACATTTTACTATCTAAGTCCGTATGTTTCATTAAAAATTATTTTCATTTTCAGTGGAAGTTGTGTGTAACGTTCAATAAGCTCTAATAAAAAATGTTTGCTATCTCCTCTTTGTAATTAATGTAAGATAACTCTGGTAATGTTCTCAGCGTTTTAACATTATAGGTAGATAATATAATTCGGTTTTCTGGTTTAATCTACAATTTTCTACACCTAACATTAGCAATACCAATTCATGCATTTGAAAGATGTTATTCATTTGTTTGATTTGTTTCATTTTTTGAATTTGCTATTTAATTAAGGACTCTCCGTTTTAAATTTGCCTTGGATTTCAGTATTTTTGCTATCTTGATTAGGGACTTTACGAATGAATTTTCCTCGGAGTTCAGAATTTTTGTGATTTTACTTTTTACATTTTTTTTAATCAAAACCTTTAAAAAAAAAGTTCAAATGCTTTATGTAGGTTTTAATATCATTTCTCACTTACTTATTTGATATACATGTAGTTTTGACGTTTGTGGAACTTACTGGGGTTATTGTGTTCTAATAATGTTCTAATATTGTGATTGTGTCAATGTGTATCTTATGTTTGTTTCTGTTCGGGGGGTTACGTAGCATACATGTATTTGTCTTTAAGAAATCATCAAGCAATGTAGATACATTGAACCAATATCTCTGCCTGATTTCAATTCTGACATGATTAATATTACTATATCAAATCAAGAAACACGTTTACAAGTAGCACGATCATTGCTGTTGGAGGTTAGATGTTTCGGAAAACAATTTAAGACTGTGTATTCGGAACAACATGAACAACAGAATGAAACATGTGTTATTCACCTAAATAAGTTACCTCAAGTGAAAAGTAGACAGGTTACTATTTATATAATGTATTATCATAATACTGCTTTAGGAGTAAAGAATTCCATGATAAATTTGAGTCAGATTTACTATCTGTACTTTCACAGTTTCCTCATCAAAATAAATAACTTGACATGTATCTAAATAATTCTTAAAAAATATGAAGGGCTTTTTTATTGCTATATAATAATGTTAAGCGTTTCAAAAAAACATATTAGATATACATAAATGTCTTAACTAAATACAATGACATAAAAACTTTATAATTTTGTAATGATTTAATATTCAATCAAATATCTGACGTAAAGATGAAATTATAAAGCTGTTTAAGGAGTAGACAATAAACACATTGATTCTATAGTTTTTTTGGAATTGAAATATAGTTCAAAGGGATGTAACTCTTGAAAACAAATGACATATCAAACAAATTAATTAACACAACATCAGTGCTACAGATGTTGATATATAGGATAGTGACGAATGCTAATAGTTATCAAAGGTACCAGGATTATAATTTAGTTTGCATGAAATTCCACTTAAGATTTGACTAAATAACTATATTCCGATATTGTCAGGGGGAAGGCGCTATATGAAGTGAATGTAATAACTATAGACAACAAAACTGTCCTAAACTTTGAAAAAAAATATATAAAGTAAGTCGTCTATCAAAAGCCCTGACATCAACAAATATTAAATTTCAAGATGGTGGAACACAAACAAAAAAAATAAAAGTTTGACTCTTCACGCTTTACATAAAAACGGGTTCAAAGTGTTTGATATTTATAAAAGTGTCAGACACACTCTTTTGTTGTGCTGTAACCGCACTGTCTCAGACTAAAGGAGAGTTTATTGCCCGCAAACATGTCTTTCTTCGCCACATTTTACGTGTGCCTCTCCCAAAAAACAAGAACCTCTCAACCGTAGTTTTCGTTTGTCGCTGTTTATCATAATTTTGCTTATCATGTATTGTTTTAGTGTGTTCCTGTGTTATGATGTTTTTATCCTTGTCTCATATTTACGAAGTACAAGGCACCTGCTTACTTAATTATCCTGCCACGTTCTGTATGTGTTTATCCCAAGTCAGTGATATTTGTTTTTTGCTTTAGATTATAATTGTTTTTTTGTTTTAATATTTTGCACACACATAATATAAAAAAGAAGATGTGGTATGATTGCCAATGAGACAACTATCCACAAAAGACCAAAATGACACAGAATGCCGTTCGTTTTTTCTCGTTTGAATTTGAACTATTGTGTTGTGCCTTTAAAATATAAAAAAAGAAGATGTTGTATGATTGCAAATGAAACTTCTCTCTACAAGAGACAAAATGACACAGAAATTAAAAGCTTACTTGTCGATAATTCGGTTGATCATTGGCGGAAGCCGCAAGGTAATCTTAAGTAAAATATTTGTCCACATTTCGCAGAATATTTGAAATTTTTTGTCGAAATGGAACGTTTTTAATAAATGGTTTGTTTTTTGTTCATTTGTCAGTAGCTGAACGTGTGGTTTTGTGGAACAATCAGCTGGATTGTGTGAGTAAGTATTCTTATGTTTATTGGTTAAAAACGGGTATTCCTTTTCTTTGTGTTTCAAAAACATTCTAGACGCAGATGTTCATCACTAAGCATCGAAATTATATTATTTCGTTCAGGGTTGAACTTATTTGTGCTAAAAAAAACGTCATTTATCCTTTCAACAACAGTCATTTTAATATTTGTTATTTATCATAGACAAAATTGTATGTGTCAGTGTCCTAAGCCGTTGGCAACGCAGATTGTGAAATTGGTGGTATATATGTGAATTCCCCGAATAATTCCCTTTCAATTAAAGGCTGTATTATTTGACTTATTTCTGCATGAATATTAAACTAAACATATTTCGTATGTTTTTCTTCAAATTTATTGCTCCGGATTACGTTTTTTTTATATCATTTCCGCAAGAAAAATAATTCTATCGATTTAAACACTCTGCCAAAATATCGCACTCTTGCGTTGTCGAATGATGACTAATTTGGAACCTCGTTTGAAAGGTCACCTCTGTTGAATGGTATTCTTTATATACTGCACAGGAGTCGTCATACTTAATACAAGTTTGACTATTTACGCCTTTATCTGTGATAAGCAAGTTCAAAGACCAAAACTTGATAATGGTATTCATGATATTACTTCTTTTTTTTAAATGAAGAATTTTCATGTACTGTATTATTGCTCAGCGATTTTGAAAAATCCATTGTGGGTATATGAAACTGATGGTCTTGGATCGAAATTCATATCACACTCCAAAAGAATGGCGAACGCAATTTAACGAGTATTCAGACAAATTAACAAACTGACAAGGCCATGACAAAGTCAAAACATTATAAAAAAAACAAACAACTGTTTACAAAACGAAACATCGAAAATTAAATTCTGTGAAATAGGAACCCATTACAAAACACAGGCGGTAATACAGATAGCTAAAGTAACCCTGCACCAAAGATGCTTTTCTTTGGTCGCATATGTGATAACAGTTACGGGGAAAAGTCTAATTCAAAAGGTCACATTCAAATAACGGGATTTTAATTCGGTTATTTGTCATATGTGTTGATCTTTTCTTGTATATATGTTTTGCTGTTCAAATTTTCTCTCTTCATGATAACGACATTAATGCAAACAAACAAAAAATGATTCAAATTCGTCATTTCAAGTCAACTAACAATTTTGGACATCTGACTTTTTCTGTGGATCTTGCCTTGTCAATCATTAGTGTTATTTACCGTATATTTCCGTTTCACGATAATATGCAAAATTGCTCAAAAATCATTTTAGGACTATTACTATTTAAAAAAGGTCATCTGAAAGTTATCATGTCAACAGATAGCAAGAAATTGCATTATTTTCAACAATTTATTTGTTGGATTTTTTTCTATGCTCAGCGGTTTTCAAATAATATATTAAACATGCATTTTTCTCTATCGTTATATTTTTAATCATTTTAGTAACGTAAGAAGATGTGCCTGAAAATCGGACATTAAATATCAAAGTTTATGAGAATTTCCCAACTAAAAGAATGTAACAATTTACCTTGTACTTGATCTTTCAAGACGCCATTCAGTTCCTGTTGTGTTATATTTCTGATTAAATCTATGGTTGAGTTTTCTTCCAATGATGTCTTAACAACCTCTAGTACGTGATCATATAATGTATTTTGAATCATATTTTCCATAAGTGTTTTAATGTAACTTTTAATGTTCCTGTTTATGGTATTAGTATCTAGCATGGCAACCAGTGGTGCTCCTTTGTCGTTTATCAACGGTATAGATAATGGATCTTCACTACCTTTTTCCACGGTATTTGAAGCTAATGCTGTTACATATCCGTGTATATCACTATGCAGGAATAAACAATAAACAAATATTACAAGAAATGTGCTAAAATTCCTATAGCACTGCATCTTTTCAAGCTAGTTATGAAATGTATGACTATTGTTATCCTGTTTTGTAAGTATCATCAAATGCGTTGGTTAAAATACAAAACAGCTGCCCGAGGTAACTATATGCTTACTTAATCATTGATAGCCTTATTGGATTGACGAGAACGAGAACATGAAACTTGAGGGAACGCCAATCTTATTTTGTAAGAATTGTGTGATAAGATAAACAAAATATAACGTTTGATCTTTAAACCAAAGAAACGTGATGTTATTCACTCTAATGTTGTTTGATTTTTTTTTCAAATCTAATGCATCGTCTAATAAGAACATTCCCAACAAAAACATGCTATAATCAAATGATCAAAAAATATATAAAATTAAAAACCAATTGTTCAGAGAACAATAGAAAGTCTTTCCACATCAAAAAAAAATTTGATAAGAAGATAGTTTTTTCATACTGATGCGATAAATAATGGTTTAATTATAATTTTGAGTGAAATAAGGGAGATAAAATGCTACTTCCGGTGAAATAAATTCCACTTCCAGTCTCATATGATAGCTTCTATTACACTGATTCTAAAAATATAAAGTTTCTATATACCTTTGTATGTAGAATGGGAGATAATTGGCCACTTCGGTTTGTTGGAAGTCATTTTTCGTCTTCAGTGATCAGTTTATGTATCTTTATGACAAAATATATGGATTCTGAGTACTTATATATAAAAAAAAGTGCAGACAAGGCTGCTTCCGGTTTTCTAAAGGTCACTTCCGGTAGTCTTTCTTCAAGGTCATGTATCACCTAACCTTTGTTCATGGTCAAATGGCTTTATAATGAACTTAGTTGAAGTTATAATCAAATAACCTCATGTCAAGACATTTTAGGGGCACTAACTACTATAAGATGACATTAAATTGTATTAGACTTAATATAGCATATCTTTATTACAATAAATCAAACATTTTGCACTTGTTCTTTTATATGTATCTTTCAAAGTGTTGCAGAAAATGCAAATACAAGCAAAAGTCACAATTGAGAACTTGACCTTGACCTCATTTTCTAAGTTATGACCTAGGGGCCTCAAATAAAAATGTCCCAGGCTTATACGGTTAACGGTTGATGAGTTGAAAACACATACCGACAAATTTATTGTGTAAAGGTAGATAACTCCTATACAATGTCATCGAATCACTTCGATCCAAATTAGCTGAAAATTCCTGAGGATGTAACGAACAATTTGTAAAAGGAATTTTGTCCCTATTACTTTTTGTTAAGAAGGAGATGCACACAGATGATAAACAGTGAATAGGGAGATAACTCTTACAAAGAAAATGGTTCGGCTTAGCAGGGTGAAATTTAAAAGTGCATAAACTATACGATACCATATGAGAAATATCGAAGCGACATATTGCGAAACAAACATTTATCGCAAGAACGAAATTTGGCGGGAGAAAAAAAAATAATAATTAAAAACCAATTGTTTAAAGAACAATTGAAGGTCTTTCTACCAAAAACAATGTATTTTAATATGAAAGTTTTAAAATTAAGTTTAATATGTCTCATTTCAATCTTCAAATGATAGCTAATTGTACGATGATTCTAAAAATATATGGTTTCTATACAATATTGTTTGAATAAGGGAGATAATGTGTTACTTCTGGTTTGAAAAATGTTACTTCCGGTTTGAAAAATGTTACTTCCGATAGTATTTGAATATTTAATTGACACTGATTCCAAAAATATCTGGTTCTATATACTTTTATATTGATAAAGTACAAAAAATAGCTACTGCCGGTTTACACAAGGTCATTTTCGGTTGATTTTTTTCAAGGTCAAATGGTTTGATACCTTTTACCTAAAGTCTCATGGTTTTTATCATGTATACATATGAGCTAAAAGCAAAGGTTAAAATATAGAACGTCAAATTAAGCTATGACCTTGAGATCAATTTCAAGGTCATAAACCAAGGACCTCAAATCAAAAGACCATAGGTCTTAGTTATATTTGGTTAATCAGTTATATCACCATACGCGTATTTTAAATACAAGAGGGGAGAAAACTCACATTTACGTTCAAAGTACCCTTGCAATCAAAATTTACGTGTTACGACATGTCGCAACTAACAATTTAGAAAAAATAATTTGTCGATATCTTATACGGTTTCTGGAAATGATTGGAAATAAGCCAAATTCAAAAACTAGAATATGACCTTGACCTTTGACCTTGACCTAATTTTTCTGTGGAAAGGCCTATTGTTTTTCTTCTGATTTTTTTTTTTTCTTCCGCCTAATTTTGTTCTTGCGATAAATATTTGTTTCGCAATATGTCGCTTACATATTTGGTATATGATATCGAACAGTTTATGCGCTTTTGAAATTTACCCTGCGTAACCGAATACTTTTCCTTGTAGGAGTTATCTCTCCAAAAACTGTTCTCCTTGTATCCACTACTCCTTCGCAACCATAAAAGATTACGACAAATTTATTTGATAAAATTGCTCTGTATTTTGACCAAAGCGATATGAACACTCCATATCAGAGTTATTTCCCCTTATGCATTTGATATAAGTGATATGCATTTCTATCTTGTCAACCAAGAGTGATAGAGACCTAGCATCTTTTGATTTGAGATTATTGGCCCAAAAAAAATGAAAATGAGATCAAGGTCAAGGTCACATTCAAAATTTTGAATTTAGCTTATTTTTGCATTTTCTCAAACACTTTTCCTGTTTACAAAACTTTGAATTTTTCGAAAAACTAAGGATTTTCTTATCTCAGGCATAGATTACCTTAGCCGTATTTGGCACAACTTTTTGGAATTTTGGATCCTCAATGCTCTTCAACTTTGTACTTGTTTGGCTTTATAAATATTTTGATATGAGCGTCACTGATGAGTCTTATGTAGACGAAACGCGCGTCTGGCGTACAAAATTATAATCCTGGTACCTTTGATAACTATTTACACCACTGGGTCGATGCCACTGCTGGTGGACGTTTCGTCCCCGAGGGTATCACCAGCCCAGTAGTCAACACTTCGGTGTTGACATGAATATTAATAATGTGGTCATTTTTATAAATTTCCTGTTTACAAAACTTTGAATTTTTCGAAAAACTAAGGATTTTCTTATCCCAGGCATAGATTACCTTAGCCGTATTTGGCATAACTTTTTGGAATTTTGGATCCTCAATGCTCTTCAAATTTGTACTTGTTTGGCTTTATAAATATTTTGATATGAGCGTCACTGATGAGTCTTATGTAGACGAAACGCGCGTCTGGCGTACAAAATTATAATCCTGGTACCTTTGATAACTATTTACACCACTGGGTCGATGCCACTGCTGGTGGACGTTTCGTCCCCGAGGGTATCACCAGCCCCAGTAGTCAACACTTCGGTGTTGACATGAATATTAATAATGTGGTCATTTTTATAAATTTCCTGTTTACAAAACTTTGAATTTTTCGAAAAACTAAGGATTTTCTTATCCCAGGCATAGATAACTCCCTCAGGCAAAGTTGGCTTTAGATGAATTTGGCTATTTATTTTAGGTATTTTTGACATACAGCTCTTCAACGGTTTCGGTACTTATACATCTTCGGATTTCAAATGTTTGGCTTTGAGCGTTCCTGATGAAGGTAAATCCAGAAAAGCGCTTCGGACGCAAGAAATTAATAACGTGTTGTTTTCAATATTTTACATCACTGGGTCGATACCTCTGCTGGTGGACTATCAGTCCCCGAGGGTATCATCAGCTCAGTAGTCAGTATTTCGGTATTGACATGATTTAACAAACTTTAAACA
>CM075339.1:38317434-38549314 GCA_037788925.1 Mytilus galloprovincialis
GTCCAGTGTTTTTACAAAAAATTGTCCGTTTATAAATTTATGAATTATTAAGAAACTAAGGTTTCAACTCCCTCAGGCAAAGTTGGCTTTAGATGAATTTGGCTATTTATTTTAGGTATTTTTGACATACAGCTCTTCAACGGTTTCGGTACTTATACATCTTCGGATTTCAAATGTTTGGCTTTGAGCGTTCCTGATGAAGGTAAATCCAGAAAAGCGCTTCGGACGCAAGAAATTAATAACGTGTTGTTTTCAATATTTTACCTTAGCCGTATTTGGCACAACTTTTTGGAATTTTGGATCCTCAATGCTCTTCAACTTTGTACTTGTTTGGCTTTATAAATATTTTGATATGAGCGTCACTGATGAGTCTTATGTAGACGAAACGCGCGTCTGGCGTACAAAATTATAATCCTGGTACCTTTGATAACAATTAAAGATATATATTAAAGAATTTGAATCAAATAAATAAACGAAAATCCAAAGAACAACGCTTTCGTTTATCATTGGTGTATGTTTCTATCCTTTTATTCTTGTGTTTATTTGTACTATATTCCCGTCAAGTAAATTTGTTGTTTCATCGGTAGATTTGACATTGCCATAAAGCGTAAGGTTTGGCTAGCGACTACACCAGGTTCAAGTTCAATTATTTTCCTTTAAATATCTTGTAGAAAATAAGACATATGACAGATGTTTTGCCATATTTTTTTCCAATGTTGCATTATCGTTTATTTTTTGTTGCACTTTAGTGTGACGATGGTTTCGTTGTTTTCCCCTTATATCTGATATGTTTCCCTCGGTTTAAATTTGTAACCCGGAATTGTTTTCCTATCAATCGATTCATGACGTTTGAACACCAGGGTACTACTGTTGCTTTTTTTTGTTTATGTTTGCATAATAGTTAATATTATAGTCCCGTCTATGAGCACATTATTTTTCATATAATACAATTATGTTTTTATCTTTTTTCTCACTTTTCATTGGATAATTTTGTTTATTTGTTTAGTAGGTTAATTGTATAAACAGTCTCTGTCAATGATGATATAACATCTGTATTTGTTGCTTTTTTAACGTACGTCTAATTTCCAACAAAATTAGAACCCCGTGACTTCTTCTTTTTATACATTTTTTTAATATAATCTATGTAGACATTGCATAGGAATTTATTTTTGAAAGTTACATTATATTTGAACATTAATTTGAACAGATTTTTTCGTTTTAATTTAAGTCTTTCTTATCATCATCATCGTTGTCCGTGCATAATGTCCTTTCATGTAATACCAGTACCATTTATCTCTTATTGCGTTGTTAAGGGCACTGTGGCAACAATTATTGTGCCACCATGGTCCATATGTTTTAACACATCCGTTATTTTTACTATCGAGATCATTGTCCCTATCAACAGCAGAAAACTTTATTCCGTTGTGGTATTTCAGTGAATCACCTAGAACAGAATAGTACGATATACATAAAAAGTAAGACATCCGCCACTAAGAAAAAGAAAGCATAGAACATATGGTCTACATCTTAACTGATTGTTTAACATGTATGGAACGCCAAACCTGTCTTATAATATGTTATGCATTTACCTTTATATGAGGTACAACTATCCTTATATGATGTGCAAGCATTCTGATATGAGTATGTTCATTATGTAATGTGCATTTATCATTGCTGTAAATTCAGAAATTTTTGCGTGCATTTATTAGTGCAATTTTGTCATTTTAGACTTAAATGCGATTTGAATTTTTACGATTTTGAGAAAAATCCGGTTAAATTCATATAAAATATTTCAAAATGTGAGTTTAAATTTTTGCGTTTACAACTCAGTCGATTTTTTTTAGCAATAATAAAAACCTCGCATTAATGTCTGAATTTACAGTATATGACATGTATGATGTGCATTTATCAGTATATGATGTGCACTTGTCATTATATGATGTGCAAAACCCTTAACATGACGTCCAAATATGGTTATATTATGTGCAAGTATCTTTCTTTGATATGCAAACATCTTTATATGATGCGTAAATATACTAATATGTTGTGCATACATACTAATATGATGTGCAAACATACTGATATGATGTGTATACTAGTATATACTTATATGATGTGTATATATACTTATATGATGTACAAACATACCTAAATGATGTGCAAATATTCTTATATTATGTGCAAACATTTTGATATGATGTGCAAATATTTTGATATGATGTGCAAATATTCTTAAATAATGTGCAAATATACTTAATATGATGTGTACATGTTCGTATATGATGTACAAAGATCATAATGATGCGAATTCGAAGTTACTGTATTGTCGGCTCAATCTGTTGCGCAAACGAAAGTGCATTTTTAAGATAAATTGAGACAGTGCAATTTACCTTTTGGAGGAAGATTAAGATCAAGTAATCAGAATTTCCCGGATGCGGCGTAAATATGATACAACAAATTTCACGGACCTTATCTATAGCTTGCTTTTTGTTTGAAAAAATGCTACGTGTTGAAGGCTTTAATTTAATTTTACAAATAATTTACACATTATGACAGGGTTGTAGAGCTGTCTCATTTCTGACTCATACCACGTCTTCTTTTTTTCTATTTGTTCCAAAAGACACCAATGAACTCAAAGTCAGTGTTAAAAATATTTTTTATTACGATAGCTACACAATTATCCCCTCTTGCATTTATAATTTTACCGGTATCGATGATTGGTTGATTCCTTTGTTGGTTTGACGCCCCGTTCAACACAATCGAATTATTTCTTGACGGTGAGTTTATATTGATGTAGGAAAGCGAGGTCCCGGAGAGAACTATCCACTTTCGGTACGAAAACTAATAATTCTAATTTAATATTCAAATAAAATTGGAGGCGAGCTAACCTGCCACGTGTGACAAGTTAAGTGTTGACAAGCTAGAAATGCAGTAAGTCGACTACTTGAACCACTAGGCCACCAAGCAACAGACCCCCACAAATGCATTAAAGGAGATATAGGATGATCTTCAACTCGTTGCATAACATTTGCTTGCAGCTTTTTATTATGTTTTCATGCATTTATTGCACAGCTTTACTTAGATGATTATGAATGGATGATTGACGTCAAGCGGCAAATTAGAATGCATATTTGTCTGAGAACATATTAATGTGAAATGAATGTCACAAGGTCATGTTTTTCTCTGAATGTTGATGGCGTCATTACACTAAATCCATTAAGTGTGTACTAATTGATAGTTTAGTCTGAGATGCATGACCTTTTTTACATTAGCTGTTTGTAACTTTGAACTAGCTGTCAGTAGCTGCGAGTACTCACAGATCAGTACTTAGTGTCTTCTTATTGTAGGGATATACAAGTTACAGCTGGCCACTCTGTTTTATTGTTAGATGTATTACTATTTGTATCAATCTGATGTGTTAATCCTTCTTCAACTGATTTTTATAGTTTGTACTTATATTGTACTGTTACATCACTGTCACAGGTTAGTGGAGGGGTGGAATTTCGCTAACATGTTTAACCCCGCCATGTTCTTTATAAATGTGCCTGTCATTTGGTATCTTGTGGATAGTTGTCTCATTGGCAATTATACATGCACCGCATCGTCTTTTTCTTTTACATTAACCCTGTTTTGTACTAGACCAACACCTTGAGTCAGATATAGACATACTAGGTCATAGGAATACATTCCACCTTACCCGGACACATTATTTTGATTCCGAGCCGACCAGTCTTTTATTTTACTCCTTATTTGTGCATGCTTAGAAGGGAAGCAGCAAATACTCTTTTTTACATTCCTTTGTTAAAATGAGCATAGAGCATGACATAAAAGAATTATTTCTTTAATATAATGACTGTATGCTCATTATTGTAGACCCCGAATGTTCATTACTGTAGACCCATCGATTACGACTGTACTTTGCAATTCATAATTAGACAATTTTCGAACAATATCTGGTGTAATTATTTTTCATCATAAATCGAGGTAACACCATGTCAAGTCTTAACCATTTTCAAAACGATAGCTAACGATTTGAGCCGGGTTTATATTATTTTCGCAGAAGCAGATCGAAAATAGTTATGACGTAGACAGTAATCATTCTAATCTTAATCATTTTCATTGACTATAGCAACGATGAAAGCACATCATATCATGACGTTTCGACATCATATGTGACGACGTCTGACAAAAAGGGCACAGCTGCGGTAAAACGTAATTTTGGCTATGAGGTTGTTAAGTTATAACGTTATCGAGCACACTGAAAAAATATTTTTCCCTGCCGAAAACAATATCCTCTCAATACAAATAACACATGCACAGCTTACCATTTGTGCATATTACGTAATTGTCCTTCTTAATCAAGGTCCGCTTCTCATTTTAACACGACTTGATGATTTTAACCAAACCACATGAAATAAAATTACAAGAACACAATATAATGACACAAGCAAATCATATAAAGATGTTTGCACATAATTTCAGGGAAAATGCTATTTATATTAGGATATTTGCTCATCATATAAGGATCTTTGCCATATTATAATGTTTGCACAACATATAAGTACGTTTGCACATCATATTAGTACATTTGCACATCATATATATAAGTATGTATGCACATCATATAATTATATTTGTGATTCATATAAAGATGTTTGTACATCAATTAAAGATAATTACACATAATACATATAAGCATATTTGGACGTCATATAAAGGTTTTTACACATCATATAATGACAAGTGCACATCTTACATTGTATAAAGAAAATAATTATAACAATACAGTTTCGACGTTCCATACACTTCTCAAATATCAGTCCTTTATACAAGATGCTATCTCACATAGTTGTCATTTCTAAATGATTCAATGTACAAAACACTTCATTTGCATTTTGTCTCTAAATTATATCAATAGATATTTGAAACAAAACAGGTCAAAGTCCTTTTGATGTCACAGCCATCAGGTTCCATAAACGTTACTTTTTGGTGTAATGAAACAATAAGGAAAACAAATTATCCCTTCAAATTTCAAACGGGGTAATATGGCACCTGTTTAAATGAAAATATTTAAAAAAAAAAAAAACAACAGAATATCGTGGTAATGTAACATGTTGAACGTTTTGAATATAATGTTACATCTGTGTTTAGCAGTCACTCTTATGCATTATGAAGCTCATAACGAGGACAACGTTGGCGTTCATTGCTATAAACATAATAAAGCCTTGCCATACGAATCGGACATTTACAATTCTCAAGATCACATGCCAAATACACATGTTGGTCTTGATTTTGCTCACAAATACATCATATAGTAATCATACGGTGCGATGCTGATCTTGAAACCTGTGGTATATAGGTTTCTTACGTGCTTCTTTCATTACATTGCTTTGAATATTCTAAGTAATAATCATCCATTAAATAAAAAACAAGTCTTACCTGCATTTCCGCTATAACTACCAACCGTCAGTTTGTACTGAGATGATGCATTCCCAACAACAAATGTCTGATATTTAGCATAATACTTCTTGTTGTTTTTGTCAGTTAATTCTATTCTCAGCTCATATGTGCCACTTGACGTCAATCGGTGGATATGTTTGTTTCCTTTATAAAAATTTGAAACATTTAAACGACACACAGGAATAAGTGAATATTACAGTTATAAAGAATAATTCAAACAATATTGATGTCAGTGTTAGAATGAAACAAAACCGAAAACGAATTTCAGTAAACTCTATTGGTGTGAACTCATATAAAAAAATACTTTATCCTTTGCTATAGTAAGAGTCAAAATATAGGAGTATTTTGGTTTCTCATATGTTTACTATTCACACCAACCTAGCCAATATTCGCCTTTAACGTTGCCAAAACCATTTTCGTATTCTGTCCACGATCGTTGGAAGTTAACGGACCCGTCATATCTTTTCTGGATAATCTACAATACAATACTGATATTATATGCTACTGAATCCACACATACTATTTGTTTGAGACCTATGTATCCATCAGTGTTGACATATAGATTATGATGATTGTAAACAATTTATCATTCTTTTTATCATACCAGTTAGACTTATTTCTTTTAAATTTATTTGGTATTGTTGGACTTTCTTCTACAACACTTCTGTGCGTAATGTCACTATTTCCTTTTCTAAAAAATACGCCAACGTTATGTCGTTTATTATTTTTATTTTGTTTGCTATTAAAATTAACTATTTAAAAAAACAGTATAGTGTAAATATATATAAGAAATGTTGAAGTAAAGTTTTCGAGAATGTAATTTAGTTTTAAGGCTTTCTCGCATTTTCAATACGAATATACCAATAATAGGCTAGCTGTTTACTAAACAGATTAATTTAAACTTAAGTAAACGTATTTATAAAAAAAAAATGACTAGTATACTAAATATTTAATGAAATTATTTATTTAATACGTTTTATATGGGACAAAAATGAAATTGAAAGTGATGCACTATCACAAATGAAGGTAAATCAATTACTTTCATGAGTGTAATTTGGTCTTTTTTTTATACATGTTATATGTGACATCAAATTGATCTAATGAAATATTTTAAGCTTCGTAAGTAATACATGTTCCTTTTTACATATGTGTGAAATAAACAGTACTGTTGGTGGATTTGAACAAAATGAACGTGTTTGAACCCACGGAACAGATTTCATGATTATAAAGACTATAAACGTGTTTTACAAATCGTATGTTAGCAATTGTTGCTATGTTTGTACACTTGATAAGTAAGGTGTAATAAGTTATTTAGAAAAAAATCTCACAGTCCATCCCCCATTGTCAGTATCCATGTCACAATAAGCCTTCACTCCTTCCGTTTTATCGGGAAATATTTGATAAACACCGGAGGTTGCTGTAGATTTCTTTAATTCGGTGCAGTCTTTTCCAGTTTCTTTACGTCCACATATCCCTAAATATTATATACCGGTGTATTGAGTTCACAAAAAAACAAATATAAACAAATAAATGAATTATTACGCTATTCACATTCATAAGTTGTATTTGCATGGTCATAAACAAAGTAAAATCTATTATGTTTTTTTCTTTTTTTCTACTAGTTTCTGTTTTCGTTTTTAAACCGGTATTAGAATAACATGCGTATACATTGATGATAAAATGAAAAACCAATAACAAATTGGTTATATCTACCTTTAACATCATGTTTCAACAGTCTAACAATTCTTGAGACTTCTTTTTCGCCACGAGACTCTACAAAATGTTATATTATAAATGTTAGCTTAACGTTTTTCCTTTCTTTTGTGAGACATATCACTATGTCATATATTTTTTTATATCGTAACAAATAGTCATTTAAATTTTACAAGTGTTTCCACATGTCTATGGACAAACTTAGAATCCTAGACTTTTTTATGTATCTCTTGCTACACTTCCTTTCCTTCTAGTTTGTGTATATCAATTTTTAACAGTATACCATTTGTTTCATGTTATCTGATTCAGGTTGAGTTTGGGTTTCAGAAATGGATAACATTTATGATTCTACTTTAAATGCGAATCACCAATTACTTTGATGAATTAACAGAAGTTCACTTTTATTAAAAAATACATGTATATCATCCTGAATATCGGTAATGAGTCATTTACTTTAAAACTTTCACCTATATAGCTAGTGTGCGTTTGTCATATTAAAAAGAGATTTGTTATAAACTTACACTATTTTAAATAATAATCATTGAGTTAATGTTTTTATCCTTGTGTTTGTGCATAAAAAACTATACATAACATGGTGAATGGGGAACTGTACAAATCTCTATTAATGTACGTCTAGCTTATTATCATTAACGGTTTTACACCAAATATTTAAAAAAATGACATGAATAATTTTCTTCGATGAGGTTTAAAGCCAAAAAATATTGAAAAGTGAAAATGCATTAATGTCGAATAACTGATAAACTAAAGAGGAACAAACCAGGTGATGTATTCAAGCAGACAAGGATTAAGTGCGTTATGAAAGCAAGGAGAAGATACCGATTTTAAAAACGTAACACTGATAGACGACTGTTCATACGGTCAGGGACTGAAAGTTCATCATCAAATAACGACCTGCAGATTTCGACAAATAATGTCTGGTCAGTGATCCAATTATTTTTATAAATTCACAGACTTACACTGTCTTAATCATGTAAATCGTGTTATTCACCCAGATAACAAGAGACTGTCGTTGGTTCTATTTTAATGTAATATTGTAATTCATTGATGTACTGTTTCTCCATCTTTATAATATATTGGAATCGTGTAAGCAGTTATGGTAAACTATGTATATATGTTATAATTTATTCTGACCTTCTAAGATCCATTTTATGTCATCTTTTAGCTGTTTGTTCATCTTAACTACATCTTTATACACCGCCATATCTGTCAAAAGACAAGCCAACATAATATATTTGGAAAAACGAGTAATGTTTTTATCTGGTTAAATTATTTTTATACGTGATTTTCAATGACATAACTTTTATTTCTGTTATGTTTCATCAAACATGCTGCGTAAATATATCAAGAAACAATTTAACTAGATTGTTTTTGCTCGTTATTACATAATGTGTGTATGATTGTATGTCAAAACGAGAGAATTTGCAAAGGGGTAAATTATAATATAGAAAATATTGAACAAATAACTACAAATGTATTACAACTCTTTTTAAAGAAAATATATAGTCGAGAGACGTATCTGGTGGACATTTGTGTAGTTCTTGTATCTATGGGTAGTTCATTATTAAATGCACTGTCACGAGAACCCCATCATAAACCGGGGTCAACTCGTATTTTCAAGGGTGTACTTAGTACTTAAACTTTTTTTATATCGTACTCAAATTTTATTTCATTCATTCTTTTTCATTTTAAAAATTTTGGGGGGACAAACATATTAATCAACTTATCATACACGTTTCAAATCTTTCGATACTTACTTTTGAGTATGGATTGTGTATCTTTCTTCAGTTTCGTTACGTCTCTAAGTTCATTTTCTTGCAAACATATTCCTATAAATAAAAGTAAAAACTGTTATGATGCCTCAACATGAAATTAAACAATGCTAATATATACAGTATGGACTTAAAGAAACAAAATTTGATAATAGCAATTGCTAAGCTATTTTTGAATATTTAAGACATTTGTTATTGCAATTCCTTACCGCTTATGTTGTAAGAAATTTATTTTTAACTTACTGTTTTAACTTCATATCACTATGACTATCTACCACTGTTAGTATTTGACATTCAAAATAGATTGTAGCATTTAACGTACTTTCTTGCAGAATGATACTAGAATACTGACAAATAAACTATTGATACGCAAGTTTATAAACGTGCTTATTGTTTTTCAAAATCAATTGATAGGAATGTCTTTTCTACTCTCTGTACTAAACGTCAACGCAATCTTATTTCTACACAACTCCGGTGCCGGCGGTATATTTTGTTTTTAAAGTGAAATTTGAATGTATTGCTTATGGACCTCGTAATAATAACTACCTGAATCAAGGTGCAAATGATAACACGCAATCAGGCTAATGCCCACAGTGTGTATCTTATACTTAAACATGCTAAATTAAAACTTTCCTAAACAAAAACAGATCATTTTAATCAAATAGTACTTTTTTTTTTGTTATTATGCAGTATAGGTATGGATTACAAATACACTCTACGTTTGCTTTACATTAACATTCTTATAACAATTAAATATACAATTTTTCAAATGTTTATTATTTTTAAATGTAATTTAATAGTTTAGATAATAAGATTAGTTTAATATTAAAGAAATAGAAAAGTTGTATACATTTAAACTATTTGGATATCATCTAAGTGATTGTGTTGGTCATCTTTAAATATCCCTTTTTTATTTTCACTCTTTCTGATAAGTGGTGTATTATAAAAGCCAGAAACTTTACAGTTTACAAGCAATTATGTCAGACTTTTATAATTTCTCTAATGCATGAATTGTAGAACATGAACGCTTGAAACATTTGAACAAACATAAGAGTGTTTCCTGAAAGATGTACCCTAGCTATGAACAGGTGAAGACAAACGGTAATTTTACCTTGTAACTCGTGTAAAATGTCATCTACTCGAGTCTTCTCCTCTGATTCACGATATGTTCTCACATCTGAAATTAATTTTAGTATTAAAATTCACAAGTAGATTTTATTTCAGTTCTTTTCGGTGGCAACGATATGTCATCGCAACCATAGTTTTAATTATTTCTTCAAATAATATAACTTTTGATTTTTAAATGTTATCAATATGTGTTTTCCTTTATATTGCTTTACCTCTGTCGTCAATCCTACTGTATAGGGTACACTGTTTGACAGGCGCCATTTACTGTAAAAAAAATCAAAACGTATGCGCATGTTCTAGAGTAACAAGTTTCTATGCTTCATATATATTTTTTTTGTTTTATAGAGTACAATGGAGTATAGAAGAATAAAATTGAGAAAGGAAATGGGGAATGTGTCAAAGCAACAACAACCCGACCATAGAGCAGACAACAGCCGAAGGCCACTATTGGGTCTTCAATGTAGCGAGAAACTCCCGCACCCGTAGGTGTCCTTCAGCTGGCCCCTTGAAAAATATGTTTACTAGTACAGTGATAATGGACGTCATACTAAACTCCGAATCTCCGAATAAATATAGATAATTATATTCAATTTTTATACTGGGCAATTGTATGATAATGTGCCGTAGCCAATAGAAGAGATTAAGATGCATTGAAGTTTTGTTCGGTGTGCGCCAAAACGACTTTATTTTCGCAAGTGTACAGGTGGGGTTGTTTGAAATTAAGTTTAGCATTTCACTAAATTAAACATTTTATGTAGAATTTTTTATTTTTAGATTACCTGGTCCAAAAGGGCCAGGTGAGCTTTTCTCATCACTTGGCGTCCGTTGTCCGTCGTTATTATTTGTTGTCGTCGTCATCGTCGTTCGTTAACTTTTACAAATTGTCTCCTCTGAAACAACACCCATTAATTTTAAAACAAAATGGCCGCCATGGCTACAAATAGAGCATGGAGGTAACGTGCAGTTTTTGACTTATAGCTAAAACATTTAGATTAAATTGAAAAAAAAATAAAATGTTCATTAGGTCAAAATATATCTGTCCTGAAATTTTCAGACGCATAAGACAACCTGTTGTAGGGTTGCCGCTCCTAAATTTGTAGTGTTAAGGAAATTTTGCCTTTTTTGGTTATAATCTTGGATCCTATAATATATAGAGATAACCCGTACACTGCAAACCTGTTCAACAAAGTAAGATCTACAAAAAAGTCAAATCATCCTAAGGGTATTTTGTTTAAAATTGTATCTGATGACCAAGCCTAT
Organism: Mytilus galloprovincialis; assembly: GCA_037788925.1. Lineage (NCBI taxonomy): Eukaryota > Metazoa > Mollusca > Bivalvia > Mytilida > Mytilidae > Mytilus > Mytilus galloprovincialis. The sequence goes on from CM075339.1 coordinate 38,328,786, forward strand.
CAACCAAAATTGCCGCCATGGCTACAAATAGAAGATGGGGTAAAATGCAGATTTTATCTTTTATTTTTTGAACCATTATAAAAAGAGAAAATCTGAAAGGGAAAAAAAATGTGTTCAGAATAATGAGCTATATCAATGTCAATATATACTTCAAAGCTGTTAGACACCTTCTTATCGGAGTTATTGAGTAAATGACAAATATTATGATTTACTTTTTCTCATTTTAGCCCTTTATCGTGAAAACTAAAATATTTAAAGAGAATCTGATATTATATTTAAGGAGAATCTGATATTATATTTAAAGAGAATCTGATATACCTCATATGATTTGAATAATGATAGAAAAATAAACACTCTGAATCACATAATTTTATTATCAGCAATGTAAGATCTATTAATCAGACAAAGAAACTAATCAGACTAAAAGAAATGTAATACAAGACTAACAAAATAGAGAAATACAAGATCAACAACATAGAGATTTTACAAGGTTGACAAAAAAGAGAAATACAAGATTAACAAAATAGAGAAATACAAGATTAACAAAACAGAGAAATACAAGATTAACAAAATACAGAAAATACAAGATTAACAAAATAGAGAAATACAAGATTAACAAAATAGAGAAATGAAAGATTAACAAAATAGAGAAATAAAAGATTAACAAAATAGAGAAATACAAGATTAACAAAATATAGATTTTTGTCATGAAGTCTAATATTGTCGGTTACAATTTTGATTGATTGATTGAGTGTTGGTTGCTTAACGTCCAGTGGCAAATATTTCATGCATATTCAGAACGAGAACAAGTTAACAATAAACACAATAGGTAGGTTGTTATAATAGATGATGGTCGGGGAAATTTGGACTGCCACTTGAAAATGAAAAGTGTGCTTTGTTTGACTTGCCCATATACCAAGGTGACCGGCACATGTTCTTGAGAGTTATTTTGTGTATTTCCAGCAATGAGAGATCTTTATACTTTAACGAACTCATTTGACCGCTGGAACACATCGTATTCTTAGTCAATGGTTACATATAAGTAGCTCTACTGCAAAAACCGAGAAAAAAAAAAAAAAAAAACATCACACCGGCTTATTTTCAATGAGAAAAATAATTTTCTTATTTGCTTTGCAAATTTCTTCATTTATAACAAACTTAGCAGGAGGTAAAACTTCCTATATGCTTTTTTTGACTTCTAACTTTCTCTTATTTAAAAATGACTATGATAAATGCATAAGGTCATTTGTAGTCTTTTTAATGACCGACAGTAACACCCTTGCCAAAATCCGCATAGCTGTGTGTGATGTTCACAGCGGCAAGTCTGGTAAAAATAGGGTCGTTAAATGCCTTGTGTAAAGATCTAAAGAGAATCATATTTTCTGCATGTAAAGCACAAAAAAAGTCAAGATAAACTAATAAAAAAGGCTGGACTGTATAAAGCACTTATCTCAGAAAAAAATCACATTTCTAGTCTATACATGAAAGTGAGGTTAAGGTACATACAGTGGAGTCCCCGGTGTCCGCGCGGTCGGTGATACATTTTCGACTTCGCAATCTCGCGTTTTCGCCATATAGAATATGTAAGGCGAAAACGCTAAAGCGCTAAAACGTAAAATGGCATTAACCTGCCACCATAGTTGTCTGCATGTAAACTTCTAGAATTTTTCACCAATATAAGTACATCGCAATCCGTTACTGTTTCAACAGCCATCGGTGTTTCATGTGTGTATTCTTAAACAAGTATTATTTTTCTCGTTTTTAGCAATTTATCACTCTTCATTGTCCTGATATATATTTCTATATTCCGGGTTTCCATCCAGATTCTCGTGTATACCATGAGGGTCCGGATTGGGGGTATTGTTTATTTCTGTATTCTTTAAATTGTTATGTCATTTTTTTCTATATTTTATTTATCTTACCCATTATTCTTTCTTTATTTTTCATATTTTGTCATCCCTATATATTTTACTTACTGATGTTTAGTTACATTACGACGTTTATCTCTGATTTATATACTGGTTACCAATGTACATGACAAGTTTGTGTCATTCATGACAATTAAACAGAATCAACATGATATATGCCATCATTCTTGGATGAAATTAATATTACTTTAATATTACACTTTTGGAAACCATTTTTATCAACTTTCAATTTCATGTGTTGTTTCCGTTACGGTATGTGTTATGTTTCATTGCTCATGTGTTGTTTTCATATATTTTAGCCGCTCGTCTTGAGCCTACTCATTTGATCCGATAACACCCCATATAGCAATAAAATGATACTTTTATTGCCTTTCATAACTTGTAACAGACCAATTAACAGACCGGGTTTTATACATCCGACCCATTCACAGACCAGGTTTTAAATAAATATTGATTTATGTCACCAAAATACACAATGATATCAATGTGGTTAACAAACATAATACCTTTCTTTTTTCGATGTTCAAAATATTGAATGCAAGTCAATTTAACCAATGTGGCATTTTGTGTACATTTTATGTGTGTAAAGTGTGTATAAATTTATTGATGAGTAACCCGCCTTTTCATTTTATAGATCGTACACCGAAGCTAGAAAAATAATAATTACATCACTGAATTCAGTACATTGAATTGTTTTGTTAGACATGAATACTTTGTATGATGAAAATAATGAATCATGAACTATTAATTTAAGTGATATAATCATTTACATCGGTTTACTCTTGGTTGTTGTCATTTATTATATTAATATTTGTATACAACAGTTATATATAATTTGCATCCATTTGTATATCATTCTAAAAGTATTCTACTCTTCTAATATTAGGGCAGCGCAAGTACAATACTAGAAATTCGTTTTTGGTTGATTATTTAGGGAATCACTGCAGCGGGTTCCACTCTGGTCAGCCAGCCCCCCCCCCCTACCCCTAACCCCCAATATAATTTATCTATGTTTCTTAAACATTATTTTTCTTGAATATTTATTAATGACCGGGGTCATATGGTATTTTGAACCCCTAAAAAGTGAACCCGGGGTCAAAATACCATGCGGTAAAATGACCCCTAGGTCATTATACCGCATGGTATTTTGACCCCGGGGTCATTTTTCACACATGGTATTTTAAACCCCCCTGCGATATATTGAACCCCCTGTTTTTGATAAATAGTATTGCAGATAATCTAATTTACAATTTATTGGCTATCATTATTTTTAATTTGAGGTTTTGAGTAGTGGGTTCAATATACCGCAGGGGGTCATGGCTATGTAAAATTTTGCAAAATATCTTTTAAAGCATGCTTAATACATACAAACTACTTATTGGAATATTATTACTATGTTAAGGATTTAGAATGGCTGGAATTTTTGAAATTCAATGTCTATAGTAGAGGGTTCAATATACCACTGGGGGTCAAAATACCATGTGCATACATAAGTGCATACAAAGTCAACAACAACCTCAACTTTGAGGAGTAAAAATTGAGAAAAACACTGAAAGAAGATCCAAATCTGAAGGACAATCTAGACAAATATAAACAAAGAAAGAACAAAGAAAAAAACAATACTGACATAAAAAAAAATGCGTGTAAACGAACCTGGGGACAACGTGTTATGGCAGCAAACAGAGTCGATACCATATGGGGTAAATGTCAATAAGACAGCAATCAAACAAGAAGAAATTACACTTTGATGGTAATATATAGTGTTCAAAATCAGACAGGTCAAGTTCTATATTGTCTCGAATTTTATATAAACATTGCGAATAAATATATAAGCTATCAAAGTTCGTCATTAAAACGCAATTCCCCAAAATATGTTACAATTTACGAGAAAAAAATCTTCTTAAAGCTACAAACCTTTTACAACGTAAAAGCGTATTTCCTTTGTCCTCACAAGAAAACTTAAACAGGAGTCATGAAGTATGTATAACTAATATGTACAGCAGGGCTGGGACAGTAAATCTAATATATATGTTCCTGGTCGCGATGAGCATAAAAAAGAGGGGAAAAACACTTTTTTGTAACATGATGGTCATGATGTGAAATGAATGTCCTTTTCACTTTGCAATTTTGTTTCTATTCTTGCACTAGAAAATGCTTTAAGGTGTATTTACAAACAAAAAAGTTCCAATTTTACAATTTTCAAATGTTGACCTCGTGAAATAATAAAATAAAGGAGATCTATATACATATGTATATATTTTTAAAATACGGATGATTGCTGTGTTCTTATCTATGTGCATTTCATCTTCATCACATACCAATGTTCAAACTTCATTGTTTGTACCGGCCTTTCTCCTGCACAACTGAGAATTTTTAATATGATGAAGTACAATCCAACGGTATCTAAATTATGAAGACTTAAGACTTCAACAAATATTTTTAAATCGTGATTGACAAATACGGCCCGCGGCTATATCGATATACATTTTAAAAATATAAAAATAGTACTTTTCACCTTGATTTGTCTTTTAAATACTCCATGCACATAATGATAATTGATATTTAAAAGGCAACACATTAATTCAGCAAACAATTATGAAAATAAATCACTGTCGTAAAGACAGATATATGAAACCTATATCACTCAGGATAAACCTCTATCACTCACGATAGACATTTATTATAGTTTATAGATGAAAAACACGTATCATAATACATGACCGTTTACCGTTTTGTTTTAAGGGAGATGCATTTTTTAGAGAAAGAATGAGGGGGGATAGGACCTTTATCGGGACTCCAGGATTCGGCGTGTTTAACTTTAGGATTTCGTAATTACCATTTCGGGATCCGGTAATTCTGTTTTTTTCTGATTTCGGGGTGTCTTCCCATTCATCCCACTTTTTAAAATAAGGTTTTCTCATTTAGCCAACTTTTTGTTTTTGTTAATTATTGAGTTGTTTGTTTAGTAATAATAAGGTGTCTTTCTAAAATTTGACAGTAAATTTGTTCCTGTATGTTTTTATTTTATTTAAAAAATATATATAAAAAAGGCGATAGTTAACTTGTAACATTTCATTTTTAAATAACATTTAGTATATTTTGAATAATAAATAAATGACAAACAAAATATTTCAACAATCTGTTGAATTTTACAGAAGTAAAACTTCACAGTACACTAAAGACTTTAAAAAAACTCACAACTTCAGAACTCACGTGTAGTGAAACAATACGAAACACTTAGATTTTTTTTCATATACATTTACGATAAGTGTACATAGGGTGCATAAGTTCCATACCAGCTAGAAAGTCGCCTCCCAAAACATCAATACAATAAAAAATCATTATTGCATTATTGGTAAACGCACAAGTAAGAGTACAACTAATTCCTCATGCCAGATGTCACTACCTAGCAGTTGCAGGCTACTGATATTGTGATAAGACAAGAGAACAGGGCAGAGATGCAGAACTTGTATACTCAAAATGTACAGAAATGGACTGTCCTGGCACCGATAACACCACAGATAATCTGATTGCCAGATTTCTATGAGACAACATCCACCCACAATCACATGCAGATATCAAAGCCAAGCTACAAAATGTATTCCTGTCACACTTATCAGAGCACGCTCCTGCCTAGACCCACTACCAACACTCTTTGACCGTGAAATAATACAGTTCCGGTGTATGATGTATATGTGTTGTGTGAATTTTGTTCTGTTCAGTCTTTGTGTAGTAAAACGTATTCAAGTTGTATTTTGTCCCATTTGGATCATTTGGTCAGAAGAACAGAAAAAAATGAACGAAGAGGATATATTACACAAAAAATATCATTGGCAAATCTCTTCATGAATAAAAGTGCAACTGATATTTTTCTATCCAATTCATTTTTTAATCAACGGTTAACAAACTTAAAAATACTTTCAAGTGATTTACACTACATTAACTAAATGTCAATTATACATGCTATGCTAAATAATACTACAGAAAATTTCATCGCGGTATAATTTTCAGTCTTATTGTTCACCTGTCATTCAACCCACACTCTAATTGAAAAACTCTTTGTTCTTGATTACTTTTGATCTCATCTAACTTTTTTTAACCTGTACTACGTATATTTTTAAAAAGTTGGATACATGAGAATGAACCGATTTCGGGATGTCGGGATTATTAAATTTATCTAAATTCGGGACTTCGGGACTTCGTGATTTCGTGTTTTTAGACCTAAATTTCGGGATAAGGTGCCGATGCCAAAATTAAACTTTAGTAAATGTTTGACTAACTAATAACATAAAGGAGTTTAAACATAGCAATTTGCATTCCGACTTTTAAATACCGATTTAATCAGGTGTATGTTTTTTCTTAGGAAAATTATGAAGCAAAGTGGTATATTGGGTACAAAAATCAAAACTTTAAACAGATTGCACTCACCAATATATGCATGCAACTTACCAAGTACTTCCAAAAGTAACTAATTCCACTATTTTCAAAGGCCTTATTTAAACAATCATTTACCAGGATTTTGATCGTTACAAGTGTACAAGTAAGTACAAAAAATAGTTTTGGTTTGAAGACTAAATATACCTACATTAATTCTGTAAGGGATCCATTACATAGTTGGAACTTTCATTGTATATGGTTCGTCTCGTAAAGAGGTAGATTAAAGATTATGTTTTTGTTACAGATTTGAATGTCGGTGAATTCGTGATTCCCTTTTGAAGAATCTCGATATAAATTTTACGACAAACACTAATGATATTGTAAATGCTATATTATTAAACCTGAAAGTTGACTGACCAATAAGAACATGGAAGGGTTAATACTTAGTATTTTTTCTATTCAAACAAAACATAATTTAATAAAAAATGACAACGATAATGTTACCTTGAAATTCCTGTAAAATGTCATCTACATTTGTGTTTTCTTTTAAGTCTCTATATCTTCTAAAATCTAAAATTACAATACACCGTCATAGAATATGTCAAAACTGTAATTTCATATATTTCAACTAGATTTTAACAAAATAACAAAACAAGGTATTAAAACGTGTAGAATTGACAAGAAGAAAATATGTTTAATAAAAACAAACTGCAATCATTATTTTTTATTTTTGTGTTCTTAGGAAGAGAAATATTTTATTTTTTGCAATATGCTCTAATTTACAGAAATCTTCTCTTTGAAATTGCTCTTGTCCAATGGTTTCGTTTTCCTGAAATACAGGAGAAAAAAACTTCTGCATCTTCAATTGTGGTACAGAACTAACACTATACATTCATGTTTCTCTGACTTCTTTCTCAATGTTATGTATGAAGGAAGTCTACTTTGTTGATTTATCTTTCTAACGGTCTCTTTCTTAAAATAAGATATATATTTTTTCATATGAAGTAGTGGATGTTAATTTCATTCCAGCATTAGCCGTTCTAATCATTCATGGAATATTGGCCACTGGACATGAAACAAAAATGTTTTTTTTATTTTACTTTAATTAAAAAAAGAAGATGTGTTATGATTGCCAATGAAACAACGCTCCATGTTACACATACATTAACAACTATAGGTCACTGTACCACCTTCAACAATAAGCAAAGCCTATACCGCATCGTCAGCTATAAAAGGCCAGAAATGACAAATGTTAAAGAATTCAAACGACAAAACTAACGGCTAAATTTATGAACAAAAATTGAACGAAAAACAAATATGTACCACATCAACAAACGACAAACATTGACTAAATGGCTCCTGACTTCGGACAGGCACATACATACTTAATGTAAGAGGGATCCCATCCCTCCCCTAACCAGCTAAGACAATGGTGTAACAGTACAATATAGGTTTGCATTTTTTCATATTTTTCACTTTGCTATACGTCTACATGAATTCCTTTGAAATGTTTTTACTAAATGTATTTAACCCTTTGTTACATCATGTTGAGTCAAGATTGATTGTAGTAATGCCTTGTACAAATAAATGATTCGTACAATTATTTTACGTCTTTTTAAACATAATATGCTTTTAAAACTTATCACTGAGATTTAATACATAAATTTTGTTATTAGAATATATTTACAAAAAAGTAATAGTTTAAAATTATCACACAAAAATGCAGCTGTTGACCGGTACGCAGAAAAGAAACTTGCATGGTCAACAATAATACATCGCTCAAAGATTATAATTATGTATCATGACTATCATAATTGACATAAAAACTAATTTAACAGAAAAAGAAATAACAAAACATTGTCCGATTTTAGACAAAGGTGTTTGATTTAGGATTTCGAATTGTCCGTTCATTCACTTATTATTGACACTAGTGCATGTTTGAGATTCGAGGTCAAGTGACTATCACAGATTTCATGAATAATTGAAAACAATTTGAAGTATGTCTTTGTTAAATCGAATACAAACTAAAGGAAACTCTTTGATTCAAACTCACATAAATATGTAATATTTTTTTACGATAAGAGCCAGTAAAGTTGATTTGAGTCAGGTTGTACGTTATTCACACCAAACAAGCCAGCATTCTCTATTTACGTTGCCAAAAGCGTGTTTGTTATCTGTCCACGATCTTTGGAAGTTAACAGACCCGTCATATCTTTTCTGGATAATCTACAATTTAATAATGATATAATATACAACTGTCTTGCTGAATATCTTTGAATGATGACATATGTAGCATAGTTATACAATTCATGTTATAAGAATTTAGATATTTCATAAATAACAAGTTTCAATTAATGTGTTATACTTGGAACACGAGACAAGCAACGGTAAAATCATTCTTACTCTTCTTCTCAATTTCTTTTTATTTATATTTTATAACAGAATCGTGTTCATATCAAAGTAAACAATTATGTAAAAGATAATGAATAACTTTCTATATTATCATGGCCCACCAAACCATATTCTGTCATAAATTGTAACATGAAAATAAATTCACAGTTTGTATGTGTTGGTCTGTTTTTATCTTCAAAAAAGCAAGGCATTACTTAGTCATTATGGTCATAGAGAGAAACAATTACATATACTGCAGATAAGATAGATTTATTCAAAGATGAGAGATGAACAGTTATAAAAAAATTATCACTAATATATAAGTTAAGATGGCAAGCAAAATATTAACAAATCAAAATAACAATAGTATATTTCGTTTGTTCACTGAGTGGTCAATTATAGGACAGATTTTAGAACTTATTGTAATTGTTAACTATAAATAATTTAAACTGCATTAACATGCATTTAAAAAGTCTGTTATCAAGTAAAAATCATGACAGAGACACTTCCGTATCTATTATTGCACTCAACGTTGTATTTGACTAGTAGACCGTGAAAACCAGTCCTTTACAAAAGCAAATTAGCCTATATCTTAAAGCCAAAGTTACCTTTAAATGTTGGTTGAACTGAACAGTGTCAATTTTAACATACTTTATATTAGTATTGAATTATTAGCAAATATTTTGTGGATTTAATAAGAGTTTAATGCTATTCAATTGAATGACACTGCAAAGGTAAGTTAAGTTAGTGGAACATTATTATAATTGATTAATTATTAGTTATAATTTCTTAAACGTCAGTTTATCGTGTGAAAGTATAAAGTCAAAGCATAATGAATATAAACGGTCAAATCGTTTATAGTCACTTCCTATGAAATATCAATGTAAACCCGTACAAAAATAACAATTTACGCTTAAAAAGTTATTGATTTTTTTATCTTTTAAATGCAATCGTACATTTTAAGAAATGTTCTACAAAAAACAAACAAACGTCCACTTTCGTAACTAAAAATAGATTGGAAACAAGAAAAAAAAATGTGTAAGCTGATCTCTAAGTGACGATTAAAATCGTGCGTATTTTAGGTAAAATAGCTAAGTGCACATTCTAGACCATTCTGATCATTTCATATTCATTAAATATAAAACTACCTAAGATATAGAATTTAATACCAATTGTCTACCATACGTACTTTAAATTGAGTTTCAATTCTATATTCAAAATATATTGCAAAATAATACATGAGACTGCATATTTGCAGAGAGACCTTCCTGGTCCAGCTAGTTTAGCAAGCCAGTGATTATTTCATACTCTTATCCTTTGCAACATTGTGTAGTAGCCTAATTACTCTCCTAGGATTTACCAGGAAGTTTAGTGACATCATTATAAATCACGACTTTTTTTTAATAGTTGTATTTTTTACACTAGTAATTCTAGTCTATCATTAAGCCTTAACCTTGTAAATAATATGGTGTTCTTTGATATGAAAGCTACCTAACTATTTATTATTCATCCCTTTGTTGAAAAATATGTGTATGAGTATTTTAAGATTTAAAACGTGAAAAATGATAGCCTGATTTATATACAAAACAATGTACCAAAAGAAATATGATATACAGCAACAAACGACAATTAGTCATTTGCGGAAACTATGTCTATACCTAGGATTACATTTTAGACTTACGATTACAGGTGACAAAAACAAGGGGGCATCTCAGAATACAAAAACAAACCAACAATAAAGGTATAAAATAGCTAAGGGTGTCTTCTTTAAAAGAAGATGTAAGCGACATGTTAAAATTACATGTGTCCGAAGCTCTTTCATGGATTAACCATCAGAACCACACAAAGCCGAATATTTGAAGACAAGAATTGATAAGAACCGAAGGTGTAGATGTATGATATATATGTATTATCAGGCAGGAACAATAGACGTTCCCCCCGAAACAGGATACTTTTAATGCAATTGTGAGTATACGAAAATCAGCAAAAATTTTGTACACAGAACTGTTTCATTTGAAATAGTAATGTTGGTGTCGTTTTTGTTATGCACGATCACAACTTTGTATATGCAACTGTTGCCTTGCCCATTTAAATAGATTGTGACTTTTCTTAACAAATTCTTTTCGCCTGCTACACTTTTGATTTTTTTATCCCTAACAATCAATTGAATAAAGCGTATAAACTTTGTGATGAAATGAACAACGTCGCAGTGAGAGATCATGGGATGTTCCGCGGGATAGAAAACCCCCTTTGCTTGCCGGTCAATGCTTTTGAATAGGGACATATGGTCGCCCCTTTTTATCTACGGTTGGAATCCCCTTTTGAAAATGGCTGGATCGACCCCTGCTTCGTCAGTGCACTCTATATAACAATTCCACGATTATAGTACCATTTCCAGAACAAGGGTTAAAGCTCATGTTTCGAGCATACCTGTCCCACCCGTGTTCATGAGGAATTAATAATTCCCAAGATCTCTATTATGATATTTGCATCGTTTATCATTTTTTGTTTGTTGCTGTTGAAAACATAGATAGCAAACTTTTAATTCTGTGAGTACAGCTATTCTTACATCTGAGTCTGGCGAACAGTCTAAAATATTTCTCCAACATAAAGAAGTTCGTTGATAACTGTTTTTTTTTCTCTCTCCAATAGTTGTGATTATTTTCTATTGAAACTAAAAACGTAGACAAAAGTATTTGTCCTATTCAGGAAAAATAAAAGATTTCAAAATTATACCGAATGGCAAGTGAAATTTCATAAAGAATAAATAGCTCAAAAACACCCGTCCGTTGTATTTCCTCTTTCTCTTTAAACAAAAATATTTTAGTATGGCTGATTATTTTGTAGCAATTGTCCCGATTGCGATAGTTTGTGTGTCTCATGTGAAATTTCTTTTTAAAATAATGTTAGTTCGTTCTATCATACTTCGTACAATTACAATATTTTCAACCTGAATAACACCGTATACAATAATTATTAACACATTGCTGCAAATATGTTAGAAACTGTACAAATCGTTGTTCAACTACAGAAAAAACCATCACTATCGTTACATTGATTTGATTCGACAGTTTATTTTTACACTTTCAGAAAGCCCAAGATTTAAATGCTACTGGTAAGTGTATTTGTAATCCTAATCGTAAGTGTATGACAGTTTCCCCAACTGTCTAATAGTCAACGGGTTGCTAAACTTGGGACAGGCTTATACAGAATGTGGCGGCCTTAAAAAGGTTTTAGTGCTCCCTTACCTTTCCCATCAAATGTATAGTGGTGTATTAGCAAATATATGGCCAACTATAAAGATAAATATTACAGGGCTTTATTTGTAAATACATACAAAGCAGAAAAAAAGTAACAAAACACAAACAGGACTTGAGAGAGTTATCATACGTTTCCACAACAACAACACAATAACATTACAGATCTATCTGAGAGTTCTTAAAGTTACTGACAACTAGTTCACAGTCAATTACAAATGTTCGAGTTATTTATTCTTTGGTTTTCTATGTTGTGTCATGTGTACTATTGTTTGTCTGTTTGTCTTTTTTCATTTTGAGCCATGGCGTTGTCAGTTTGTTTTAGATTTATGAGTTTGACTGTCCCTTTGGTATCTTTCGTCCCTCTTTTACAACTTATGATTAGCCGTCGGATGTGTACTGATTGATATTTTAGTCATATTTTTTTTTCGTGATATTCGAATCATTTTATATCAAATTCAAAATAACAGTTTATTTACATGAAGTGCTATATTTCTTTTTTGTTTCCGTTCATGTATAATTATAGTAGTTATATCTATAAGAACTCATTGTTATTATTAACTATTGATTGTTTTGTTATTTATTTGCATGCGTAAGCATATTTTCAATGTACCATTAAGCATGTTAAGGATGTACACCTCTGAGGAGTCACAAATTTCTAGAATTAAACTTTTTTCTTGACCTGATTGTTGGGTTTATAGGAATGTAAAAAAATAATTGGTGAAGAAAAAATCATATGGTGGTGCACTTTTGTTTTTGCTACAGCTCTTTGAAAATACCCAATTTTGATGATTTCCCATTTTTTCATCGATTTTTACCTATTTTTAAGGCTGTTATTGTTAAAAAAAAGTTCCACAATCAAACTTTTTTTCATACTTTCTATAAAGATGAAGTGGACCAATCTGAATAAATTTTACTTACAAAAACTATAGATAGGTGTTAATATAAGATCATATTTTGATGTTTTTTTGTGTAAAATTTACCATGCTGTCAATTTTGTATTTTTGTGATTTTATTCAGTTTTAAGAACAAAATGCATATTATTTCAACTTTTTTGTTATAAATGATTGCAAATATACATATGTAAGAAATTTGAAAAGACCAAAATGATATGGGATGTACATGATTCTTGTAAAATCATTTTGTGTATCCCTCGCCTATTTTCTCAAAATTTTGGCTAAAAAAACTGACTTGATTGGAAGTAAAATTTGAAAACTGGATTACACAAAAAACATTGATTGTAAATACACATTTTTTTCACAGATTTATGTTTGATTATATTTTTTTTTAAATTCATTGATATTTTCCACTTCTATCACATGTTTTGGAAATAATTCAAGAACGAGATTTCAACCAGACTGAAAAGTCAAAAGAATACATCCTTAAGGTACTGAAAATTTTAAGTATCTATTACTGCACTCAAGTTAACATATGATAGAGAACGTAGACTGTTTAAAGTAGCTTTAAACATAGAAAACTAAAATAGACTTAAGGGCATAATTGACCTTTAAAAGATTGACGCTAAACAGCTTAGATAACAACACACACTATACTGATCATGCTGATGTTTCAGTTTTTGCAAATACTCCGTGTATCGAACATGTTTATTTTACCAGTGCAATCCTTATAAATTTCGTAGCATTTTTTAATTTACAGCAAATGTTAGAAACATTCCACCAGTCGGGTTTTCCTATCTTAGATAATCCTCTTGTTAACTATTTTTCAAACATGAGAAAAGTGCTTCGGAAGGTCGTAAAGTTTTATATCGACTGCTTTGTTTTAACTGTACATAAGCCTCACAAAAATAGAAAATTCGTCAATTATATTTAAATTCAAGGTTACCTGACACGTTATTAATTGACCTTTTGGTTATTGACTTTAATATAATAAAAACTACGTGTGCAATACAAAACTGTTAATTTTCACAATACAACATAACTTGGGTAATATTGATTTTTTTATATGGCGAGTTTTCATCTGGCCAATTTACCCTTTAAAAAATAGATTTTCACCCTTGAAAAAATAGATTTTCACCCTTAAAAAAATATTGATTTTAGAATGTCTCTTGATATAAAATCGAATTTCACGAGGAACACCAAGTTAATCAAATGCTGGCTTGAAAAACTATATTATATTAACATACATTACACATGCCGAAACGTACAACGTGACATAATCAAAGCCTAGACATTGTTTTTTGCTTCAGACCAGGTCAATGATAGAAACCTTGATCCAAATAACATGGCAAATACAGAAGTAATAACGAATAATAGTTTAGAATGTAATAACAAATGTATTGTGTCGTGTAGAAGTCCTCTCCATTTTAAATTGAAGATATGTTACAACTATTCCCGAATGTATCAATAATAGAAACATCCTAGGTTCATGGTTAAGTTATAAATACATTGCCCTTACAAAAAACAAAAAACAAAACGCTATTTTTTAGATCCGTAACCTACCTTTTTTTAAAGATAATTCGATTTAAAATATAAACGAAAACATTTGTAAAAAGAACAAAATTATTTCAAAAGTTAGGAAATTTGAGTCCAGTTAACAACCAGTGTTATTCAAAGACGATATTATGATCTTCGCTAAAATCTGTAATATGTTATCTTCATGTGTGCATCCTGAAGTTGTTACATCAAAACCTAATTATAAATTTCATAACGACAAATCTTGACAAATGTTTAGTATTCATGTTGAAACAAATACAAGATTATATTTGAAGATAAGATGTGTTTTTTTTAATTGTTTTGATACAAAAGCATTACTGTTGGTTTAAAATAGGGGCAGACGATACCAGATGGACATTCAAATATGTCAAGCTCCTAAATCGAAAACAAACTGACAACGCTATGGCTAGAAAAAAAAAGACAAATAGACAAACAATAGTACACAAAACACAACATTTAAAACTGAAGACTTAGCAACACGAACCCCACCAAAAAAAGGGTTGATATCAGGTGCTCCGATAGGGTATTTAGATTCGGCTCAACATGTGTCACCGGTCGTTTTGAACCTGTTTCATATCTATTTCCGTGAAAAATTGTATGAATACATTTTGAGTGCGAATTAACATTTGATTTTTCAACGTTGTGAAAATATTCTAACGAATAGGATTTAATTTCCCCAATTTCGTTAAACAACTATCTGATTTTTACTACGTAAGTGAAAGGACTTCTAGGGGATATTGGCCCTACATCATTTTTTAAACATATTCTAGATTATAGAAAAAGAAGACGTGGTATGACTGACAATGAACAAAGCCAATACCGCATACTCAGATTGTATTTAAACGAGATAAACGAGCAAAAAATGATAGCCTGATTTATGTACAAAACAATTGACCGACAGAAATATTATATACAGCAACAAACGACAATTAGTCAATTGATTGCTAAACTTAGGACAGGCTCATACAGAATGTGGCGGCCTTAAACAGTTTAGGTCTCCCATACCCCTTCCCATAAAATGTACAGTGGTGTATTAGCAAATATATGGCCAACTATATAAATCAATATAATAGGGCTTAACTTTTTAAATAAATACAAAGCAGAAAACAAGGTAACATCTGAGAGTTCTTACAGTTACTGACAACTAGATCACAGTTATTTACAACTTATTATTAGCCGTCGGATGTGTGCTGATTGATATTTTAGTCATAGATACATTGTTTTTTTTAAATCTGTATACTACTGTTATATATAAAAGGAAATTGTCTTCATTAGTAACTTTAAAAAATAACTCCTAACTTTTATCACAAGTGAACGAGATTATTGTATACTACGACTGTGTCAAGTATATTCCGTAACAGTCATCTTTTTCACATTGCCGTCAGTTTAAACTTCCGATTTATGGTTGTTAATTTACCACGTATAACGCACGGTGCAAAGTGTTGCATATACAGCATGTAAGTAGTAGCCCTCTATAAATGAATATAGGTTAAAACAACACAAGTCCTTGAATATTATATCAACTGGGTAATATATGTTTCATATGTGGTATAATTGACATTTGGGCAACTATCTATCATAGGCATAATAATGCAGATTTAATTACTTACATGTATAGTTAGCATTGGGCCTTCAATGTAAAACCTATGCATTCCGTATAGTCGGCCAAAAAGTCCCAGAGATGATAAATATTGAAAAATTTGAACAAAATGCAAACAACCTGTTTTGTGAGGGAAAACAACAATAAACAAAAAAAAACAAATATGACAAACAATTACCAATGGCAATAACTACAAGCATCTGGCATATGACATTCAGAATGTGTCGGGCTAATACATGTTAGGGAGCTTTCCATCTTCCATTATCTTACACGGCACAATGGCTTTACAAACAATAAAAATAAACTACCACTATTGTTTTACTATTTAAGTCATCAGGAAGTACAAAAAAGACATTAAATACTTATCTTAAGTGGTCAATTTAAAATATAGCAAGCTATCAGTCTGATAACACAGTATCTGTAAATACATTACATTATAGATAATGCATATTTTAAGGTTTTTCTAGTCGTAGAACACACCACTCAACAAGAAAAACCTTAAACTATGCATTATATTTATACCATCAACTAATATTAAATATTATAAAGATTTGCAAAATTTAACATTCTATTTTATCCCCCACACTAGAGTGGGATTTTCCTTTCTAATGCGTTCAGATTTAATAAGCCCTACGGCTCATTTAGAATGTGAAATAAACCTCACCAATTAATCTAGATATAAACCTTTGAATTTATTATCCATATTCAATAAAAATATTTCTGTAACTGCATGAAGAAAGACACAAACGAATTGTAACCAGTGTATGACAAATATAAGACACATTGTAAGTTATTTATTGTACCACCTTCGTTTAAGGAAAAGGGGGGGGGGCTATGTTTTTTTTCTGTTTGTAATGACATTTCCATAGCGGAAAAGCCGTTGTTTTTCAACAATTTTAATTGAATGGAATGAAATATTCAAAAAGATTATCTTTTGAACAGCAATACATTTTTAACAGATAATTAGGATATAATTATATACCCTCCTCAGCCGCCCCTTTTGTGAGTTACGTGAATGTTATTCTTTTATAAGTTGATTATTTGATAGAGAAAAATGTATACATAAATTTAAAAAAGTCAAGGACTGACATGAAGACTAAGTTAAATACATGTAGGTCACAGCATTATTTTCTATTCAGTGTGTATCGTCCTGAAAATGCATGAAATATTTGCCACTGGACGTTAAGCAACCACCAATAAATCAACCAATTTAGTGTGACGCTATAAGATTTTCAAAATCTTACAAAACGAAAATGTTAAATCTGGCTTTTCTACATGAAATTCTACCTTACAATTTATTTCACATATACGAAAATGTCCCTGTATTGGGGCGATAAATTAACAAAACTTCACGTTATTTGTTTCTAAAATAAAAATGAGGGCAATGACATTTTTATTACACCTATCATTGATTGAATTTAAAAAAAATAAATTCCCAAATCGGCAACAGAAACTATTAGACGAGTAATATTTTACAGTAAATTATAGATTGCATTTATATCAGGGAAAATAATTACCGCACACAGGTCATTTATATATGCCTTGGAGCATATTTTATTGAAATAATAGCGTCCGGGTTGATTCTGAAAAAGAATGACCTATGGTTCTGAAAGAAAATAACTCCATATAGGTATATAACAAATCACATTATTATCCGCCTCACTTATACAGAAAAGAATGGAAATTATACTCAAACACAAATGTAATACTGTGGAAGTACTTTAATTCGTGGTGTCTCAATTGAAAGAAATTGCAAAGTTAACATATTTGCTTACTAGATGTCTCGAAAGAATGAAATTGCAAAGTAAACATCTATGCTTAATTATTGTCTCGATTGAATGAAATTGCAAAGTAAACATATTTGCTTACTAGTCGCCTCGATTGGAGGAAATTGCAAAGTAGACATCTATGCTTTCTAAAATAATAATAAACATCTGTATCCAAGTTTTGTGTAATAACATTTGATCTATCAATTAAAAATATACAGTATATACCTTTATTGTATCTATTTTATTGTTTTCTAATAGAAGTATCATTTAACATGTTAAAGAAGCATACATATGCAAAATAAACTCTAATAGTATTAATTTACAAATAAAAACATATAAATAAGTTTTAGGCTGGGTAATTTTCATATGTATTCTCATATTATATATAACCTCTTATTAACGATATGTAACTAGTTATGTTACCTTTCAACGTTTCTCTTCATGTTTTTTTTCATCTCAAATCCTTCTAATGTACGATTTGACAAAAGACTACACTGTAACAAATATCAACTTTCCCTGTTCATAACTTCTTACGGATATTGAAGACATGGCAAAATTCGAAAATGTGCAATATGATCAATTGCACAGTTTTGCTAATTTTCATGGTTAAATAGTTTTTATCATCGACAAATGGATTTAATTGATTATTGCTATCTATTCTGTCCATTGCATTAAAAGTATATAGTGTGGCAAGCTCTTAACAATATCATGATCATGTACTGATGTGTCACTTTTTATATTATATATACCGTTTTTTTTAGTATCGATTAAATTGCATGTTGTGCGACAATGTTTATTAAGACTTTAAATTTATACAAATTCAATTATATTCTAAAACGCAATGTTGGGACACCGTTTGCTTCGATGAAATCGGTATGAATCGACTAAACTCATCATAGATACCAGGATTACATTTTGTATGTACGCCATACGTGCGTTTCGTATACCAAAGACTCATCAGTGACGCTCGAATTCGAAAAAGTGAAAGGCCTACATAAAATAGGAAGTTGAAGAGCATTGAGGACCAAAATTCCTACACTTTTTGCCAAATACAGCTAAATTAATCGATTTTTGCTGTAGAAAAGCCTTAGTGTTTCAAAAATTCAATCGACGAGAATACACCAATTTGAGTTGGCATGAACTAATTGGCAGTCTATACTGTTTAAGCTACAAATGCTTATTGTTTATTTCAAATGTATTTTTTAAACGTTATGATTATCACATTTTATGTCGTATATTTTCTAGTATTAACTAGTGGTTTGTTTTTTTTTTTCAGAAAAAAGGAACATGAAATATTATGGCATAGTATTGGTTGTTTTTCTTTGCTTAGTTGGTCTAGGTAAGTCATGCATGTGCTTCAAAAACACCTATTACAGTCCATGTAACGTAAAAGTTAACACTTATTTCGTTCGGGAATCGTACGTACATCGTTCGGTTATCGTTCGTATAGAGTTCGGTCATCGTTCGTACATCATTCGTATAGCGTCCGTACAACGTTCGGTCAGCGTTCGTTCATCGTTCGTTCATCGTATGGTAAATGTCACCGTTGATGGTTTTGTATAACGTATGGTTCATGGTATCGTTAATCGTTTTATTTGTCGTATGGTTTATGGTACGGTTTAGCGTTTAGCGTTTCGTTTATCGTATGGTGTGTGATATCGTTAAGCGTTTCAGCAATCGTATGGTATATCGTTTTGTTAAGCGTCTGATATACACGTATGTTAGGGTTTTATTTCAGAAAGTTATTTCAATTATTATAGTTATGAGTTAAAGTGATTTAACATAAAAAGATGCGGGATAAAAAAAAAACAATTATTAGTTTGGATTTGATTAAATCGCTAACTAATATCATGATGGAATATATATAAAACGAATGGGAAACGTTTCCTCCAATCACATTTTGACATGAATAACATGAGACCAAATACCGCGATATAAGTCAGGCTCTCTATGTCTCTCTCTCTCCTCCGCCAAACATTTCTCTGATCCAAATATTTCCTTGACACAATAAATTATAAAGAATGTTCTATAAATGAGTCTTTATATGAAGTACATGTTTCATATCTAAATGTATTAAAAAAAGACAACAAATCCATGGTATTTGTTCTCCTCAATGTGAGAATCTGATATAAACCCAAAACTGCCAGGGGTATATAAAAATTCGTTGAAGATATCTATGGAACCAGCGTCGCTTGTGATTCCTGCTGTCGGTGTTAAAACTGTTTTTTTTTACTGTAAAAAGTGCCTAAGTCCATTATGAGTAAAATACAGAATTAAAAAATAACTCTACCCTTTTTATATTTCTTTATTTTAGAGGTAAGGTTCTGGCCAAGTTCCACTTATTCTGTCGCAAATCATTTACCTAAATAACCAATCAATTGTATTCTAAAAGAAGTTGATTTGCTCTTTGTACGAATACATGAAATATTTCTCACTGGACGTTATGTTTCCAATCGATGATCAAATACAAATCTACAGTATTTATATGAAAGAGACTAAATAATATATTTTTTTATTATTATTCTACACATATTTGAAGGATTTAAATAATCAGTTCTACAAATGGATGTTATTTAAAGACTTGACATTTTACAATTATCACATGCATCCATGAAATTTTTTATCGACGCACCAAACTTTTCCCTTTCATCGTGCATAGCTCATTTTCTGATTCACTTAAGGTTTCTTACGATCTTCTTACTTGTTCGTTAAATTCTAAAATTAAAATCCTACACAAATTGCAAAAACTTTTATTCTCCGGCTAGACTGCGTAAAAGATGAATACTGTTTTGTTTGTGTACATACAATGTTTTGAAGGCCGATATCCAGTTTCGCTAAAAAAGAATTAATTTGCGCCACAAGTTAATTACGCCAATTCCTTTTTTTGCATCACTTTATTGTAAAAACTGCAACATTCATTTGCGCCAATAAAACAATCATTTTTAATTGCGCAAATATTATAGACTTGTTTTCAAATGTTTCTTCTTAGTGCACTGAGGAGGTCCTTTTCCGGTATTTACAGGTACAGATACCGTAAACTGAAAGGGCCTCCTTAGTGCACTGAGAACAAAATAGTGCACTAGGGACCTGATGGAAAGATAGAATTGACACAAAAAACATGGCATACGGAAGGAGAAGTACATAATTTCAAATTTTAGTAATTTTAGTAATTATAAAGTTATTTAAAAGTTGAAGTCGGTATTCTAATGTTACATGTACGTGTAAATAGGTTCATCGTTTCGAGTTTATGACACAATTAATAATATTGAGAATGGCAATGAGGAATGTGTCAAGTTCCATTTATTGGCGCATTTCCTATCATAAAAAATAAGAGATGAGCGCGATCGATTCAAACCTTTACAATATGACAAATTACACCTAACCGTTTTGACAAACCAGTAAATTCTTCGCCCGGGGATATACACCTGACAGTAATCTTCATTCAGTAACTTTACAATACACAGCCGTGTCATTTCCGTATATTGTACATGTAAATAACACGTGTGATTCATGTATATACACCAGCAATACCCATTCAAGTGATTTTTAATTTTAGAAGAACTCCATATCGGGAACATAAACATAAATTACAATAATATGTAAAAAATGTATTAATAATTTCAAATTGTTTATTAAATGCTCCTAGGTATGTATTTGTAAACTTATGTTAATTCGTTATTTCATGTATCTTTTTTTTTTTTTATCTTATTGACTTATTCGTAAATCGAAAAACGCACAAATCTGAATACTGTGTCATCTTTTGTTTTACATTGTTTACCGGTTAAAGGTCGTATTCATTTAAAGAGCTACTGTATATATTAGCACTTCAACGCAAAGCTAGATGCATGATTAATGTTAGTTTACGCCGTATCTTATTTTTCTCCAGAAACCATTTTGTTTCTTCATCTTTCTCAAGTAAAACCAGACTTTGAATTTTCTATCCTGAATGACAAAAACTCGGAAAAGTTTGTGTTGCATTCTAATGCAATAATAAATCATTGCGCATTTGCTCTCGTTGTTTTCTACTGTAATGAAGATTTTTAATAAAACGGAAACTTAAGTGAGTATGGTCTAGTAATGATCAAGATAATTGCAGTTGATTTATAATAGACCAAGAGGACAAACACATCTTTTAAGTTTTGAGTTCTAGTTCTGTTAATATACTGTATCATATGAGTTTTTTGTCGCTTCCCGCCGTACCCTTTCCTTTGAGGAAAGAAATCGCCCTTTCCAGACGGCCATTATGACGTCGTTGAAACACCGTGAAATTACGGGAAACAATAGACGACGGTTACGTTTGTTATTACCACCCCCGAAACTGTTGGATATGCCCTTAAATTATATTTTTCTCGTTGGGTTGCTTGTCCATTAATTAACGTTTACGCTAATTAAGAATCGTGCATAATCATATGGGGACCTTACTTTAACCAAACTTCACAGAAACAATAAATTCAGGATCTTTTGGAATCATAGATAAAGCCAATAATGATTGGCCCGACTATTTACCTTACATGAAATTCATAGGCAGAACTATAAGAGAGATTCTAATGCAATATGTATATAACAATTTTTTTCATTGGCTAAAATGGTCAAATCCACAGTTGACCAGGCGTAACTAAGGAGGGACAACCATTTTGAAATAATTGAATCAACAAATGTTCGATTACTACTATATAATCGAAAATTAAACTACACCTACCTCGAATTTGCCGTTTCATGTTATTTTATCCGAATTTGAAGCGTACAGGTAACGTAATAACCTCCAGTTTGTAAGTTTTCATTTGTATGACGTCACGTTTAGCCATGACGTCTTTACGCCAAAATCATTCATGAAGTTTCGCGGATTTTTTTTATTTGTCAAATTAAGACATTTTTCCAAGTTTTATCGTATTATTTCATTTTGAAATGCATTAGAATCGGAATAACAGTACTGTAGTTGAAGAGTTGCCACCGTCAATTTTGATTTGACGGTCGCAAATCTCCGTTTTACTGTCTCCGCTACGCGTCGCCAGTAAAACTGCATTTGCGACCGTCAAATTTACAATTGACGGTGGCAATTCTTCAACTACAGTACTGTTATTCCTTAAATAACCCCCCCTCCCTCCTACCCAAATTCCTTTAGAATATTAGAATAAAAAAAATCTGAATCAAATGAATAGTTTTTTTTTTTTTTTTTTTTTTATTAGAATGAGTTCTTTTTCATAAAACGATGTTAGACAATATAATTATTTTAAGACAACTCGTGCTTTATTTAAAACCTTCAAAACACAATGCTATATATATCTTTATCATTAGGATTTTTGGCCGGACAAATAGCGAAAAACCGTTAAAATGCTATTTGTCCGACTTGCCGGATGAACAGACATTTTTGACTATTTGTCCGGCTAGCCGGACGAATAATAGCCACTGCCTTACAAGAAGGGGGACAATATACCTCTAAGTAATAAAACTTTAAGATTGATATTCTTTAAATTGTATAGCTTTCTTATTCTGGCTTTCTCCTCAATTTTTAAATTATATTAAGAATCACGTTTTTACGCCAGATCTTTTATCATTTGTTAAATCAAAGACATGTAGTACATATATTTTATTTTCCGGGATAAATTATTCACAATGATAAAGAAAAAGGGATGATTTAGAAATTGGCATTTTGTGTATACACAGGTCTATCTATTGGTGAACATTATAATATTATGTCACCCACTAGCTGTCCTTATGTGTTTTTGTTGTTTGATTGCTGGCTCGTTGTTGTTAAACCCACTATGATCTCCTACAGTTTCAATATATATTTCCCTTAAGACTTTGCTCAGAGGAAACTGATAGAATAGGTTTGTATATACATTTTAGCGTTTCACTTTTAAATTTTTAACTCCCCAAAATTTTATTTTAAACTATTAATTTTGAAGACGTGTGTTATCTAAATGAAGTATAAATGGTCACCAACTTACCAGTTTATTGTTTCCCTATTTGGCACAGACCTAAATATAAACCTCATTATAAATACAATTTAATTGGTCGCAGTAAGTTCTATTGATCAAAAAACAAATCCACGTTTTTTTTTTAAATATGAAAAAAAATGATATTTGTTTTTTTTTACTTTGAAACAAGGAAATAATACTTTAAATTACATTGTGCAAAATATGTTATAAAATCTTCCTACAAATTAGAAACTCTTTTCTTCATAAAAATGTTTGACATAGTTTACCCTGGACATAAAACAACTTACAATCAATCAACCAAAATATATTAAAGGGATTATTATTCTGTATGTATGTATATATGCCGTATACCATATACATATAATGTCAGTTAATTATTTTAAGCATAAAGTTCATAAATCGATCTCTGAAACAAATTATATATATATAGAATAAAGTAAAAGTAAAGATTAAACTTATGCATGGCGGAAAAGAAATATATGAAAACGATAGATGCAATGGGCATGCAGCCTTGCAAATGATATTTAAAAAAATATATATTTACTTTATTAAACTTAGGACTTTAATTTAAGTATTGTTGATGTGATGTTGAAGTTTCCAGAACATAGAAAATACACAAAAAATTTATCAGTACACTATTCTATCAAAATGTGTTTGGTGTCCATTACAATACATTTGTTTAAGAATTTAGTGTTTTCTTATTCATTCTGACATCTGTGTCCATGGATCTGAACAAGAACTTGCGAAGACGTTATGTTTACCTGTTTACCTTTTATTTTAAAAAATGATGAAAACATGTTTCAACAGAATATTTTATATATATAAAATTATTTAATTTGTGTTTGTCTTTGCGAAAACAAAATGGCCCTAAAGCTAAATGTCATCGTCAGCATGTATAATGGAAGGCGATAAACACTTTAGAATATACACCACCTGCTGGATCTTTTTACCTGGGCCCAGATCTTGTTACGTAACAAGTATGAATGTAAAATTCTTATATGGTATGTTCAGTCGAATATACACGATAACTCTGGGCTGGGGTATTTAAGGTATTTTGATCTCATAATGTAACATGTAAATTGTAGTTACGACTTAAGGAACATATCCGATATTATTTGTGAAACGGTTATGCCATAACGGTCAACCAACTCGTGATGGCGTCCGTAAAATTTACGAAGGGATGATTTCAACTTCACCATTTGGAACTCTTGGTTTAATAGCTTCCTTATGAGCAGTAACCCTCTATCAAGAAAATCATGATAGGAAATGCAAGCACGGGAATATCGTATCAATTGGGAGATATATACCCCGTATGCAGGTGCTGCTGGAATGTTGCTACTTAGAAATGGAAAGTTCACAATTGGAAAGCTTAAATCATCTCTTTTGTCGTAAAGTTTTGTTTTCAACCGACCCTCATTGTCAATTTCTAGATGTAAGTCAAGATATGAAGCCGACTTAACTGTAGTATCCTTTATCTCCAATTCGATGGGATAGATGCGTTCCACATAGTCACCAAATTTTGAATTGTTTAGTGAAAGAACGTCATCTATATAGCGGAAAGTAGAGTTAAAGGATATTGCTAACTTCTTATCTTTCTTCCTAAGAAGTTCCTGCATGAAGTCAGCCTCATAATATTAAAGAAACAAGTCGGCAAGTAGAGGGGCACAGTTTGTTCCCATTGGGATGCCGACAGTCTGTTGAAAAACACGTCCTCCGAACGTTACAAATATGTTGTCAATCAAGAAATCAAGCATCTTGATAATATCGGTTTCAGAGAATTTTTTGTTTGAATCAGAGTGATTCTTTACAAAGTATGATTTATCCCTCCCTAAGACAAGATACTTGTATCTACGTTGGCCATTCTTTTTTATGAAGCAAAGTAATACCAACTCTTTCAATTTGTCTTTTAGTTTTGAATGTGGAATACTTGTGTAAAGAGTAGAAAAGTCAAATGTTTTAATACTGTTACAAGATGAAAGAGAGTTAGATTGTATGTACTCTAAAAGATCTTTGGAATTTTTAAGTATCCACATCTGATTCACGCCACCTCTAGAATAGGCAGTTTCACAATAACATTGAAGCCCGTCTTTGATTGCTGAAAAAATAGATGTTAATAATTTAGAAAGAGGTTTCGTGGAGCACTTGGAAGACCCAGCAATATACCGTTGTTTGTAAGGACACTTATGTAGTTTAGGTATCCAATACAGTGATGGAAGATCCAGTTCTTCATCTTTGGTTGAAATACCAAAGGAACAAAGAACAGACCTATGGTTATCCAGGATTTCCTTTTTGGTAAGTGTCGTGAGGGTATATGTTGAGTTTCTAAGTGAATTGTCTATACCTAATTCGTTTATCAAGCAATTAATGTAGTGACTTTTACAGACAAAAACGATGTTATTTGGGGCTTTGTCTGCGGGGACAACAACATATTTATCATGGAGGTCGGATAGGTGTTTAGCAACATTTGGGTCTTTAAAGATTGACGTAGCATGGGCATTGATGGACCCATTCAGTTTCTTAATTCTGATATGTATTAACGACCTCACTGCCTTAATCCATTCGGATAGAGTATCTACGTCTTCCTTTTCACGCTTAGCCCATTGCCTGGCATAATCCTCGACTGAATCCATCAAAATTTTAAAGTTGTATTTCCAATTGATGGATTTAGGCTCACGATATTTCGGACCTTTCGATATCACATTTCGTAGAGAAGTGTTATTGACAATGTTAAGGTCACCGGTAATAACGTGGCCAGCAGGATTATATGTGAATTGGGAACTAGCACGAGGTTTAGACTTGAAGTCGTCAATATCGTCAACAAAAATTTTAGTTGCAATAGGTTTGGTATAGGTATAAGAAATTATTGGTACAGACTGGTCTTTGAAATAAGGAGGTATTTTCGATTGAACTAATTTATGATGAAGGATATTGCCTAGGTTGACGCCATCGAGACCTTTGTTGGCAAAGGAAAGATTTAGAAAAGATCTTTTCTCTTTTTCATCTTTTCCAATGCGAACTGGCTTGAAAAGTCTGTGACTTGCATATAATTCATGTTTAAAGTGACTTATAGACCCAAAGGGTCGGGTGTTCTAATTATTGTTTTTATATCTCACTGTATTATATAATATTTTGTGAAAAATACATGTCACTATAATAAATAATTTACTTACTTACTTACTTACTTACTTACTTACTTACTTATTAGTGCTAGCTTCACAAAGAAAATATCCACTGACATGCATAATATTTAATGCCATGGGTCACGCATGGACTGTCTTATTTTATTGGGATGCCAATATGGCACATCAAAGATAAGATTGATTGAACCATTGTAATTTCAACCGATCTTAAATTCACTTGAATACATTAACCTGTTAATTTCCTAATGCGTGTAGAGTAAAGCTTTGATAGGCTTCCTTGCTTAGTTTGTATAAACATGGATTCAAGCTTTGTAAATAACATTGACATCTTTAAACAATATAGAGGCATATATAATTATTATATTTAAATTTGATTGGACATTATCCCAATTACAATTGTAAAATATACAAACTAAGCAAGCAAGTTAACCAAAGTTTCGCTTTACATGCATAAGGAAATTAGCTGTAAAGCCAACATACAAATAGCCGCTATATCATGAGAAGAGACCACGATAAAATTTGAAAGTTAAACTAATCTTAGTTTTCACGAGAACGAATATTTTGTTAAAGCGTTGTAGTGATCAGATCATCAATGACATAATTTTAAAAATAAGACGACAAGGTTGAAAATAGTTCTAGACGTCTTATAGCAAGAAAGTCTCCTCACTCAGCTTGTGGTTTCGTGTTGGTGGAGGATAGAGGCACATCGAGATACAATTGACTATGTCTCTGCGGTTACAATTAAAGCTCGAGGTCGAAATCAACACTAGGGAGATACCATTAAACTTTTACAGGGTAGAGGTGGGGATGTTGTGGCCAAGATGAAATATGCTGTCAGATAAACTTTTTCGTGCATGTGACTTCATATTTGAAAAGGGATAAGAAATGTCTTACTTGATAGGTTCTGCATTGCATTTAAAACATCCATTACAAGAATATCGTATAATACACTAGTTCAGGGAAAGCTTGTTTGCGACCTATAATTCTGAGTGGGTCAAGCGTTTAATCAAAATTCATGCGAGAATATGCGAGATTTGGATAAACTGGGGGCATAGTCATATATGGTACACATCAATATTCGGTGTTTAATAGGCGTTTATTAGGACGCCTGCCGCTTTCCCGTTTACCTGTGAAGTCGTTAAGTGTTATATGTTTTTTGTTTGTTTATGTTTATGTGTAAAAAAGTAAAATAAATAATATTTTGAAAAATTTCGGGACATGGTGTTTAAAAATTACGGGAGAAAATTGGAAAAGAAATTTGAAATTACTGCTTGCAAATAGCCAAAAAGTTTGATAAAGAAGGAACGAGGTCCCTGGAAGCTGTTAAGAACTTTGAAGAAGTTTATGTTCAGAAATATACTTTTTTTGTCGATTGAGAATAATTTCCAGAAACATGCTGGCGTAATGGCATTAATTGCCAAAACAGTATATCATTCAATGGTGAAACTACATAATTTATTCTCTTTAGCTTTTTTCGGGAGAATATAGATAAACAACCTAAACCATATGATTGTCATGTAAGACGGAGCTTTTTGAAAGGTTGTTGCTGGTCATAACACAAAGTCGTAATGAATGATATTATGCGAAGTATTCAATAAAAAATAAACATCATGGCTTCATAAATGTTATGTTTTCAATATTGTATAAATAATCTGACCGTTAAACCTTGGTACAGTATATATACGTTCCTTGTTCAAACCATAATAAAATAAGTTCCCATAAAATCAAACAGCTACTGATCGTCATATGGAATTAAAATCATAGCAAAAAAGCCGCACCCACTTATAAAAATATATACAATGTCTTTACTCTGACTGTTGCATTTTAAACAAACGAGTGAAAGTCCAGCGCAATGTAGAACAAAATAGTTTCAACATTCATATATCATTATCAATACTTGACTTGTATGGATATACATTTAACTTGCAACTGGACGATTTAAAAAAAAAGGTTATTGATGACTGCACGAAAATCTTTAACCTCAGACAAAACAAGAAGTTAACTGTTCAGGAAAAACGAAGTCCATCTAGTAGTAAAATACGGAAAAATGAAAATAAATATTTGCAAAATTTTGCCCTGGATACTGTATTTTGGACATAAAGAAGCTCCCAATTTCCCGAAATTCCATTATGTTTGACAACGATGTTGATGTAAAACAAAACTTTAACCACAGACTGAACCTAAATACTGAATTAGTCGGCGTGAATGCTGACGATGGAACCTAGCATCGCTAAGTATCGCTTTCGCGAAACTTGTCAAAAAGAAGGATGTATGTCAAAAGATCCAAGTAGGCAGCTTTTTCACTCATAAAGGGGGGGGGGGTCTTTTTTCTATAGTAATTGTAGTATAACAAAAAAAAATCGCATTTAGTATAATTTTCTACCTACTAACTTGAATTTTCTGACACAAAAATAAATATACGACAGAACTGTTCATTAAAAGTATGTAATCAAATGACAAACTATATATATGTGTGAAAATTTACTTTCTGAAGATACAACAAAAAAATATGAATAATTTTTTTTCTGTTTAAGATCTTAATAAATCTCATTGAAATTAACTAGATATTCTGTATACAATATTATGTATGCTTCACAATATTTCAAAATAAAATGCTGAACAACACAGATCCCCTTCCTTTCAAAAATTGTCAATATCCGATGCATTTGAATTAAGCACAAAAAATTTATGTAAATACACGCATGCAATCAGGGCTAGCATTTTGACCATATATGTTAATGGTACCTAACTGTCAGAACATGATTACGATTTTTAAGGTATATTAATTGTCTCTAACTGTCGCCTGGTGAGATTAATAGTTTAAGGTAAAACTCTATGATACCATATGACCTAGGTGTTGATTGACTTTTATTTTTATGACCTAAGATCAGTTCCTCAGATATGGTAATGAAATAGCACCCGTACTTTCTTGAATATACAGACGATCTGCTGAGTGAACATCACAGCATGAATCTGTTCATTTTTGCGTGAAGGTAACACTCAAAGTCAGGTGACATATATCAAACCGTTCCTTTTGTAATTAAGATTAATTAACATACCGGTCAAAATAGTCTGTTTTAATATGTCAGAAGAATGTAACAAACTTTGTATTTATAAACGATATAAAGTAGTATTTGGTTTTGAAAAATGTTCATTGTAATGTATCTATATTAACAAAATTGCTTAGCGGCACACTTAGATTAAATGTTGAAGTTGGTCGTTATCTGAATACTCAAAGAGAAGATATAATGTGTATATGTTGCAATATGACTGTTTTGAAGGACGAATATCATTTTGTTTTATCATGTCCAACGTATAGATCTGTGCGTATAGAATTTTAAATTTATTCTACTATTCTTGGCCAAATCGGCACAAGTTAGATAATTTATTTTAAATCTCTGACAGTAAAACTGGCATTTATTCAAATGCAGCCGCTTGGAAAATTAGATCACATATAATGTCATAATATTATTGTATGCTCTGTAACTTCTGTTCTCTGCTGCCTTTTGTTTGTCATATGTTGTATATATTTTCGTTTGCCATAGCATGTGAAAATAAAGTATGCATTAATCTGACTACAGTAATAACGATGCCAATCTCATAAATCAATAAACTGAGAATGCCCCCAGTTTATCAAATCTCGTATCTAATTAGTCGATAACGCAAAATCACGATCGATCTTGCACATGCGCATTGTTTCCCTGAACTAGAGTATTAGAAATCATTGTCCGCTGTTGGAAGTTTAGTTTTGCCATTTTTCGTGCTTGTCATTAGACGATATTGCAGGGGTTTCGATTGTCAAACTCGTTAATTCAAATAACGAATATATTCCATCTCAACCTGAGAAATAGTGGCTCATTTACATTAATTTTATCAATGATTATCGTTTATAAGATGTTGTACTTTCAATTCTATTTATAAACGCCGAGTAACATTTTAAATGTTTGGTATAAAAATTTTAAATTGTTCATCCTAAAAGTATTCAGAAGACAATGGGATATATCGAAGAATCTTTGAGTTCCGACGAAAATTATAGTGTTTTTTTTCTATCTTTCCACAAAGTATATAAAAGTACCAAGCGTTTTTCTTAACTTTGACAACCTTATTCTGTAACAGATCTTCGCAGAATTTTTCAACGGCAATTTTCAAAGCGTTTAGACTATTACAGTGCACCGTTACGATTCAAATACGATTTAATGGTATATAAAAACCTTGCAGCTGACTAACTATTGACCAAAACATGCTACATTTGAGAAAAATGGCTGTAAAGATTTTACATATATCTGCCGTCGCCATATTGGGATATTCGTAATTCCAGTTACGGTTATCAGTTTAATACCAGTGCAGTTGAGTAAAATGGTGCAGTTATTCAAATGCAGATTGAAATATTTTCAATATTAAACCCAATACCGCAAGCAGCTATGGTCATCTTGGTGAGGATAGTATTCACTATTTTGTAAGTGCCCTTTTATCAACGAAGCAAGAGAAATATTGTTTTCAAAATTAGAAAGATCTACTATATAAAAAAGAAGATATGGTATGATTGCCAATGAGAAAACTATCCACAAAAGACCACAATGACACAGACATTAACAACTTTAGGTCACCGTACGGCCTTCAAAAATGAGCAAAGTCCATACCGCATAGTCAGCTATAAAAGGCCCCGATAAGACAATGTAAAACAATTCAAACGAGAAAACTAACGGCCTTATTTATGTAAAGAAAATTAACGAAAAACAAATATGTAACACATAAGCAAACGACAACCACTGAATTACAGGCTCCTGACTTGGGACAGGCACATACATAAATAATGTTTATCCATTTTGCTTTTAGTAGCTGGTGACGGTGACATATATCAGAAATACACTAAGATTTAGAACATTCAATTAAAATTCGGAATTCCTACTTCTCAACTCTTCACTCTAGTTCAGTTTTATATATTACTCTTATACGTTTTGTTTTTGAAACAATGCTATATTTTGTCAAAAGACAAGCACAATAACCCCAAAGCGAATTGCGAGAAGTGGTTTCGTATTTCGTCTTCGTTAAAGAAAAAAATACTAATAGTTTAAGTAAAATAACGACTCTTGTACGGTGTTGCGTTTATATCTTTTGAATGCATTGGTGCAATTGGAGGCAAACAATAATGACCATAAAATGTCAGATTTACGAGATCAGAAAGTAACCTAACAACTAAATAATTGAAAACCTAGAGATCAATGTTTAACATTCGCCAGCAATGAGCATTTTTCATAAATAAAACATGATTTAGGTGAATACTTTGCGAGTAAAGAAAAAGAGACTACTGTCCAAAGATTTGTTATTAACCCCAGATGCTTGATGGGTACACATTAGTATTCAGGAATTACCACTTTGCATTACACCACATTACAACAGAAATTAGAAAATACATGTAGGGACTCGAAGTATTTCTAAGACCTTGCTATTTTCCTGTTCTATATAGCTTTTTTTCTGGCAAACACGGTTTTATAAATGCTGACAGGCACCGACCATTGAAAAACAATCGATCTGTTTAAAATAAGAAATGAAAATAATTGTTTTTTTTTTTATGGCAAATAAAAAAGAATGACCGTTTGATTTGAAATTGTTTGAAATTATTCAGAATAGATTGAAATAGATAAAAATAACGTATTTTAATGTGAAAAGGCTAGACTTTAGTTTGTGTCGTATAGGGATGTGATTGAGTGGTCTTGTTTACAATTATTTCCCATTATTTCCCTAGTGAAAATCTGCAATAATTATTGTTTCATCATGTTGTTTGATTTTCACATCATAACAAAACTAAGAATATGACGGATGAATGTATAGTTAGCTGTTTAATGTCCAGTGGCAACTATTAGATGTATCATTAGGAGGACATTTACAATGTTATACTAACATTAGATGTATGTGTCATTATATGTTGTGTGTCACATACTATAAATATGTAGTTTTATGGCAATAAAGATTTGAATTGAAATATAATACGTTATTCAGATTGGCTACACTGCAGTCTTGCGTTATTCCTTAATCAATTTCATTACACAATAAAATGTATCATTCAAGATGACACGAGGTCCCATAATAGAGTGCACAGGTAAATTAAATAAAAACTTGATAGAAATCGTGTTTTCATAATCCTAGTTAAAAAAATGTATTTATAAGTATTGAATGCTTCTTTTTGTAACTTCATAGGGTTGTAAAAGCGTTGACCGTACGCACATTTTGAGAATGAAGCGCTTTCGCGCTTCTTACAAAATGTACTTCGGTCAACACTTTTACACCCCATTGAAGTTACAAAAAAGCATTCAATACTTAAAATAAATATGAACAAGGACATCCTGTGTATATGTGTATTTCGGCACAAACGATGACCTATAGACCGTGTGTATCATATGTATATTTAGGGTGGGTTGCTCCGAATTAAGGAGGTATAAATACAGGAAAATAAAGATAAAAAAATACAAAATTAGAATATGGTAAAAGAAAATTAAGGAAAATGGTAAAAGAAAAATCAGGAATAGAAGGAAATGATCTAGTTTTTTGCCGGACAATTGTTGACCAGAACTTTCCTAAAAGGAGGGGGGCGCTGACTGACCTAAAAGGAGGGGGCGTTCCAGTCATGCTCAATGATTCCCTATGTAATCAATCAAATTTTTCCAACGAAAAGGGGGGGCGGGCCCCCCAGCCCCCTGGATCCGCCTATGTTGATGACTGTTTAAAGTAAAGGGCATTTATAGGTAAAATAATACACAATCGTTTGTACATTGGTAGAGATTTATGTTTGGAATTGATGTGGCACATAATGAGTAATTGTTTTTGTTTGAAATTTCTCGAATATTTTTTTTTTTTGTCTGATTTTAAAATGAATAAAAAAATCTATAATACAAAACTAAATGATTTAATTACGACATATATAGATAAAACTGCTATTCAGTCGATTTTAAAAGACATGCTCTAAAAGAGAATACATACAAAATATTTAACAATCTTTTTGAACAAAAAGTCAACCTTAAGACACGGAATATATTTTTATAAGAACATTATATTAATTCCGACTTTCATCTAAAATAACTTGAATTGTTCATTTGAAAAAAAGGGTGATACCTTAGGCTATTTTCAAAAAAATGTTGATTGATCCGAATTTAACGCATGTTATCACCTATATAAAAAGATTTAACAGAACACAATTCATGTTTTATATTAAAAAAAAAAACACATACGCTAAACGAAACTATGCACGCCAAGAAACGATGTACGCTAAACGATACGATATACGCAAAACGAAACGATGTACGCTAAACGAT
Source organism: Mytilus galloprovincialis (assembly GCA_037788925.1). Taxonomy (NCBI): domain Eukaryota; kingdom Metazoa; phylum Mollusca; class Bivalvia; order Mytilida; family Mytilidae; genus Mytilus; species Mytilus galloprovincialis. Next base: position 38,362,950 of record CM075339.1, read on the forward strand.
AGGTATACGCTAAATGAAACGATTAACGCAAAACCAAAAAAAGGGCGCTTATGTTATCGTTTATGGTATGGTTTATGGTACATGGTTTCGTTCGTACATCATTCGTTCAGCGTCCGTACAACGTTCGGTCAACGTTTCGTTTGCATTCGTACACCATTCGGGAAGCGTACGTAGATCGTTCGGGCATCGTCCGTACATGGTTTGGGCATCGTTCGTATTGTTAACTTTTACGTTACACGGACTGTATAGTAATAGAACACAAAAATATGAACATGTGAATAACACAATTCACAGTAGAAATTGACATACTATTAAAAACGAAAACCAAATATCAAAATCAATACAATAGAATTACAAAAAAATTATAATTGTAACCCGTGTCAAAATGCATTCAATCCGCTAATGGTGCATGTACTACGATTTTTTAGTGTGTCAAATATTAGTCAATGGGGAATATTGAAATGATATTTGATGATTATAACCTTGTTTGGGTAGGTTTAGCTAACAAAAAATCTTAAACATGTTAAAACTACTCATGATGTGTCACTATTTTGCTTGACAACAGTATGAGATCATTTTGGTCCGTATAAACGCATCCTTCAGTTTGACACTTAATTGGGAATAGCTTGCACAAATACTTAACATGTTCAGCTATGAAAAAGGAATGTCAAAATTGAAAACAGAAACAATGGAGCAACCAAACATAACTATTTCGTAGACTGATTGCCGCACACAAACATCATTTAAACACAAGTAAAATCAATTATTGATATTTTTCAATTAGTGATATAATAGTTAACAGATCTGATATAGATAATGCATATTTAAAGGGTTATCTTGTCGTAGAACACACCGAGGGGTGTCAGGATTGGTCAAATAGGGAGGTTTCTGTAGGCAATAATGACACATGAGGTGTTCTACAACAAGAAAAAAGTTAAAATATGCATTACATGTATCTGACTTATAAACCGTCAAAAAAATATTATTTTCTTTATAAAAATGCAGAATCGCATCATTTTTAACGGCTTATTTAGAATGTGAAATAAAACGTGAGACATCATTATCCATGCATACTAATTTTAGTATTGTCTTTACTTGATACAACATCGATCACATTGGATAAATAGGTGCCATAAAATATTTTCCCGTCAGTATGATATTGTTCTATTATATGTAATTATGATATATTTCTATCATGAATCACAATATACGTTGAATCACAAACGTCAAAATCATTCAATCACGTAGTGGAATTAACTATTTGTGGATTCTTATAAATTCTATATATCACTTTTGGACTAGTTTAAATCTCGGTCAATTTCTGAAATTTATTCTTACATACTTTTGATTTTTTAATCCTGTATGCTAACATTGCCTATGTAAATTTTAAAATTGTTTGTATGCACATTGAACGACAGGTTTATGTGACGTATAAAATTTTCTGACGTCAGACACTCAAATCAATGAATGTGTTCGTAGATAGTAGATGTTTTTGTGTTCTGTTAAATTGTTCCTTTTAAAATTGTTATACGATGATGACTGATGTACCCATATTTTGACTATTTTATTTATTGTGTCTGTTTTTTTAACGCATCAATGTAAATATAACGGAATTTGATGAGACTGTCATTTAAGTGAGAGGGTTAGCGGTATAGAACCAGGTTAAATCCTCCATTTTCTACATTGGAAAATGCCTGTATCAAGTCAGGAATATGACAGTTCTTGTCCATTCGTTTTTGATGCGTTTTGTTATTTGATTTTGCCATGTGATTATGGACTTTCCGAATTGATTTTCCTCTAAGTTCAGTATTTTTGTGATTTTACTTTTTTTCCAAAAATAGGTACTAGGTAAATTTGCTTAAGTTCTTCTCAAACATGTAAACGAATAATTGAAAGGTTCAAGATTGAAACATTAACCGTGAGTATGTATATCCGAAAACATATAACAAAATGTCTAATTAAAATGCATATTTCAGGTCTTCAAAACAAGATTATCTTCTCAACTCTGAGTAATATCAAAGAAAAAAACTTGATCACTGGCGAAGTATCATATTTAATAACCGATCTACAAAGTAACATATTTTCCATGGATTATGATTATAAAATTGGATATATATATATTCCACGATTTAATAAAAACGACATATTAAGGTAAGTTTAGAGAATAAAACGTTGCCTTTCTTTAAAAAATACTGTATTTAAATTATACAAAAAAGTTGCCCATGTTTGACAGTTCTGAATATATCCAATGTTGAACGTTTGTCCATCTGTTCTAACTTTTAGTAAATAATATTTTGTTTATTTTTACGACTGATCACATTTCTTAAACGGCACTATTTTTTATGAATTATCTGCAGATGTTTAGTAAGGAAAGATACGGTTTACATAGCACTGGTTTGAAGAAAAATTCTTATTTATTTGTGCATAACAAATAAGAAAGCATATATAAAATTGATTACATCAATGTAAAATTTGTGATAATAGACTATCCCTTGTTATTTAACCATAATAATTACGATAACGTTCCTTTGCTGTTAACCTCGTTAACGTAAATCGTTTTACAGTCAGCAACAATTATTCTGAAACAAGTCCTGCTGGAGGATCATTTTTAAAATTATTTTTAGTAGATGGTAATACAATTATAGTGCATTTTCATTATATTTTATTATAAGGGGTGACTTGTTTGAAATATCACAACACATGTTTGTATAAATACACGAAAACGTAATATTGCATGCCAAAGGTCTAGGTTTTATTCAAAGATCTTTTCAACGAGGGCGTTGGATAAATTAAAAAAAGATATGCACACAATAAAAACTTGTGCAAAACAATTTACGTTTGATCAGATTAGTATTTTATAGTACATTTTTTAAGCGTATATTCAAAATCCATTCATTTCCCTGAGCTCTATTTAAGTTGTAACTTCACGTGATGTGCTTATCAGAAAACCACCAATCAATAACAAACACATGATACGGGTTTAATTTGTAGTTGTACATAACATAATTTTACGAACTTTAATAGTTTTCATATTATGTTTGTAATAAGGTATTCAAAGTTGTTTTTACTAATACATGTTATATGTTCCTATTATTTTTATTTAAACGGAAGAAAAAATTAAGAAAATGTATGATAGCCTATAAGACAACTGCTGGAGAACGTTAGAATAAAGTGGATGTAAGCAACTGTGTGCAACAGTGCTGAAAACATCCATACTGACTTATTTGCCAGCACAAAACCCTCCCCCTTACTTATGACAGTAATATTATAGAAAAACATAGGATCTAACTATTTGCAAAACAATTGAACAAGGTTTGTCTCACCAGATCCATTTAAAGTATTAAAAAAAACTGACGAAAACCAAGACGCAGCGTATCTAAACATCCTGCAACAAAAAGTAAATAGTACATAGAGTAATCGCAAATACTAACAGCTCTTTCAAACCTATAGCTCACAACAACTGATAAAAAAATTAAGTATATAAGACTTCATTTTTTATTAAAACACATCTCATTGATTAAGTGTGAACACTTTAATAACAGCCAGAGAAAAACATTACCTTGTGCTGTGCCAAAATTGACAGATTGTAGTTCCGTAGAATTTTATTTGACTTTTGTGTGAATCAATAATATATGTCAATGTCTCAATTTACAGCAAAACAAATTTTAACACAATTAAAAAAATATTCAAGGATCAGATTGCCGTGTTGAATTTAATACCTTTAAGAACCCTGTAGAATAAGCTCATCTATACAAGATTGCTAACTTTATCAGGATCATATCTAAATTTCCGGGCTCGGTAAAGAACAGAACCGTACAAAACGGATGTGTTATTACTTTTGAATAGGTTTTCTACACTGATCAAGTGAATCATATTTGTTTCCCATTCTCATTATGGTTTTTGGTAACATCCTTGACCATACTAGGTCGAAATACACTCATAAATCCGTTTGAGTATACTGACCACGAATTGATTCATAGTGGGTGAACACGTGAACACGTAAAGGCGTAAAACTGTCGCTAGTTTGCACGATGTGCGATGATATTTACTTGCGGCCCACTTGTTTAAACATTGAAATTTTATTTTATTAATTTTCTTTCTTTATAAACACAAACAATATTTTCTGACATTCATTTGTATAATAATCTGACTTTTTTTTTACACTGAAGGTTCCGTTATCCAACAGAAAAAGCTTTCAAGATAGAAAATGTGACAATGACAAATTCCCCGGCCAATGTGGCTATTGATGCAGTATGCAAGCATGTGTATTGGACAGAATATAGCAACGGAAATGTTTTAAGAAGTAATTTAGATGGGTCAAACAAATCATTAATACTGCATGATAATATAGGCTACATGTATGCCCTGACGTTAGATATTCAGAACAGGTTTGTTTAATATAGATTTCTATCCGACCAAAGGAAACAATTATCAAGAAAACGGCCTATTCCCCAAGACAGGGCTGTGTATCAATCCAATTAAGGTCATCACTAAAGACATAGTACGGTCGCCATCATGAGCTGATTGGCCTTTATGACAAAAGTGTGTCAGAAATCATATCTGATATTCTTCCTCAGTCATAATAACCTTCCATCATTACCGAACTGAACAAAGAAATAACACGACGGGTGCCGTATACGGTACATGACATGCTTACCCTTCCGGAGCTCCTGATTTCAATCCCGGTTTGTAGTGGAGATCGTGTTGTTTCTTATTTATTATTTATAACTGTTGATGTAAATATCTTTTGGTTTTGGGAGTCTTTGTTTACTTCTTGGTTTTGATTGTTATTGTCTTCAGTTGCAATATCATTGCAAGCAATCAAAATTTTTACAAGTGATACAAATCGTGCGAATTCATTACGCAAACTATGTTTGGATCTATTTTACATAAATGGTATTTTAGTAAAACAATATCTCTTTACAAATTGCCTTTGTCAAACATAATGGAAAACCATCATTTTCATATCTTTCGATCAAATTTTATATATGCACATGGAAAAAAGTATTGGAACACCAAATTGAAATTGAAATTATAAAATCACTATTTTTTTGTGATATAATTTGGTAAAATAGAACTAGTTAAACATTATTTAAGTATCACCTGAGTTTAATCAATACATATCGACTCGATAAGTTCTTATCTGCACATGCCGCTACTGTACCCGTTAACAGCAAAACAGATGTTTTAATCCTCATTGTTTTCAACACTTTAAATAACCAAGTTTTTAAAGTTATGTGATTGACACCTTGTAATGGGTCCTCGACAACTCTTAACTGCAGCAAGATGGCAGATTATCAGCATGAGAGAAGCAGGAAACCCATTGCATACAATACACTCATAAAAAGAGAGTGGTGGGTATACAGGAGCCTTTTAATAAGAACTGTTCGAGATCTACTCTTGGCTGCTGGTTATCGTGCGATAAGACCATTTCGGAGACCTTTGCTTACAAACAGACACACAGTTTTCCGTATCCAATGTAGTGCAGAGCTCGTCAAAATTGAAAATTATGAAACGTGGAGGAAGATCCATTGTTCCAATGGAATTCGGTTCCTCTTCCTTGGCCCGATCGTAGCCCGGATTGGACCATATCGAGCATATATGGGACACTATTGGGCGGAAAGTGCGCGAAATGAAACCCTAGTTCAAACACATCATGAAATAAACAATGCCCTTCATCAGAAATGGTTACTGATACCTTAGCTACAAATTAGTCGATTTATGGCAGGAATCAGAAGACGTTATGATGCGGTTATCCGTTTGAATGGAGGCTGCGCACAAAGTACTTATTCTTTGGCGTATAACGATCACCCATGATGTGAACAGTCATCTGAAGATTAATTTTGAAATGTCTGATATTGTTAAGTTCGACTACAGTAAAAGTTGTGAAATGCATTTTTTTGTACAAAAAACACTTCATTTTGTTATTAAAATTGTGGCTATATAAATCATTTTTTTAAAACATTTTTTAGTTCGTTTAAATGTCAATGTTATCATAAACTATGGTTCAATAATATTAAACAAATATTTTATTATATTTTATTCAAATAAAGAGGCTGATTTTTTAGGTTTTAAAAAAATCAAGGTGTTGCAATATTTTTTTCCATGTGTATATATAACACGAAAGAAAGACAATTCGTATTGAAAAAAAAATTACCAATGGCAGTTGACATATATTACGCTATGTAGAACAACCAATGACAATTATAAACTGATAATCCGGGTGATGTTTACAGAAAGCAGAATCACGGACCCCAAAAATTAAAGCAAAATAGGTACATAAAAAGTTATTTTTTATGAGAACAAATAATGATTTAGTCATGTTTCTCCAATATTTGATAACTAGAATTACACAATATACAGGACAAGGGGGTTAAGTATCTTGATATTTACCTGTAATTTACTAATATCAGTTCAAAACTAAAATATTTCAAAAATGGATATTGTAGTACATTGACCTATAATGGTTTACTTTTATAAATTGTTATTTGGATGGAGTGGTGTCTCATTGGCACTCACACCACATCTTCCTACATCTATTGCTTGAAGGTATGATTAAAACATAAAAAAGAACATTTGTTTACAATAATTGATTTTTCATATATTTTTCGTCGAAATTAAGCAGAAACGTTTTCGTAACTATGTTTATCTGTATTGAACTGAGATATTTTATAAAAAATCAAAAATAGAAGAAAAAACTTCAACTCTTCTCTTAACAATTGTTTTATATATTGTTCTCAGTCCAATACTACGAAGACGTATTAGGGTAATCCTTTGTTTTTTTTTTTGTTTTTTTTTCAACTTTAACTTGGAAATTATCAATTTTTGTATTTCCAAATTTAATCTTGAAATTTTTAACCTTAATCTTCGAATTATCAACATAAATCTTGGAATTATCAACTTTAATCTTGGAATTATCAACATTAATCTTTGTATAATCAACTTTAATTTTGGATTTCCATCTCCAATCTTATTATCATCATTAGTCCGACACTGATTTTTCCAGACTTTCGTTAATCTATTGATTCACTAAACTGAGAACATCGTGACGTTTTGCTCGCTGGATTCTCGCCTCTGCCAAACAGTGCACTTCAATTTTGCTTTACTTAACTTTTGTTGGTGATAGCTTTTATAAATATCCATGCACATCCGCCTGTTCAGCAATATAATACAATACACGGATTTACTGCATACATCATTTTAAATGAATATTAAGTTTTGACATTACCATTCATTTATATTTGATACCTAAGTTTATAGATAAATATATACAAATAATGACCTTAGTTACAATATTTAATTTATAAATTCACTGATTCCAGGTTTTTATATTTATGTGAATATAATGTCCTTGATTGATTCAAATACCACAATTGGTCATTAATATAAGATTCCCTATATCATATTCATATATGATATGAAGAACATATACCAAATCAATATAACATTATGAAGGAACAATGCATATGCATATAGAATGTTATAAACAAATTAAGAAGAAGTGTCATATATATAAAATCCTGCAAAACTATGACTAATATTTTGGGCACATCAACGTATACCAATTACACTGTTCTATGTAGTTACATCCTTCAGTATTATGCTACATGAAGCTATACACGACTTTAGATACATGCCTATGCTTCGTTTGCATTTTTACAAAGACGTAAGACGAAAAATATAAGTAGATTAAGGGTATATTGAGAAAAACACAATAAACTTTCAGCAAGAAGAAAAATATTAATCATTTCCAAGATTACAGTTGATAATTTCAAGATTACTGTGGATTCATTTTTATTCGTGGTATACCAATTTTCGTGGGTTTCGTGGGTCACAGCGAACCACGAATTTAAGAATTCAACGAAGAATAATCCCGAGAAATGTGTATGGAGTCGGATGTTTATTACCGGTTATGTTATGCAGTTCTGGTATAGTGTTGACTAACGATAAACATTGTAACATAACACCTGGTTTTTTTATTGAAAGAAGATACAAGTATTTTATTTAAATCAATAATAAATATATCGAATATCAGTGATAATTTACTTTTTAAAATCGATTAAAACTGTTCATGGAAAATAACTGCAAGTTGTTAATTACCGTGTCATAGTTTGGTTTACTAATGATTAAAAATTATTAGAATTAAGTACGGGGATATTGCCCGTAGGTAATATTGTTTATGACAGAAACATTTTCACACTTTTTACTTATATGACTGTTTATTACATCGTGATTAGGGAAATGAGCTTTCAATCATAAAGGTTTGATTGCCGTATAGAATTCCGACAAGAATTTATAAATTGTAAAACAAACAAATAATTAGTTGTCTTTGTCCATTATTGAAATAGAAGTTTTCAATGAACACTTTAACCTAGAATAACCAAGCGAGGATTTTGACAATTCAAAACTATTTCAATGAATTCCTTCTTTTTTGTTTGTTTTATTATTGATCAAACCAAGGAGGTTATATGATCTCCTAAATCAAAAAGAAATCCACGAATTACGTATCTGATTTTTTTTTGTAATCAGCGATCCACGAATTTACGTATACCACGAAACATCTTTGTTTCTCTATCCACGAAAATTAATATCCACGAAAATAAATGAATCCACAGTATAGTTAATAGTTCAAGATTAAATCTGATAATTCCAACATAAAAGTTGATAATTTCAAGATTACAGTTGGAAATCCCAAGATTACAGTTGGAAATCCCAAGATTACAGTTGGAAATCCCAAGATTAAAGATGGATAATCCAAGATGAAAGGTGATAATTCCGAGATTAAAGTTGGTAATTACAAGATTTAAATTGATATTTTCAAGATAAAGGCGACAATATGAAAAAAGAATGGCTCTATTACGCTTCTATACAAAGATTCTGTAAATACAGATACAAATGATAAAGCCCACTACATTATGAAAATTTTAGCTACAATTGACAAATATGTCTTTTCAAAAGAAAATACTGAATATTCACTATTTATTTAATTTGTGTTGACTTATCTTTTCATTCTCTACAATGCAGATACCTGTACTACAGTACAGTTTCTTTGATCCATTCAATTAGACTAAGACGAGCGAGATTAGATGGTACAGAAATACAGACATTCATAGAATCTGATGTTAGCCCTAGTGATAGAGTGATTGCTCTGAGCATAGGTATGTTACATTAAACTCACGTCATGTAGTTGTCTCTTATGGATACGTTTTGTTAGCATGTTTTTGTTTTTTGGCGATATAATGGGTTATTTATTTGTCAAACACAGATTTTGACCTTTAAAGTTCAATGTAAAACAAAATAGACTATGACGTAATAACAAAATAACCGGAACACGTTTTTTTTCTCACTTATTGACTTACATAAATTAACCATGTTACTAGGGTAAAACAAAATATGTCCATCCTAGGATTTCTCTCGGCAAATGTAAACTCTTGCTAAAAGGAGTTCATTTTATATGCACAGAATATATAAATACGCAAACAAGTATGATCATTAGTAATGTCTCGAAAGTGTCACAGTCCCTTCTAAAAAAAATATCCAAGCAACTGTATGTCCAGGCCCTTATATGGTTTGTTGCCTGGTAAATTATCTCCCCATTTTAAACATAAAATAATGTTCAAAAGACAGTCATTCAAATTTAACGCCATTCATCATTTTTGTCCTATCTTGCAATACCTACCTATTGTATCCCTTAGTACAAGTTTTGGGTCCTAAATATGTATAACTGCATATAGATGTTTGGAAATGACAATCAAACAGTCACGGTAGAGCCTTTAATTGTACTAGATTGTTTTGATCCTTAGTTTTTTTTTTTGTCATATGTTACTGGACGTTAATCAATAAATTAATCATCGAAATTGTATATATTCGATTGTGATTAACACACATCCAGAAGTGCAGCATAGAGTTCAAAGTGTGTTATGTTGCTTTGTGTGAATGAGGATGTTTTTATTAATGTTTCCAGTTTAATATACAGTCTACACACTGGTTCCTCATTTTTCTTTTCATGAAATATTGGTATGATCAATACTTTAAGGGCATACGATACAGTTACAGGGGAGGTAATGACGTTGCTAAGGGAAATTGTTATTTTCGCGACATCAAACTGTGACTTATGTGGAAAAGATTCAGTTTTCGACTCATTTGTATCATTCAAGCTTATCTAACTTGAAAACGAGTTCATGGACCCCTCTTTTTTTAAAAGCCATTTGGTTTGATTACGCGAGAAGATTATGTATGCCAATTTTCATAAAAACGTAAATACTGCATTTTTTTTTTAAATTTGATAAACATACAGCAAAAAGAAAGTGTTTTTCTACATTCAAGAACATTTGATCACTATGATTTTTTCCTGAATCAAAAATGTATAATTTTTTAGGATACTTAAATATACAGAAATTACAAATTATTTAACAAAAACAAATTTGTGTTTACCTTTTAAAACCAAAAAAGTTATGTCTTTCTTTCGAAAGGGAAAATAAGGTCACAAATCCGAATTTCGAGCAAATATACAAAATTTCGACCTCCTTTTACTTAAAAAAGCATATAAAGGTATATTTTTATTACATATTTGATTTCATCAGGTAAAAAATAGTCTATATGGAAATTTTTATCAAAATGTAAATACGGGATCAAAAGTGTTTTGTATGCCCTTTAGATGAGTTTGACTATAAAAAAACATTAGCAAACTAATGATTTTCAGAATTTTTTAAAAGGAAACAAAGGCGACTTCTTTTTGTATTTCTACTGACGAGTTATGTCCTAGTTTTGCGTTCACAGGTTATCCTATAATAAAAAGGGCGAAATAACCATGATAACTAACAACAAAATCCGATCTAAGAACAAGTTCAATTATCGTAATCAGCAGTTGGTTCCATGTATGAATTATTATAAATAAAAGACGATTCTTGTTAAACATGTAAAAGCCATACATGTAGTACATTTTCTTTGGCTTAAACATATTTTACTTTCAAACGAATACATGACAAAAGCATGGACTACAAGTTATATATTGTTATACGACTGATAATTGTCTTCCCCGTGATGTTAAACAGAGATAAAAAAAATACGAAGATGAGGTACAAGTGTGATTGACAATGAAAAAAAAACTTTCTATAACAGACAAAATTAACAGCAATAGGTAACCATGCGGCCTATCAAAACTGAATTAAATAAACTGATCAGCATGACAATATCTGCGAATTCATTGTAAGTTAATAAGACAGACATCTTCAGTCGACTGTTTATTTGCCATTCATGAGCAATGTAACCCATTTTTCGTTTAAGGGTATACATCTAATAACTGTACTAATGTAATAAATAGAGAATATAAACAGAAATATTTTACATCCTTTAAATTGTCAGTCACCTTTACATATATAAATTATCCATCTCCTGCGTTTGGAAAGTTGAAGGAAATGAATAATTGACTACTGTTAAAAATAATTGTTATTTCAGGACATTTCTATCTGGGTTTTTTTTTCTTAATAGAAACTGTAAAAGCTAAAAGAGAATTTTGAAACAGCAAATAATCAGCAAAACATTTATCTGCAATTGCGTCAACATGACTGCAATAATGAATCGCTTTCTTAGTTATAACAGTCATTGCCCGTCATTGACGATCATTTTGGCTCTACTCCATTAATCCACGTTTCGCTTGATAGGATACGATGTATTCACATACTCGTTTCAGATAGTAAGGTAATTTAAAAAAATCATTTTAGAATCCGATAACAGAGCTTTACAGATTTGATATTATTAAGCCCAATTTTCGGATGAATACTATTTAGGTCTTCTCTGATTGTCCTCCCTGCAGTAAACATTAGCTAAATAAAGACATCTGTCAGTAGTATCTAGCTGGTCAATAGTCATAAATCGATTAAGCGATATCAAATATGGGTCACAAACCAAAATTGAGGGAAACACATCAACTATAAATGGAAAACATCGGCAGAGCAGACATACTGAACTGCTACAAAAACAAAGAACAACAAACATAGAGACAGACTATTTGAAAACTGCTTTACTCATGTTTTAACCAGACAAAATGTTGAATTTAACCTGATTTTAAGACTAGCTAAACATTCTACTTATATGGTCATGTTTAATATAATCCAGTTCCCATTCTATGTTTATTTGTAGATGTACTCCTATCCATTATACAGTTCAACCAAGTTTGTTTTGAATCTATATTGAATCATGGATAAATAAGTTTGAACCGATTTCCAAACGATCCATGTAGCAATTTTTGTGGCATATACTGTAATAGGGATGTATAAATACGCAGTCATATTAAGTAAAATAGAAAATTGCTCCTTATGCGTCCAATTGCGAAATATGTTATACACATTTAGTACGAGATGCAACCTACTATACATTTCCACCAATTTAGTTTTGAATCAATTTGTAATCATAGAAAAAAAGAATTGAACAAACCTCCAAACAATCCATGACTCTGTAAAGAAAAGTAATCAGATTGCAGTGTCTATGACTCTGTAAAGAAAAGCAATCAGATTGCAGTGTCCATTATCATTGTACTAGTATACATATTTTTGAAGGGACCAGCTAAAGGACAATTACGGGTCGGGAGTTTCTAGCTACATTGAAGACCCATTGGTGGCCTTTGGCTGTTGTCTGCTCTGTGGTCGGGTTGTTGTCGCTTTGACACATTTCCCATTTCCTTTCTCAATTTTATCAAATTCATTTCCTTCAAAATCATACAACATATGTTTTTTTTTTATTTCTTCAAATATTAAGAACCAGTTGACTTTGGGTGCATGCTTAATATTATTTTGTTTCAGGAAACACATGTTTGTTACATATTTCATTTGCTAATCTTAAAAAAGATATTTGTGTGGACTTTCCATAGATTTGACCTTTTCCAGGGAATACTTTATCTAATGATATATACTGTGAAAGCTCTGTGCATATTTAAATATCGTTGCTGGTCTTTCAAAATATCGTAAATGACTTTTGGGCATTTTTTTAACACAAACCGGCTTGGCGGTAGGAATACTCTCATAATCCAAAATATCTCACATTAGACCAATCAAAATATTCGAATTAAGACATGTGACAAAATGCAAATAGAATTTTTTGAAAAGTGTGCCTCAAAAATGCTGTATGTAAACTTGAAAATGATTTAATAATGATTTCGGGAATCAAATATTAGTAGATTTATTTCTTTATATGAAAATGAAGTTAGTTACTATATTAACCAGAAATCTTTTCACAGCCGTAGGGCAAAAATGATAAAATTTACTTACAAAATTTTAGAAGCAAAGATTTAAACCAAATTTTCAAAGCCTGATTGTGCAATTTTTTGTCGAAAAATGTGTAGAATACTACTTTTTGGAAGCCAAGGGATGAAATATAAAGCTATTTTGAAAGAAATGCATAACTTCAATACATAAAAAAATCCAAATTGTTCATTCTATAAAAATACTTTTTTATATATATATATTTTTGGCAAAATTGAAATATGTGCAATTTAGGTATTATTTTGTGACGTTAGATTGGTATACATACGTTATATTATGTATACTTATGTTCTTGTTCGTCTACTCAAACGACCATAACATATTTATAAATAAAAAACCAACACTATTCGGGATATCCGTTCGCCTGTGCAGTATTGTTAAGCATGTTTAGTCATTTTATTTACAATGCACGAATGTTTGCCGCTGCTTCAACATATCATTTTCCAATTATACACAATCTACAAAAAAAAATATCTTTGTTACCAATCTTTTCAAGCATGTATAATCTTAAAAAATCATCCACATCAATCAATATGTGAATTATTACATCAATTTACAACATTGATAAAATAAAAAGTGGGTGGGTGGGAGGGGTCAGAAATGCCCAGACTGAACTGTCCTAGGGCAAGCGTCGAATGACACATAATTACACACAGATATACCGTTACAATTCTTCCCGCTTATATAAATAAAGGCAACAGTAGTATACCGCTGTTCAAAACTCATAAATCCATGGACAAAATCGGGGTAACAAACTAAATCCGAGGGAAACGCATTAAATATAAGAGGAGAACAACGACACAACATTAATATATAACACACACAGAAACAGACCAAGCATCAGACAAAATCCCACGAGAATAACAAATATAACATCAAAACCAAATACATGAATTTGGGATAGACAAGTACCGTGACACGTCTTATCGCAATGTGAATTTACACTCAAATATAAGAGAAAACAAAAGACGCAACGTTAAACTGTAACACACACAGAAACGAACATTAATATAACAATGGCCATATTCCTGACTTGGTACGGGACATTTTTAAAGGAAAAAATGATGGGTTGAACCTGGTTGTGTGGCATGCCAAACCTCGCAATGGCAATGTTAAATACTAGTATAACATTGAAATGACAATATAATATTACAGGACTACAATACAAATAAATAGGAGAACGTATTAGACAAAGAAACACATGATTAATAGATAACAAAAAGCATCAAGTTTAAAATTCAATACGCCAAAAACGCGCCTCGTCCACACATGACTCACCATTGACGCCCAGATATAAAAGGTCGAAAGTGAAAAAAAGTACAAAGTTAAACAGCACTGAAGATCAAAAGTTGTAAAAGATTGTGTCAAATACGTCTATGTTTTTATGCTTGGGATAAGATCATCCTTATTATTTAGAACAATTAATGCTATTGCAAACAGTACATTTTTTCAAATGAATATATAAGCTCGTGAAATACTCATTTATCTAGAATATACCTTAAACCGGTATATCTACTCATGTCACAAATGTCAAAACAAAAACACGTGTTCATTATAAATTTAATAAATACATATATAAATTATATATAACTGTTTATGCAGATAACAATGCAGATCGACTATATTGGATGGGATTTGACAAAGGTGTTTTAAAATCGTCTAATTTAAATGGAACTAATGTGATTAATGTTCACAACACAAGCACAATCCAGAGAAACAGAGCTATACATTTATATGGTAACACAGTATTCTGTATAAATGATCGCCATATACTTGAGGTCATAGTATCACCATCAACAATAGTAAATGTCTTACACTCCGATAATGAAACAATGTATGCTGTGTTTTTTTATAATCTAAATCGTAAGTATGTTTATTAGAACCATGTGTTTTAATGATAAAGTAATGAACATATCAATATATACTGATTTATCGTCTAAATTATAGTAATCATTGATATTAAATATTTTTTACTTCCAATCTGTTGACGAAAACCTTTTTTTCCCAATTTAACTTACTGATAAAATGCAACACAAGCAAAGTGTAGATATTTCCGTTTCATCGTAAATGTATTTCATGCTATTAACAATGATTAATTTCTATTTTTCATACTTATTTTTTTACATCACTGATGATGTCGTATATAACATTGATGGTTTAATGCAATTGTTATATTTGATTTATAATTTTAGCATTTAATTTATTTTGATCGATTTTGTGATTATTTTATTTTATGCTTATTGTGCTTTTAATAATAATATACTAATATTTGCTTATCACTAACCATGCTTATATGAATCAGATGATAAAATGAAACATAAATGATCACCTTTTCCTCAGATTTCTAATTTTCAAACAATAGTTTATATTTCAAAGAAAATGTAATACATGAAGAATTATAAGTTATAAAAATGATTTTGTTTTTATTGTTTACTTTATTCATTTATTGGTATACGTTTATTGGTTTCAATCGTGCAAGTACAAGTATGTTCTCTTATTTCATTCGACAAGATTTTTCATTTATGTTGCCTGCAATATTTGATTGAACTGACAATAAAAGGTGAGTACGATCTAAAGATATGATTTACATGAGTTATTTTTAAATAAATTATCATTGACAAAACATGTTATTTTAGAAAATAAAGACATGCGTTCACATCTGAACGTTTAAGTTTCAGTTGTACTACGAGAAAAAAATCTGTTCTGCTAATTTGTGGGCAGAACGTCTAAAATTTACAGATAATACATAATGATAATCCTTGTGCTACGATGGCAATGTCATACATATATATTAGACATTCGCAATTCAATGTATTTGTTAAATAAATATTGCATTGAAACAATCATAGCCTAAGATAATTTACTTAGTATATGTTTTCCGCTCAAGATTAGTCTGTTTGAATACTAACATTTAATGTATTTACCTTGTTACAGTAATTTAATCATGTTTAACGCCCATCCTTTTGTACGATTTCTCTAGTGTGCCTGTGGGCCAATGTTTGCTACAGTATTACCTGCTTTGCCATTTTTTGTCCTAGCAATTTTTCATTTTCAACTTTTGTCTAAACATTCGTACCAGATTTGTTATTTCAAAGTAAATGAATTCAAAATTTTGAGATTAAGGTTATATTGCAATGTATACATTTTATTCTGTTTGTTGTTGATTGCACTAAATGTTTGTATATTTTTAATTGTACAGAACCACACTACAATATGCCATCACATTCAAAGATATACCTTTTGTTGTTTTTGATTTTCTGGTTCAGGACTCCATTGACAAATACGACTTATTTTTTTCAAATTTTCAGTTTGATCCAATCATAAGTCTGACCTCATCTAAAACAAAACAGACTCCACTAGTCTAAAATAATGTAGCTATCAAATGTATCATATTCATCTTTTCTTTCGAGCAAATTTTATGTGTCAATTCTTTTAATATTTGTAACTTTAAACAACAAACATAAACTATCACAGTACCAGAAAAAGATGCAGATTAACTCACTCGTTTTGTGAATTGGCTAGAATTTTCCAATAAAAAAAATCGTTGTACATGTTGTAGTATAGATACATTTTTGTACCTTTTCTTGTCGGAATTTATTTTGAATAATCAAAAAAATAAAAATGTTTGATTTAATTTTTCAAACCCCAACAAGCACCGACTAATTCCAGACAGCGTTGATCGTGACCAAATCACCAGACCATCAAATTCCTTCTTCTGACAACCTTACTTACTATGACATAATGTAAGTACTATTCAATGTGAGCACTTACTATAGTAAGACAATCATATTGATGTAATCAACGTAGATGTTTAATATTATCAATATAAAATTTGCAAATTTGTTTATTAAAGCTATGAATATTTTTATTAACCCCTTTTCAATTTTATCAATGATCGATGAATACAATATTAATACAATATTTATTCATAGGATCATCCTACTTCTAGAAATGTTCAAATGCATTGTAGTTGTAAGTAAATAAAAAAAACTTATTTAGAGATTAAGGTAACCTTGCATATAATCGAGCGACAAAAACAATTTCCGCATGTTTTATTTGTTAACCTCAATTTTACACTTTCTGTTAAATAAACGAGAGTGTATCTTTGATAAACTACTGCCGCATTAATTCAGAAATGGTGGAATACATTATGTTGCATAAAGTGCACTGCATTGTCGGCTTGTTAAGTGACATGTGTGTTATATATCATTTAAAATAAATATATTCAATCTATTCCCGGATAGTAAAAATCATTTTGATTTTTTATAGAATAATTAATTGTAATAGTTGTTATGTAATTATATTTGGTCTTATTTAATATCACAGTAAATGTTTTGTAGTTTTTTTTTCATTTCTCATTAGATATTATTGTAGACTGTATGGAGTATTTTAACATGTTTAAGTGATACATTTGTAAACAAGATTTACTAAACATAGGGTAAATAGTCGTTATTATAAGTAACCTGTAACTAGCAATATATTTGGTTTTACTTGATGCATTTTACAATGCAATTTATTACAGAGTTTTCGAAAACTGATTATAATTGTGAAGCTACATTAACTTTCTGCGATTGTGTAAAGATTTTATAGTTACATTCAAATATGAATACATCCGAAGCTTCATTCCTTTATTTACTTTATTTGTTTGATTTCATTAATTAATCGTTTGCAGCAAAATGAAGAAATATGTAGAGGATGGTTTGACAATGTCGATAAAATAATTTGGAGATAGCATGGACAATACTAGTACATATTTAAGGATCTTGTCACACAATTTCGAAAACTTATTGAAGACACGTATACCTTCGGAACGAGTCGAGATGCTCTATAATGACAGGTGGTAAATGATCATTATTTTTGATTTTCCTTGTATGCCACAGTTTTTGAAACCAAAGATTTCGCCAATGAAGTTTTATGTATGACTTTTTTCAATAGATGCATGATTGTTAGTAAACTGCCTTTATCACACTGTTTCTGATTGGAGATAAGCATAGTACATTATTGAAATATGAACCCAACGTTGTGATACAACCAAACACAGTTCTTGTTCATTTCATTTCATTAAAAAAAATCTTTTTCTGAACAATGATACATGCTCCTTACGAAATTACAAACAAACTATACGGTCACTGAAAACATATAACCAAAAATTGTTATTTTAGAATGATTTTACCTGCTTACGGTTTGTCTGAACTTTTGATTACAATTTTATATCACAATTGTATAACACAAATATTGCTATATCTTTATGTTCATTCGTAAAACTAATATCACGTATCTTCTTATTCTTAACTTCAAGCGAACATAGATTATTTACAAATAAACTCAATACCTTTGTATGGGATCAGCTCGCCTGACAGTCTGCAGCAAAGCTTTATTAAAGACAAATGCAATGTAATAAATGTTCATATGGTACCGTCTGCCTAGGCCACTGCAGGTAACTAACACAAAATACAAAAAAAACATTCTTCATTTTGTACGCAAATACAAATAATGAATCTGATGAATATTATGTTCTTACACACATCATCGATAAAGTTAATGAAAATGAATTAAGTCGAGTGGGAAGGTAGGACAATTGTCTGCACATAAAGCGAACTTCGAATGACAGTATCTTAATTTACAAAACCACCAAATGTATAGCACAAAATAATTGAATTGACCTTATTAAATTATTATGGTCAGTTCTAACTTGACCAATGAAAAGCACTTAACCTAATATATACTCTCAACACGTGTTAATGTATAAACAAATTTACGTGTTAATGTTAACATACATTTATTTTCTGACAGCAGATAAACATAGTTCATAATTGGTATATAAACCCAACCTTGTGATTCAACAAAACACAGTTCTTGGTCATTTCATTTCATAAAACAAATCTGTATTTTCTGAACAATGATGTATGCTCCTTAGTTTAGTTTAGAATGTTTTTACGGTTAGTCTGAACTTTTTACCGCAATTTTATAACACAATGTTATAACACAAATATTGAAATATCTTTATGTTCATTCGTAAAACTAATATCACATAATAAAACCCCAAAACCGATTAATTTGTTAGTTGATTGATTGTTGGTGTTTTTAATCTTTTACAGGAAAAAAACTGCTATTTCAACAATATCTTTAGATTTTAATGAAAACCAGGGGATGTTAAGCTTATAGAAGATCTAGAAGCTCAATTTGCTGCACAGAATTACCTTTCTTTATAAAATTTACATACATCATGTCGGACGGGAAGAGCTGATTTAAAATTATCCACTTTCTATTTCCCATCAGTGATATATGCCCTGTCTCGTCGTATTGCATGGATAGCGTTGATACGTTCCATTCATGCAATGTCACGGACGTCATGAAAATGCTTCTGCAGAGTGATTAGGGGAAAAAATCATTAAATAAGTTCTCATGGCAGGTTATGCATAGACAGAAAGACGCGCTTAACCTGTCGACATATGCGGTGTTAACTTTTTTTAATTCTCTGATGAGTATTTTGAAGATGAAACACCAGTCTGACGTTCACAATTTCAATTCTGGTATATGCATAATAAAATATAAGTGATTAAATACCGAAATGATTTCAATTTATTATGATTTGAATGCCGACATAATAAGTTAAACATTTGAATAATTTTATTCTTAACAATTGTAAGTAGTCTTGTTCGGAGCTTTATATACATTGTACAATATTTCAAAATGTTGTTCTATCGGTTCTTGATTTCTTCACTTTTTATAGTAGGGTGCATTTTTAAATTGTTCAATTTGATTAAAAACATATAATCATATAAATATTACTAACTTAATATGCATTGTTTCAAAAGTTGTGAAATGTTTCCTTGATAATCTGGAAAGACAAGACTTTGTTAATTATAAATTGATGTTGTATACTCTTGAAATTCCGATCATGATTAAAGTGCTATATAGAAAAGAAGATGTGGTATGATTGCAAATGACACAGCTCTCCACAAGACACGAAATGACACAGAAATTAAGAGCTATAAGTCACCGTACGGTCTTCAGCAATGAGTAAAGCCAAAATCGCATAGTCAGCTACAAAAGACCCCGAATCATATGCAAATCTCACAATCCGACAATAAATGTGTGCTGTTTTTAAAACACGATTTCATATAATAGAAATATCTTTATTGTATTACATGTTTTCTTTTGTTCGTCGTTTTGTTATCGTTATTCACAGATTTCCTGGTTTACTTGTTTACTTGTTTGCGTCAAATATAGACAACAAATTTCATATAAAATGACAACAAGCCTTCAAACCCGTTATTCGACATTCCCCTCCCTTATAAGTTGAATTATCAGATTTCCATACGCTTGCTTAGAAAAATACGTATTTTTTTAAAGATCAGAACAAGATAAGCACATGTAAAATATCTTTATGTATCTAGACCTTCCGTATCATCATCACCGACGTCTTCACGTATTGACCATTTCTATGATACCAGTACCATCTGCCTCTATATGGATTGTTAAGAGAACTGTGCGCACAGTTATTAAACCACCACGGTCATCAGTCTTCGGCACATTTGCTCTTGGAGAAATCATTATCCCTGTCAACAGTAGAGAATTTCAGTCCGTTGCTGTAGTTCAAAGAATCTCCTGAAATTAAAATGTCAATTAAGTATTTATTTTTTGATTAATGTTACTTTTGTCATGTCTCATATTATTTGTTCTACATCATTCATTTCGTAAATGGATATTCAAGCGCTGTTTTGTTATTGTAGCCTTAATCCGACTGATGCCCCCATAAAAGCATAAAAAGATAGATACCCATAATTCAATTCGACATGTCATGTTTATGGCTTGATCAGCTAATAGTTCCTTGAATAAGAAATAATTGAAACAAACTATATACTGGTATGTAGACCAGCATAACAAATTCAGCTCACATTGTGGTGTTGCACTGTAGTAACAAATGTCGTACCTTCATTTCTGCAACAAACCTGATACTGTAATGTGATTATGCATCTTCTTCGAATAACCTTCTTGAAGCCTGGTTTCCGAATCTTCAGCTTATACTTTGTCATCGAGATAATCATCATCTTCCAATTGATGTTTCATCATAATCAACAAAGGTCTAACATGCACTGAAACTGTAACCAGCTAGCCCGACGTAAGCATTCATGGAAGAAAATCTTTCCTGCATCACCTCTATACCCTCCAATCGTCAGCTTGTACTGTGATGCTGCATCTCCAACAATAAATGTCTTATATTTAGCATACCTTTTATTGTTCTTCTTATCAGTGAGATATATTCTCAGCTCATATGTACCACTAGATGTCAAACGATGAACGTATTTGTTGCCTAAAAAGTTTAACAAATTATCAATAAATTCTATCTTAAAATAAAAAAGATAAATAGAGTATATAACTGACGTTAACAATGAACAAAAGTGTGAACGTTCATAGTTTTGTTTTATTATTTATTTTTATAATGAGGAAATGAATAGAGAATCAAAAATATACTCCAGATAGAAAATGACACGTGTGCAAAGTGTGTTTAATTGTTCTTTACATCAGAGAGAATTATAGACCCCCATTTGCCTATAAATGAAAATATCGAGGTTTTTTTTTCTACCAGAAACAGAAAAGATCAAACATATAATAAAAAAAGCAATAATAATATAATATACCGTTTAGTCACTAGACCTATCTAGTCATATGCTTAAAGATAATGTAATGCTCATTTGTGATGTGTTTTATGTAAACCTATCAAGCCAATATTCTCCATTGACGTCTCCGAACCCGTTTTTTGTGATCTGTGCAAGATCTCTGGAAGTTAACGGAGTTGTCATATCTTTTATGAATAATCTTCAAGAATATAATGACATAATAAGAAAATAGAATATTTAAATTTTTACATTTGAATTAAAATAGTGTTGCTTTCAATTTGCAGCTGCAAAGATTTTTTTACAGCATATAATTACTTTTTAAATTTTGATAGTCCCATAGCGCCTTTAAGAATTGATCACTCAAAACCAAATATTTTAAAGCCAAAGATATAAAGTACCAAACACATGGAGAGCTATACGAACAATTATCTCTAAAAAAAATCTTAATTCTTATATGTGTGTCTGTTTATTGATGTATGTACCGCGGCATTGACTACTGCATGTCCTGAGCTGATGAAACCCTAGTTGACCAATATTCATCTAGCGTCAGAGATATATAATATTCATATATAATTAATTTTGTTTACGTACTGGTTCCCAGTTGTGATACATGTATATTTGTTTCATCTCATAGCGACATAACTTGGGAATGTTACTATTGAATATACATATGCATATTGGTCATATTGAAAGCTGTGGTAATCCTAAATTCTAGGTAGGGGTTGTTAGGACATTTAGTGTTAGTTCCTATGGAAAATTGCTTAGCACAAAATACATAAATGCAACCTATAGCCTGTATATAATATTTGATAACGTGTATACATCTGAAGGGATCTAGAGACTCAACTTCTGCTTTTGTTCTAAATTTGTTTTAAATTTCAATTGCACCAAAGGTTATTTTACATTTATAAATTTCTTTACAAAAGTTTACAAACTATTATTTTTTTTCAAATTAAATTACAAAGACATAAATAGAACGCACTGTCCATCCCCACCGTCTGTATCCATGTCACAATAAGCTTTTACTCCTTCGGTTTTCTCAGGAAATATTTTGTAGACACCACTGGTAGCTCTTATTGTCTTTAACTAGGTGCAGTCCTTTGATGTTCCTATATAGAAAAAGGGAAATGTCATATGATTAACAATGAGACAAGTAGCAATCAAAGCTCAAATGATGTAGCATGTTCACCTTATCTCATAAAATGAAATCAGTAGACAATAAAAATCAAACCAAAGGAGTAAACAAGGACTCGCAAAATCAAAGGAAATTTACATCAACAGTTAGAAATAAGAAACAACACGAACTCCACTAAAAACCGGGAGTGAAATCGGGTGCCCCGGAAAGGTTAGCATTTATGCACCGTATACGGCATCCGTCGTGTTATTTCTTTGTACAGTTCGGTAATGATGAAAGGTTATTATCACTGAGGAAGAATATCAGATATGATTTCTGACACACTTTTGTTAAAATGGTCAATCAGCTCATGATGGCGACCGTAAAATTTTTTGAGTGATGACCAGTAGATTGGGCTAACTACATGTAAGTGCTATAATTAAATAAAGTAGCATTTATTATAGTAGAAAATCTGTTTTAACATTAATTTGATTATTTTTTAAACAATTATTAAGATTAATCTGAGATAATATACAAGTACTCTCTTTTGATGGGGTAAATATGTGGTTTTATTTACTTTTGAAGAACTGATATTCACTGAGGTCAACGACTGAAGAGAATATCATTTTTTTTTTCAAAAGTCAATAAAACCACATATTAATCGAAAAAAAGATAGTTTAACTTATTGTTTTATTCCATATTCCGAGAGAAAAATATTATTGGAAATTATTTATAAAAGAACAGTACATCAAACTTTTTTAACAAAATCATACACGTAAAAACACGCGACGTTTTTCGCGGTGAATATACTTTTTCCGCATGTGAATATGCTTATTTATTCAAAATCCCATTCATATAGAAAAAAACTACAAAAGTTTTAGCAATATGGAATAAGTGTTGTTATTTTCCCCAATATTTCATCATCATGGGAAGATAATAAAATTCGATTTTCTTTTGTCGTATTCAAAATGTTTCAAATGCTTTATATAGGTTCCAACAATAAAATTGTCACTAAAGCATTTGCCAGTTTCTGGAACAAAATGGTGGTTATGGTGCTCTATTTTTGTGTTTGGCCGTTTGCGTATCCAATTTGTGTTTGTGTTAAGGAGTAGAAGTTATAAAGTA
The DNA here is from genome assembly GCA_037788925.1 of Mytilus galloprovincialis. Lineage (NCBI taxonomy): Eukaryota > Metazoa > Mollusca > Bivalvia > Mytilida > Mytilidae > Mytilus > Mytilus galloprovincialis. The sequence goes on from CM075339.1 coordinate 38,387,072, forward strand.
TTCATGTACTTGTTTTTTAGGGAATTAAGTAATTAAAATATATTAAGACACTATGTGTGCTTGATTTGAATTCTGACATATTTAAATACACAATATTAAAACAATAATGCTTTTACAAGTAGCAGGATCAATGTTATGGAGGATAGATTATGCGATGATCAGTCTATTCTTAACAGCAGATTGAGATAAGGTAACATGTGTTATTAAACTGAATGAATAACCTCAAATAAAACGTAGACAAATTACTATTAATACAATGTCCCACTATACTACGGCTTTAAACGTAATCTTTTCTAGTTTGTGCAAATGCAATATCTGTACTCTCAAAGAAGATTGCCTCATGGAAATATGTAACTAATAATATTGGTAAAATTATGAAATTATGGTAATAATGAATTCACAGTATTAAAGATTTTGGTAATTTCACAACTTAGAGAATGTAATAATTTACTTTGTACATGTTGTACTTGATCTTTCAAGTCGCCATTTAATTGCTGTAGGGTTATATTTCTAATTAAATTTATGATTGAGTTTTCTTCCAATAATGTGTGAACAAATTCTAGTATATATCTTTGAAATATTTGTTTAATTATATTTTCCATAAGTGTTTTAATGTAACTTTTAATGTTCCTGTTAATGATATTAGTGTCTAGCATGGCAACCAGTGGTGCTCCTTTGTCGCTTATCAACGGTATAGATATTGGATCTTCACTTCCTTTTTCTGCCGTATCTGAATCTAATGCTAATGTTACAGATCTATGTGTATCACTTTGCAGGAATAAACAATAAACAAAAAACATAACAATTGTTCTAAAATTCAAATTGCACTGCATCTTACCAAGACAGTTATGAAATGTATGACTATGATAATCCTGTTGTGTAAGTATCATCAAATGCGTTGGTTAAAATACAAAACAGCTGTAAGGCGTAATTATATGCTTACTTTACAACTGGTAACCGTTTTTGAATTGACGAGAACGAGGGGGAAATTCAATCTAATTGTGTAAGAATTGCGAGATAAGATAAACAAATTATAACATTTGACCTTCAGTGTAAAGACACATGATGGAATTTACTCTAATGTTGTTTGGATGTTTTATTTTGATTTAATGCATTGTCTTAAAAGAATATTCCCCGCAAAAACAAAAACAGAATCAAATGATTAAGAACAAATATTCCAAATATATATATTAAAAAAGTGTTTTTGCGAACATATTACGGGTTACCTGCATATCGATAGTTTACGCTCATTAACTATTTCATTACGATTGATGTATCTTTTCGTTGAAATCATACTGACATAATCATTGATATTAAACTATTATTTTCTTAATCTTGGGTGAAAATAATTTGTATTGATCATAGAATGGCATCCGATATTGACGGTAACGTTTGAATATTATCTTTAAATAATGCATTTATAACCGAGTTCTATCATGGATTATACAGTATTTAAAAAATGGTATTTGAGAAAGTTGAACAGAATATTAGAAAGATAGGACACAAAGCTGAAAGCAAGAAAGACAATATGACCACTTTCCAAGCAACTCATACTTTTTTTAAATGTTCAGACATATTCCTTCAATGAGATTACTAACATGTAAAATATAAGGCATCTTTCCCATTTTCCCCCTTTCCTTTCATGAATAGAAATTGACGATGAGGGTCGGTTGAAAACAAAACTTTACGACAAAAGAGATGATTTCAGCTTTCCAATTGTGAACTTTCCATTTCTAAGTAGCAACATTCCAGCAGCACCTGCATACGGGGTATATGTCTCCCAATTGATACGATATTCCCGTGCTTGCATTTCCTATCATGATTTTCTTGATAGAGGTTTGCTGCTCACAAGGAAGCTATTAAAACCAAGAGTTCCAAATGGTGAAGTTGAAATCATCCCTTCGTAAATTTTACGGACGCCATCACGAGTTGGTTGACCGTTATGGAATAACCGTTTCACAAATGATATCGGATATGTTTCTTACGTCATAACTACAATCCCTTTCCCTTTCATGAATATGACCTACCGAATTAGATTATTTACCGGATTTGTAATCACATAAGCAACACGACGGGTGCCACATGTGGAGCAGGATCTGCTTACCCTTCCGGAGCACCTGAGATCACCCCTATTTTTTGGTGGGGTTCGTGTTGTTTATTTTTTAGTTTTCTATGTTGTGTCGTGTGTACTATTGTTTTTCTGTTTGTCTTTTTCATTTTTAGCCATGGCGTTGTCAGTTTGTTTTAGATTTATGAGTTTGACTGTCCCTTTGGTATCTTTCGTCCCTCTTTTCTTTTACACTAATGAAAATGGTTAAGTTAAGTTTCTAGATCAGAATAACGACTGTTCTTTTAGAACGTTGAAGTATTAAAATGATATTATATGATCAGTTGCAAATAATATAATTTATCTTACCTCCTATACATTTCTAGGAATATGATTGGTTAAAAGCGTCCTCGTGGAAACCGTGTATATTTGATATTAGGTTAGTAGGGAGGCGGGGCTTATTTCATACACGGTTAGTAGTGGAGTTACGTCCCTTTATATTCCATATAAGGTAGTAGGGAGGCGGGGCTAATTTCATACACGGTTAGTAGTGGTGTTACGTCCCTTTAGAAAAACAAAACAGTTCTTAGAAAAAAATCTTAAAGGTTTCAACAGACGAAGAAATTGATGATTATTATTGAAATAAATTTATAAAACACTAAAAATCTAACAAGTTGTCCTTGTTGGCATCTGTTTTTGTAGGATCAATGGAGTAGTTGTTTAATCATGTTAATGCTAACTGTAATAAAGACTTGCTTATTTTGATAGGTCACTGGTTTAAATTTTACACGTTAAGATAGTCGGTAAGATAAATTCGTTACATAGTGTGCTAGTGACGTAATACGGTATATATGGGGTCAGTAAATTCCATATGGGGATCCGAGCTTCGCTCTCACCCCATATGGAATTTACTGACCCCATATATACCGTATTAGGTCACTAGCACACTATGTAACTAATAATATTTTCTGTTATGGGGTGGCCTTTTTTCTATTTCTTTTTTTTGGAGGGGATAGGAATAATGACATACTGTAGAATATTATAAGTTATAGGGGTCGCTACTCACCCCCTACGGATCCATAGAGGGTAACTCAAATTTATAGGGGGTGCAGCTGAAGGCCTAATCTGCTTTGGATTTTACTCATCCTCTATGGCCAGTAGATTTCAGTAGTGAACTGGATAACGAATTCATTGCACGCAGGTATGTTCCTGCTGCAATGGTAGACCAATAAACAATGAAACACATCAACGATATATGAGGTCACCATTAGCAGCAGACATGACGTCATGAACCCCATTGAAATTTATCAACCCCTTAGTTTGCATAGAGGGTCACCACGTGACGGCGGTAAACCAATCACATCGTCTTTATTTACCCGCTGTGCGACAATAGACAATATTCCGAAGCAGCAATATATTCCGTTGTGGTTTGCAGAAGAAAATATTTTGGACAAGCTGATTATCTTCATCTAACTAAAGGTGCAAGCTTCGTGTACCTTAATAACCAATTGCTCTAACAAACCATGTTGAAGTTCACGTGTAAAACATACATCATTGCTGATAGTTTTGAACCATCTATATATAATAATTTTCGAAAGAAAAAATGCAAGTGCAATGAATGTGGTTAGAATAACCGATAACCAGAAACATTTGTGCATATACATGCATTCTAAAATATAGTTGCGGATGTACAACTAGTTCTTTCCATTTTATATAGCGAACATAAAAACTGAAAGATAAATATTACAACAACATTGCATTTGTGCGTTATTTATCTATAGATAGTCATCAAATTGTTGATTTAATCTTTGTTGTGCATTTTTTGTGTTACAATTTGTAGTGTCATTTTTCAATGTTTATCCTCTAACATGTTTTGTACTATTATCCAATAGAAGATAATATAAATAAACTAAGTGTATGAAATTGGGTTCAAAACAAAAACTTACACAACTATCAGAATTATGTATTACCGTCAACGAAACATGTATTGAGAATGTCCATTCTTTCAAATTGCTTGGAATTGACAATGATGAAAATTTTAGCTGGGAAGATCATGTTGAACGTATATGTAAAATTATCTCATCTAAAATATCACTTTTATATAAAAATTAAAGTGTATTTGCCAATACACACAAGGCAACTTTTCTATAATGCATATATTCTACTATATATAGACTATTATTGTAGTTCAGTTTGGGAATATTTATTATAAAAAGACTCAGATAGAATCACAGACCTTCAAAAAAGAGTAGCAAGAATTATACTGGAATGCGATATTTCTATTCCATCTAATTTCATGTTTTCATCTTTAAAATGGCTATCTTTTACCAAAAGAAGAAAATACCAACAATCAATTATAATGTATAAAATTGTAAACGGACTGATTACTTAGCAATGCTAAATATTGATGATGTGCAACACCTTAACTTACGATCTGTCTCTAATAATGATCTTTTTGTTCCAAGACCAAATACAAATTTTAATAAAAAATCTTTTCACTATTCTGCCACCAAAGTATGGAATAATTTAACACTCGAAATAAAAAAAAATGTCGTAATGTGGAATTATTCAAGAAACATAGTTATAATCATTTTCTTGAAAATTATATGCAAGTCAAATAATTTGTTTTCTTTTAACAAAACTATATCAAATATTGCCATTTATTACCATTTGTATATTTGAATGATTGAATTGTGTATATACTAGTAATATATATTGTAATATATATTGTATTTTAATGTATGAATGTATCAATGTTAACTGTATGCATGTATTTTGCTTGAGGACCTCACTGAAAATCAGACTAGTTCTAACTGAGTTACCCTCTTTACATAAAGATTTTATTATTAAGTCTCCCAAACAGTTCAGTTCTTATTATTTTTATTATTCTTCCTCTTCTTCTTCTTCTTCCGCCACTTTAAAAATGAACTTGTCTGCAGCGTTTCTCCAAAACCGCTTGTCAGATTTACTTAGGGTTTCATAGAATGATAGACTAATATGTCTAGGTGAGCCATCAATCTTTCGTTTGTGCATTGTGGTCTATTAAGGGGTAGTTCGGGGTAGAAAGGAGAGAGGGGTTTACTATAGAACCCTATGGGATTTAATTTTCTAAAATTTTCAAATGAATATAACTTATAAACTGTAAGTGATAGATACATGCAGTCTTCAGAAATCATTATAGGACAATAAAACAAATCACATGAAATATAGGGGGTCCCTGGGGGTCATCCCCACCCCCTTCAATTTGAGAATGTGCTATTATCTTGTAAACAGTCCAGATCCCCACCCCTGAACCAACATATATTCTTGAATGGGACAATACAACTAATCAAATGAAATTAAAGGGAAGTTCCTGAGGGTCACCCCCACCCCGTTCAATTTGAGAATGTGTTGTTATCTTGTAAACGGTCCAGATCCCCACCCCTAAACCATATATATTCTTGTAGGGGACAATAAAACAAATGTAATGAAATAAAAGGGAAGTCCTTATAGGGTCACCCCATCCCCTCTTGTTGGAAAACTTGTAAACGGTCAACATCCCCACAACTAAACCATATAAATTCAAATCAAATGAATATGGGACCATATGAATAGCGAGTTATGGGTCTTTGCTTGGGAGACTTCGTAACAGCATCCTGTTACAATTACTTCTTGTTATTTATTATTATTATCATTATACGATATTTTCTGTATAATATGTATACATTTCTCATGTTTTTGGTCAAGATTATTACGTAATCATAGTAGTATGAAAAAGATCAGATTTCAGTTGTTTTAACATAGCTATTTTTATCAAACTATATACAGATCATAAACACATGTACTGTTATAATTATAGATACATAAAAAATTAAACCATATCAATTATCTGCTTCACAGTCAAGGTTAAAAGAGCGCAATGATTTGTTTACATGTTAATGGCTAATGTTCAAAAAGATTGTTCTTAACATGCAATCATGTGCGACATGGTTGGATGATATTAAAGTAACGTTTATTCATTGTATTAGAAGGAAATAAGTACGTTTTCTTCAAACGTAACAAAACCTTCAGTAAATGCAAGACCCTTACACGTTATTTATTTCTTTCATATATTTGTTCGGTACTATATGGATTATATAGCTACCGATCTGAAAACTCTGATTGATTTAACATATGTATAGTATAGACCTCAAAACGCTTATTCTAAGGAAGGTGCGCCATGAGGCTTGAGGCCAAAACATATAATAATCCCTTTTTTTAAATATGAAGAGCTTGTGGAATATAACACCAGGCTTTGCATGCATGAGGTAAACTAACTTTACAAAGACATTTGCAATTATTTTAGTTTCCAGTGATTGTGTCTATGCAAGTGAGGACTAAGTTAACGTAAGCTTACTTCTCAAGTTTTAATGATGACACAATATGAAAAGGTTTAGTTAAACTAGCAAGTGTTTGTAATTTATTTAATACTGTTATATTGAACAATATGCCTTTAAATTATAAATTTTAGGTTGAATATGAAAAAGTGAACTATGAAGAAAACATTGATAGGAACCTCAAATAAAAAATAACATCATAAAATAAAGCGAAAAGCAGTAATGCAGGTTTTCTAAACAAGATGTTGATTTCCAGTTTTTTTTAAGTACCTTGTTAGATGTTGATCTTTCGAATGATGGATCATTTAGCCGTATGTTAATTTGATGGTTCAAGTCATATGCAAAATTGGAAAGCTACTAGGGACTGTTTATATGAGTTATCGTTTAATAAAGGAAGATTATTTACCCTCTTTTGTGTTTTGGGGTTTAACCAAAATAAGACAGAGATAGATTGTAAAGAGGGAATGGCCAGCAATGCAAGATCAATAAGGAAAAGATTTATGTTATAATTCTAATCAAGTCTACACTGATAGATAGTGTTCGTTGTTAAAAATGCACATATACCTAGATAAAACAGGAGCGAAAGGTAGCAAAGGGACATTGAACTCACAAATCGAAAATAAACTGACAACGTCATACTTACAAAAAAGACATACAGACAAATAAAAGTACACATAACAACATACAACACTAAAGAGTATGCAACACGAACCCCTCAAAAAAGGGGGTAATCTCAAGTGCTCCGGAAGGGTAAGCAGATCCTGCTCATTATTTGGCATCCTTCTTGATGTTGATAGATAATTGACACATGCTATCAGGGCATCTATATTTTTTTTAAGATCTATGATCAGAAAGCTGTGGGTGATATGGGTATAGGTGTGGGTTTTTTTTCTCAGATATCAAAGTGTCTTTCTATTTGTCAAATGAAGTTATTTTCAAAGACTGTGTCATTTGGTCTTTTGTAGAGAGAATTGTCTCATTGGTAATCATACCACATTTATTTTTATCAAACACTTTTCAGACATATCTATCATAGTTTATGAGTTTAATTAATATGAATGGTTCACATTGGTCGATTTCAATTGATACAAAACCAGTACAACAATAAAAATCGATAGAAAAAATGTTTGAGTTAACCTATCAACACAAGCAAGACAATTAACGAAAGGACTAGAGACTCAAAAAACCAACTGCTACTTAAACCGAGCGAATGGCAGTAACACTTAACAGTTAAGTCGTGTTTCTCAAATTAAGGTATATCAATCAGTTCACGCCCAATTGATAAAGTGCAGTAAATGTTTACTATTGTTCATTCTCAAATGTTTAAAAGCTATTTATATGGTTCTGTCGCATTTGTCTTTGATTTATTTCTTGGATCTTCATCTAAAGCTTGTTGATTTTTTATAATAATCTTCTTTATTTGCTTTATCATTGTGAAAATTGACAAAAAAGTGTAATTATGTTTCCTGTTTTGTCATCCGCCTCCATTTACGTTATTTGATGATTGATGAATTATACATCATTGAGACAGCAACTAATATAACAAAAATACTAATTCCTTGGAAAATTCAGAACGGAAAGTCCCTAATCGAATGGCAAAATCAAAAGCTCAAATACATCAAACCAATGGATAACAACAGTCGTGTTTTAACTAGAACAGACATGATTTAATGTTGAGAATAACTTTCACGTGTATGACCATGATAACAGTCGCATATATTCAAGTATATCAACAAAAATATGTGAACAGAACAAACACACATAATAGTGAATGTCAAAAACGCTGGTGCATTAGTAAGTTTTGTGTTAAAATCTCAATCACTACGTAACAATCGAATATTTTTACAAAGAAAAACCATTAGCATACATACAAAACACGGCTGCTAAAACTTTAGACAAGAATACAAAAGTTTAACAAAGCACCACAAGACAATGACGGGATGAATAATACATGTCTATACTCAGACACTCATAAGGTTTTACAAAGTTTTCTAGAAGTTGCAAGCTTTTGAGTAAAGAATGAGTTCGAAAAGAAATATCCAGTGTACAGGTGAAGTTTGTGTATTGCTGTTGAGGTTGCGGAAAATGATAATTTCAAAATCATATTTGTCCCGTTTGCCTGTGTTCTATTTTATCAACTTCGAGGTATGAATCTAGCTTAGCGGAACGTGTCAATCGGAATACATGAAATCGTGTTTTTTTTAAACAAGTTCATTCAACGAAGGTTATATTCTAGAGGTCAAATAAAATATTTGTGAATTATTACGTTTTGTAACTTGTAAACATTTTATTTGGAGAAGTGTTTGAAAAAAGCACTTATGCCTAAAGGTACTTCTTCCGCGTCAACAAAATTAGTATTTCTGTATTTTTTTTTCTATTTTTAAATGGCAAAAATTAGTGACGATACTATTGGAAACCATCATTTCAGCAAATACAAACCAAATATTCTGAAAATGAAAAAAAATGACCTGAGACTAACAACATTTAGATTGTATATGTAAATAAGGGCAATCAATCAGCATATGTTATTATTATATTGATAATAATATTTATAAATGTATGTTCCTATTCATTTCGCAACACGAATTGAAATAAACAGAGAAAAGATGTGTAGAGCAAAACTATTTTCAAAATCAGACAATATATCTTCTCTGATATTAAGACCCAATTCCATACAAAAAGACGTCTCATTAAGGGTATTGCATTTTGTGTTTTCAATCAAAGGTTAACATTTAATTATGCAGGGATGTTAAAAAAAAGTTAAAAAGTTTGTGTCATTAATAGGAACTTTTTTGTCTTTACTAACAACAATAATTCAATTATATTATTGACATTCCTCTCAAGTATAAGTTGAATGATCAGATTCCCAAACGCGTGCAAGGCAAAATATGGATCTTTCCTTATATCAAAGAAAATTTACTTATAACATGCACATCTAATTTATGTTTATTTATCTAGACCTCCCGTATCATCATGACCGATGTCTTCACAAAATGACGTTATATATAATGCCAGTAAAAATTGTCTCTTGATGGACGGTTAAGAGCACTATGAGCACAGCTTTTAAACCACCACGGTCCTTGATCTTCGGCACATTTGCCCTCGAATAAATCATTATCCCTGTCAACAGTGGAGAGAATTTCATTCCGTTGTGGTATTACAACGAATCTCCTTAAATTAAAATATCATATAAATTTACATTTCAAGAAACAACCATAAACATCAGCGATACAAACTGATCCAGAAGCTACATATATGAGTGAAATATGAATTATCGAAAACAAAATTGTTACATTGGGTAAATGTAAAGGAAATAATGCTGATATCATGTGAAGTTTGTTTAACTTTATCGTTAAATGTACAAACATTTTATAAATGTGTCTACAATATAGTATGAAAAAAAATCTATTATTGATGAAACTGATGCATGAAACACTTAGTGTTCTCAATACCTTTCCAAAACTGAAACCATGGATTGATTTATTGTTTCGTAAAGGATACTTTTGACATGTCTCATATTATTCGTTCTATATCGTACATTTTATAAATGGAAATTCAAGCACTGTTGAGTCATTGTAGCCTTAATCGAACTTGTGCTGCCCCCTCCCCTACCCCCAAAGAAAAAAAAGAAAACAGAGACAGATATAGCAATAATTCAAGCGTTCGAAATATCATTTGTTTTTGCTCTATCATATAATTGGTCCGGCAATAAAAAATACAAAAAACATACCATATACTGGTCAGGTCCTTGTAAAAGAGGGACGAAAGATACCAGAGGGACAGTCAAACTCATAAATCGAAAATAAACTGACAACTCCATGGATAAAAATGAAAAGGACAAACAGACAAACAATAGTACACATGACACAACCTAGAAAACTAAAGAATAAACAACACGAACCAACCAAAAATTAGGGATGTAAGGAGCTTCCGTTTGTGGTAATTGCCTCTCTTTCAGGTTAATGATTTTTGCTCACATTCTCACAGAAATCATTCTTTAAAAAAGGGCCTTAGAATATCATTTTTAAAAAATATAAATTATAATAAATAACTAGTATATAGACAAGCATCCAAAATCCAGCTTGCTTTGCAATGTTGCAGTTTCGTAACATACATGTATGTCTAACCTTCATTTGCAACAATCCTGAGACTGAAATGTGATGATGCATCTCCATCAAAATACCTGCATTTAAGCTGTGTTCCCGAATCTTCAGATTGTACTTAGTCATTGCGAAAATCGTCATCTTCCAATTGATATTTCATCTTCATCAACAAATGTCTAACCTGCATTGAAACTATAACCCACAAGCTCGACGTTAGTTTTCATGTAGGATTTACATGCATTTAAGGTCTTTTCCCGAATCTTAAATTACACTTTAAAGAGACATTTTTGAAGCAGATTTTCTACGTGTATTTCCTCCTATCGTCAGCCTCTAATGTGATCTTTTATCTCAAACAACAAAAAGTATACCTGCATTTCCGCTATAGCCTTCAATTATCAGCTTGAACTCTGATGTTAACCCTCTAACACACATTGCCTTACTTTCATTTCCGCTATAACCTCAAAATCGTCAGTTTCAACTGTGATTTTTAATTGCTAACGCACATTGCGTTACCTGAATTTCCGCTATATCCAGCAAACGTCGGCTTGTACTGAAATGGTGTATGTTAAACAAAACAAAAATATCTTACCTGCATCACCGATATACCCTCCAATCATCAGCTTGTACTGTGATGCTGCATCTCCAACAACAAATGTTTTATATTTAGCATACTTCTTGTTGTTTTTCTTATCAGTGAGGTCTATTCTCAACTCATATGTACCACTAGAAGTCAAACGATGAACGTATTTGTTGCCTGAAAAAAGACGTTTAACAAATTATCAATATATTTTCACAGAAAAATGAAAAACATATATCGAGCATATGACTGAAGTTAATAATGAACGAAAGGGGTGAACGTTTATAGTTTGGATTTTATAATTATTTCTACATTGACGACTTTAATATAAAATCAAACACATACTACGTATAGAAAATGACATGTATAAAAAGCAACAAGAATACTGTGTTTATTTGTTCTTTACACCAAATAAAGTGATAGATTTGCCTATGAATGAAAACATTGGATATTTTCTTAACAATAACACAAAGATCAAACATATTATTTAAATCAAGAATTATTGTATAGACCTTTTAGTCACTAGACCTATCTTGTCATATGCTTTTATCATAATGTAATGCTCATTGATTATGCGTTTTATGTAAACCTACCAAGCCAATATTCTCCATTAACGTCACCGAACCCGTTTTCGCATTCTGTCCAAGATCTCTGGAAGTAAAACAGTGCTGCTTCACAGCTGCACTGAATTTTACATATTAAAACAACACATGGAAATATGACTTTTAAATGTGATACTTCCATATCGCCTTTCAGGATTAACAATCGTTAGGAACACTCAAAAGCGAACATTTTAAAGCCAGAAATGTATAAGTACCAAAACACACGGAGAGCTATACGAACAAGAATGACATTTACAAATGTAATGGCCAAATAATTCATCTAAGAAAAAAATCTCGGAATTGGATTTTAAGTTTTCAGGAATTATATATGTGTATTTTAAAATGTTAAACAACATATCTGTACCAAGGCACTGACTACTGAGCTGGTGACACCCTTGTTAACTGACCAATATTCAACTAGCAGCAGTGCTTAACCAAGATCATTAAATTTGATAAACTGTATGCATTGGAAGAGATCTAGAGAGTTTACAATTTTTGCTTCTTGTCTAATTTTGTTTATAATTTCAATTGCACCTAAGGTTTTTTTAGATTAAAGAAATTCTTGAAAATACATACAAAAGGATCTTAATTTTTTCAAAAAATTACATAGACATGAAAAACAAAAAACATACTGTCCATCCTCCACTGTCTGTATCCATGTCACAATAAGCTTTTACTCCTTCTGTTTTATCGGGAAATATTTGATAAACACCTGATTGAGCTCTTATTGTTTTTAACTCGGTGCAGTCCTTTGGTGTTCCTACTTTTCCTACAAATAAGGAGATGTTGTATGATTGCCAATGTATTCATCAAATTTCAAATGAAGTAGCATATTTATTCATTGTCATAAAAATCATATTATCTTAGAGTAAGTTATTTTGCTATCTAAGTTGTTTTATTTGTTTAAAGTACTTTCATTTTTAGTGTTGTGTGTAACATCCATTAACCTCCAATAAAAATAGTGTTTGCTAGCTCTTTTTTTCAATTAATGTAAACTAACTCTGGAAATGTTCCAAAAACCATCAAAATAATAGGGAGATAATATAATTCAATATTCTGGTTTACCCTATAATTTTCTACATCAGAAAATAGCATTATCAAGTCATGCATTTGACAGTTGTTATTCATTCGTTTGATTTGTTTGAACTTTTGACTCTGCTTTTAAGTTCAGGACTTTCCATTTTAAATTTTCTTCGGATTTCAGCATTTTTATTGTTTTACTTTTTTATCTAAACCTTAAAAAATGCTTTATATAAAAAAGAAGATGTGGTAGATTGCTTATGAGACAACTTTCCACTAGAGATATAATGACACACAATTTACAACTAAAGGTAACCGTTCGGCCTTCAACAATGTGCAAAGCTCATACGCATAGTCAGCCATAAAAGCCCCGGAATGACAATACAAACAAACATATGTCGGGGTTAAACATGTTAGTGAGATCCCAACACTCCCCTTACCTCGAACAGTGGTGAAACAGTACAACATAATAACGAACTATAAAAATCAGTAGAAAAGGGCTCAACCTTTCAGAAGGATAAAAATAGGTTTCAATCATCATTTCTTACTTAAGTATTTGACATACATGTAGTTTTGAAGTTTATGGGACACCGTTGGGCTATTATGTTCTGATATTGCTCTAAAACTGTGATTTTTTTGTATGTTTGCCTTATGAGTGCTTCTATTTGGGAGTGGGGTGCAAAGCATACATGTATTTATCTTTAAGGAATACGTTGAACCAATATATCTACTTGGTTTGAATCATGACATGATTAAGTATACTATATTAAAACAAGAAATGATTTTACAAGTAGCAGGACTAATGCTGTTGGGTGTTAGATGATGCGGAAAACAATTTAAAACAGTGTATTCTTATAAACAGAATAACACATGTGTTATTCACCTGAATAATGTACCTCAAGTAAAGATAAGAGAGGTTATTTTTTATATAATGTATTACCATAATACTGCTTTATAGGTAAACAATGTCATGATAAGTTTGAAGCAGATTCACTGTCAGTACTTTCACAGTTTTCTCTTCAAACTAAATAACTTAACATGTATCTAAATAATATTTAAAAACATTAAAGGGTTATTTTTATTGCTATTTGATAATATTAAGCGTTTTAAAAACACATATTATTTAGATATACATAGTTGTCTTTACTAAATACAATGATATATTAACTTTTAAAATTTGAACATTATAAACCAGTTCGAGGGGAAAACAATAAATACATCAATTGTATCGATTTTTTGGAACTGAAATATAGTACAAAGGACTGTACCTCTTGCAAACAAATGAAATATCAAACAAATTAATTTATACCACATGAGTGCTCTAGCGTAAATTACGATTTTGAATTATAAAAATAACCAACAGTTGTTTATATATAGGATAGTGACGAATGCTTATAACCCACTGTAAAGTTTATTTATTTAAAATGTATTTAAACCGGTTTGGAAAACAAACCAAACTACTTGACCTTCTTTGATGAAAGTTAGTGTGTTTACACATTTATATGATATGATGGTGAAACATAATTTGCCTTTAGCATCATACTTTGTAAGACACAAGACCGTATGTTTGTATCAGCTTCCTGTTAAGATTTGACTAAATAAATTGTCAGGAGAAGGCGCTTAAAGAAGTGGTATAAATCATTCTAGGCAACAAAACGGTTTTCAACATTAAAAAAAAACTATACAGTAAGTCGACTATCAAAGCCCTGACTTCAACAAATATTAAATTTAAAGATGGTGGAACGCAAACAAAAAAATATAAAAGTTTGACTATTCATACATTACATAAAAACAAACGGGTTCAAAGTGTTTGATATTTATAAAAGTGTCAAACAGGCTCTTATGTCTCAGGCTCAGGAAGAGTTTATTGCCCGCAAACATGTCTAAACTTGCCACATTTTACGTGTGCCTTTCCCAAAACAGAAACCTCTCAACAGTAGGTTTCGTTTTTCGCTGTTTATCATATTTGCTTATCATTAACTGTTTTGTTGTTCCTCTGTTGTGAAACTCAATCCCTGTATCATATTTAAGAAGTGTAAAGCACCTGATAACATAATTATTCTGCCAAATTTTGTATGTGTTTGTCCCAAGTCAGTGGTTGTTACGTAGAGATTATATTTGTTTTTCGTTTTATTATTTTGCACACACATGAGGCCGTTCATTTTTTCTCGTTTTCATTTGTCAACTATTGTTTTGTGTCTTTAAAATGTAAAAAAGAAGATATGGTATGATTGCAAATGAGACAACTCTCCACTAGTGACCAAATGACACAGAAATTAAAAGCTTACTTAGCGATAATTCGTTTGATCATTGGCGCAGGGCGCAAGGTCATCTTTTTAAATATTTGTCCGCGTTTCGCGGAATATTTGAAAAAATATGTTGTCTTCATGCAACGTTTTTGATAATGTTTTTTTTTTTTTGTAATTTGTCAGTAGTTGTACACGTGTAAGTTTTGTGGAACAATCAGTTGGATTATGTGAGTAAGTATTCTTATGGTAATGGAGGTAAAAGCGGGTTTTAATTTTCTTTGTGTTGAAAAATCATTCAGACAAACAACTAAACAATTGTAAACATAACGCAACATCAAAAACTTAATTCTGTGAAGTAGGAACCACCTACAAAACAGGCGGTGATCTCAAGAAATACGGATAACTAAGCTGATCCTGCTTTCACATTTGCTACTCTTTGGTTGCGTATGTGATAACAACTTCGGGGGGAAGTCTAATTCAATAGGTCACATTCGAGTAATGGGACATGGTTCCTACGATTGAAACATATCGGTCGAGATATGATTTTGACAGAAAATCAAGAATTTGATAATTGCATTTTATAGTTGAAGGCAACAAAGGACTAATTAATAAAGGGATTGATTGTATTGTCTGACAACATGATTTGGTTAAATGGTATCCGTCATATGTAACATAAAGGATTTATTAACCACTTTAAGACGCTCGTGTTTGAAGCTATTTTTGAACGTCTCCTCTCTGTTTTATTTTTTTTATTTATTAACGATGTTCGGCAAAGAAAAACATCCTTTGACTTTGTTATAGATACTTGATTTGAGAGGGTACTTTAAAGTCGTTTAGGCGACGCACGTGTTCCAGGCATATTCTAGCGTCTCATTGTTTTTCATTTAAGATGATGCGGACAAGAAAACAAACTGTCGTTATGGAAATATATATTAAACAGGTTCGGAACAACAACTCGAACGAGGGGTATCCTTCAATGAAAATGACTATCCACGTAAATAAGGGATCAATTTCAAGTGATATTTTTTTAGTGCAAAATGGCATATGTTTTTATTATTTGAATAAACTTATCTCAAAGAATTATACACCCATCTGGTATTATTCGTTCAAAATCTGTCATGTAATACTTTGTATATTGCGGGCCTCATATCTTCGCTGTTATTAAAAGTAAGTGGACCCCTCTTTTATGAAAATTGTTCGAAATATGATAAATTCGCCCTCCCCTTTTAAGTTGAAAAAGCAAAGTTTAATTGTTAAAAGTAAATGTTTAGTGTTTATTCAGTACAATGTTGACTAAAATATAAGTGTGAGAGAATAATCATAGACAACAATTTGGCAAATGTGTCTTCCTTTTTTGGGGGGAGGGGAGAGTTCAAAAGAAGTAGAATAATAAAGTTGCGTTTAATATGTTGTTTTGGTGAAAGAGGTGGCGAATGAAAATGACCTAGGGAAAACCCTGACTTGTAAAAGAGGTTATTATGATATCAACAGACTGTAGCGGTTTCATATAATATACTAAAAGTGCATTTTACTAGCTCCAACGTTCTATTTTTAATTGTTTCAGAAAAACTAGAAGGTAAGCTGGATCATCTGATATATTTTATGAAAAGTTGAAACCAAATGCAGTTAGTAAATTTGAGATAATTTCACAAAGAATGTAACAATTTACCTTGTACCTGACCTTTCAAGGCACCATTGAGTTTCTGTAGGGTTATATTTCTAATTAAATCCATGGTCGAATTTTCTTCCAATGATGTCTTAACAAACTCTAGTACGTGATTATGTAATGTATTTTGAATCATATCTTCCATAAGTGTTTTAATGTAACTTTTAATGTTCCTATTAATGGTATTAGTATCTAAAATGGCAACCAGTGGAGCTCCTTTGTCGTTTATCAACGGTATAGATAATGGATCTTCACTTCCTTTTTCTACGGTATTTGAGCCTAATGCTGTTACATATCCATGTGTTTCACTTTGCAGGAACAAACAATGAACAAATATTACGAGAAATGTGCCAAAATTCCAATAGCACTGCATCTTTCCAATCTAGTTATGAAATGTATGACTATTGTAATCCTCTTTTGTAAGTATCATCAAATGCGTTGGTTCAAATACAAATCAGCTGCACGAGGTAGCTATATGCTTACTTAACCATTGATAGCCTTATTGGATTGACGAGAGCGAGAGCATGCAACGTGAGGGAACGTCAATCTTATTTTGTTAGAAGTATGTGATAAGATAAACAAATTATAACGTTTGATCTTTAAATCAAATAAACGTGATGTTATTTACTCTAATGTTGTTTGATGTCTTTTTAAATCTTACTAGAACACACCCATGATATCGCGGGTCCGTGACTGAATTAAAGTATATAACTATGCGTAAACCTTATTTTAGTATTGATTGGCTCGCCGCGATATATCCTTTTTGTGCTAATGCGGCGTAAAGCAACCAACAATCAATCATATTTTAGTATTGGTATTGTCATCTGATAAGTCATACCGATTATAAGATACACAATTTTCTCTACTTTCAAATCTTTCTGTGTGAACCCGTCGACCTGAAACTTATCAATTAATGTTTATATTAATTATTTGGAAAACAAAAGGTTTGGAATGGAGTATTTTTTAATCAACAGCATTGTCCTATATAAGTTATAAATAAAGTTGAATTATCTGATTCGCTGTTTTACGTCATGCCCGCGAACAAATTGAAAACTGTACCTACATATATACGCCTTATTTTAAGTCCAGATTTTTAGTAATCGTATTGTTATCTTAGAAAGTCTTACTGATTAAAATACTACAATAGGGAACAATTTGACAATGATTGAATTTAGTAGTGTCAACCCTGTGGTTATGACCCGTGTATATAGCAAAATCCTTAATACACTGTTTGGTGGTGCGCCTGTCAGATGCGGAACGTACAGATAAGGTAATAGGTAACAGGTTAATATACTATTGGTATCGGTATCGGATTCGACCCGGAACTTGTTAATTATTGGCAATATTAATTATGTTGAAAACAAAATGGTCTGGAGTGGTGTAATGTTTAATCTACACCATTGTCCTATATTAGCTATATATAAAGTTGAATTCTTTGATTTGTCGTTTTTACTCCATGACGGCTGACAAATTGGACCTCGTTATTTTAGTATTATAGATGCATCGTCCCATGAAAACATTCCCCACAAAGACATACTATAATCAATTGATAAAAAATTCAAAATATATAAAAGAAAAAAAGAAAAGTTCGATTGCAAACAGATAACGGGTTACCTTTATGTCGATAGTTTGCGCTTATTTAACACTTTTATTCTAGAAAGTATAAATTCATATAAACGAGCAGTTATTTCATGAACAGATCATGAATTTTTTTAATGAATTGTCCTCTTTATTTCCTGATTTGAACCTTTTCATAGAAATCATACTGAAACAAAATTATAGGTTTCGAGATTTTAACTAATGCCTACCGTGTAAATGTTACTTATAACAAGTATGAGTTACAAACTTGACGTACATGTAGTTAAAATTAACACTATGTCAATTGGACATGATCCGTTATAAATAATGTTCAACATTACCAACACTATTGCAAAACAAACTTGAATATTACTGATACAGCAGAACCTTGATTTGTTTAAAAAAATATTAACCACGCTCTTAATCTTTTCAATTGCGTCGAAATATGCCGTATGTGTAACTTAATTAAATAGATTTGTTACCATTCAGTCGTTGCTAGTTAGCCTTTACACAAATACTAGTGATGTATAAGCCATTAGCAGCATTGTAATCTACCTTTTGCGTTCTCAAAAAATCTCACAGGTGTCACGATTATATAGTTACGTTATTAATCTTATGCTATTACTTACAAAGTAATCTCTAAATTTTAGCGGACATACGTATTAAAAATTTATCTTAATTTTAAAAATGAACTATGTAATGCTTATTTATCTGTATATATTTTAAAATTTATTTCGTCGAATCATGTTCCGTGTTTTTCATAGCAAAATTTTACTTTCATGATATACCGAGTGAAAATATTAAACAACAGTGATCTTATTAAAAAACAAAATTTTGAAATAAAAAATTTAGTTATAGAAATCAATTTGTAATTCTTTATCCTGATAATTACGCATTGTATGTATTGGTTAAACAAAACTTGTACGATAATTAATCAACACTTAAGAAAAACACCAAATTCTTAAAAAGGATATTTAAAATATTTGTTGATAAACAATTCTTAACCAGTATATATAGCCGTAAATTGACTGGTTTCATGATGAAAAAAGAAAGGATATTAGATATCAACTCGATGTGTTAATTCGAAAAACGGTGATTGTTTTATAATTGCTATTCTTAGTCTCCAAGTTAAAGTGAAAGTTTCAACATTAGTAAATGTAAGCATCTCAAAATTAGAATCACGTCGTTTATTTAATTACCAGACACGTTCTGTCCTCTATTATATAAAGTTGACGGCGCTAACTTGTAAATGTTTGGAAAATTTTTACAGTTATGTACCAGTTTCACGAAATCAAACTCCTTTCTTAAAATAAGGTCTTCGTCTGTCTTCTATTTAGCATTCGCATGAATATTTCTTTAACTAATGCAAAAACCAGTAAGTCTTAGTTCTACTGAAGCACATTAAGGATTTCTCAGAATATGTTTTGAATTCGAAAATCGTAATCATGGTTTACAATCATTATAAAGAAGTGTATATAATCCTTTATAACAAATTCGTGACAAATCTGCAGAATATTTCTATACTTCTTTTTGTAATATCTGACGAAGGATTTTGTTCATTATTATCAGTTATTACAAATTATCACGAATTTGAGAAACACATGAGATAAATGGAAAAAAAATAGCTGTCATTTATTTAGTCAGAAGAAATGTTACAACGTATTTACTACGTGTTGATAGTTAAGAGTTTAAACGTATACAGATAAAGTGTCAGCTACATTTTTAAATCCATTTAAATATAGTTATTTTCAAATAAGTATCATATTGCTTTATCGTTTACTGTGGATTACAATACTTCGTTAATTTTGGTTATTGTGTCGTATTGGTATACACATTGTGAACGAATTTAGGTTTTATAGGAATGAACCGATTCACACGATTGTCCTTTAGAACATTTTAGTATTAGAATGATATGATATGAGCAGTTGCAAATAATACATTTTCTTCTGTTATGTGGTGGCCTTTTTTCTATTTCTTGCATGAATGTGCTGTGTTTCAAAAAAATAATTGTATAACTGCGGGCTAATTTTTGGTAAACTATATAATGCCATTATTGTATACTTTTCTGTGTAATTATGTGAAGTTATCAGTTTTTCGAGAAAAAAAGAACCAATGTTTCTTTTTTTTTTAAGAAAGAAGATACAGTCGACGGCATCGCAGTTTCAGCCCAATTCACAGTACAGACTTTTATTTCATAACATATTGCCTGGATAAAAGTACTGGCTCTCAATGTAAAATTTCAGTCAAAGAAAGACTTATCAAGATGAAGGTTCAATTTAAGTCTGCATAGGTACAGCATAGTACTATCACTATATCTTTTAAATGTTCAATTGAAAGTGTGTATGTAAATACAAATACTGGTAATCCGGTCCATACGACTGTCAGTTAGAAATGTAATTTAGACTTTAAGTAGAAGCCACATACAATTTATAAAACATTTTGCATTTCATAGATAAAAGAAGATGTGGTACGAGTACCAAGATACACCTCCACGTCGACGTCCCAATTTGTAAAAGTAAAACATTATAGGTCAAAATTTTCGGTCTTTTTTTTAGATGCAGCTGTAGTCTAATTAATAATTTATTAAGTTTAGGCTTCTTTCTAAACTAATAGCCGTCTGCTGGGGTCAAGTGTTTTACAGGGGAGGAGGATTTACAATGTTTGAAGTTTTATAATAGCTGCTGTCCGTCTGATTTCTGTCAACTAATTAAATAATTACTCAATTTTATTTCCGGGATAGAAATATTAACATACATCAGTAGAATATTTATAAGTTAAAGGGTCGCTACCTCCCCTTTACGGATCCATAGAAGGTAAGCCAAATTGGTAGGGGGTTCAACCGAAGGCCTATTCTCCTTTTAATTTTAATCACACGCTATGGTCAGTAGACGACAGTAGTGAATCGAATTACAAATGTATTGCACGTAGGTCTTTTCCTGATGCGTTCTGTAGACCGATGAATAGTGAAATACAACAACGATATATGGGGCTACCATTTATAGGAGACATGACGTCATGTACCCCATATGAAATTTATCAACCTTCCAAATTGACTTAACAGTGTTAAACCAATCACAACGTCTTTATTTACCTTTGGTGCGATGAATGACTATATTCCAAAGCAGCTATTTATTCCGTTCTGTTTTTCCAGAAGGAAATATTTAGGACAAGAATTTTAGTTTCATCTAACTAAATGTGCAAGCTACGTGTACCTAAATAAACAAATGGCTTCTACGAATCAGACTATATTTTGGAGGTTCACATCTTAAACATTGTTGATTTTTGAATAATTTTAAACCATCTATATAAGTTTTAAAAACATACAATGTACAATGAATGTGTTTTGAATAACAAACGATCAGACACATATAAATGCACTTCAAAATATTCTTTCTGTTTTACATAACGAACATAAAAACTGGAAATTACGTTTGGGTGTTAAGTATCTATCAATCGGTATCAAACAGACACATTATAGTACACATAACAACTTAGAACACTAAAGAGAAAACAACACGAACCCCCACTAAAACCTGGGGGTTCTCTTAAATGTTTTTGAATGGTAATCAGATCCTGCTCCACATGTGTCAACCTTCGTGATGTTGAAAGTTAGTTGACACATGCTATCAGGGCTTGTACTTTTTTTTTAGATCTTTGCTAAAAAAATTGTGGGTGATATTGGTATAGGTGATTTTTTTCTTTTCAAAGGTCAAAGTGTCTTTCTATTTGTAAAATGACGTTATTTATAATGACTGTGTCTTTTGGTCTTTTGAAGAGAGAGTTGTCTCATTGGTAAACATACCACATTTTTTTATCAAACACTTTTAAGACATATCTATCACTATCTATGAGTTTTATTACAATGAATGGTTCAAATTGGTTCATTTCAGTTAGTACAAAAGCAGTACAGCAATAGCAATTTATAGAAAGCAATGTTTGATTTAACCTATCAACACAAGCAAAACAAAAAACTAAAGGACTAAAGTCTCCAAAAAACTAGTTGCTACAAAAACCGAGCAAATGGCAGTAACAATTTATAGATAAATTGTGTTTCTTAAATTAAGATATATCAATCGGTACACGCCCAATTGATTAATAAGATTGAGAAAGGAAATGGGGAATGTGTCAAAGCGACAAAAACCCGATAATAAAGCAGACAACAGCCGAAGGCCACCAATGGGCCTTCATTGTAGCGAGAAACTCCCGAATCATAAGCTCATTACAGGTTTACTATTGTTCATTCTCAAATGTTTAAAAGCTTTCTTATATCATGTTTATGTTCATATCTCTTGTGTTTTTGGTTTATTTCTTGGAACTTAATAAAAAATTGACCAACATTGGTGATAATGTTTCCTTCCGTGTCATTTATTTACGTTCTAGGCGTATTTGATGATTAATAAAATATAAATCATTGAGACAGCAACTACCATAACAAAAATACTAAACTCCTAGGAAAATTCAAAACGCCAAGTCCCTAATCGAATTGCAATATTAAAAGCTGAAATACTTAAAAAAATGATCACAACAGACGTATTTTTGACTCAGAACAGGCATTTTCTTATAGTGAAAATAGTGGATTCATCCTGATTTATAAGCGTTCACGTGTATGACAGTAGCATACATTTAATTATATTAACAAAAATATTTGAACAAAACCTATAGTTTATAGTTTATTAAAGAAAACTCAGCCACAGAAGACTGCGTAACAGGATCATATTATACACAATATTAATAACCACATAGTTCATAATACAAACAGTATTCATTGTTGACTTGGGTATACATTTACAATTAATTCTCCATAGGCGGTAATGGTAACGTTTTCCTCCGTTGCTCAGTCCATATCGTTTACTTGAACATGTATGATGGCTCATATCGAAGCTGATACATTTATACATGTCTGGTTAAATTTTCGGGGTGGCAAGTGAGATTACTTTTTTCGCAAATTGATGGACCCCGGAAGATGGTGAAAAATGTCACTCTCCTCATGAAATAATCCCAAAATTCTGATCATAAAATTCAATAAAAAAATTGTCCTTTCTAATAATTTATTTCAGGTCAAATCTACATCTTTCTTTTCTCATCACACCAGCTCTATAAAACAGTTCTCATTGTTCATTTATGTCCATTTTTAAAATCACAGCATCCACAATTGTATGGCGGACTAATATTTTTTTTAATTACGTCATCTGAGTTCCTCATCTCAAGGTCTATTAGGGATCCTGACCCATATTGAAATTCATACTTCTGATTTTTCCAAATATTTTTATGTGATCTTCATCGGTATAACATTCTGAATAAATCTGTGTATTTTTGTCCATTTCTGAAAAAAAAAAATAAAGTTGTTTTAGCACTATACAGCAATGACACTTTCGTCGCTATATTCATTTATTTTGAATATAATGTGTTTGTATAATTAATTTCTTCCAGAATACCTTCACTAGTCAAAACAAGGTCAAAACTTCTGATTATAACCTTTAATTACAATACACAGACCCTGTTAAAGCATTCTATAAAATTTTCTTGTGCCTTAAAGTGCATTCTGACAGAGAAATTATGCAAAAATGAAGATTTTATAAAAAAACCAACACCAAAATAATTATTCTTATTAGTGGAAATCTGGTATTTAAAACTGTGGAAAGCACTCTTAACTACTTGGAAAGTCATCCTTATCATATAATTAGAGTGCAATATAGTGCAAATTTTCAAAACTTGTCCTTTCACATAATTCTATTTGAGAAAAAATGTTTTTAACATGTATTTCAGTGAAAACCTTTTATTAGTGAGAAATCCACATGAGGTTTTAAAGGAAACATTGTGACATCACATGTATTATGGCGTCATTAAATAACGACAGATCAAAATAGAACTCGAAATATTGAGTCAAAACGATCTGTAACTAAGCCTTTTCATTTAATACCAAGACCATAGCAACAGTTTTCATATTTGCATATTTTTAACATACCGACTGTAATTTCAATTGCATAAATACCATAAATAAACAATTTAGAGCTTGCCTAATAAAGCAAAATGCTTACCAGTTATTCAGGACTTTTTAAAACCTCTAGTTTGCCATCTCAGGTTAAAAAGTAATGATATGTCTGGAACTGAAATAAGACAAAAAAATTACTCAGGCTGTGTTATCATTTGATTTAAATACAGAAGTACTATTGAGAGAGAAAAATCTAATTCTTGAAAGTTTAATCACACAGAAAGACAAATGCTTCTCCCTTGTGGCTTAGTCACCTTCATTTAAACCTTTTATTTTAGAAGTAATGGGTAGTAGCTAACTAGCTTAATAGTTGAATAAGTGCAGAAATATTGTTTTCAAAAAGGTTTGACCCTTCCCCTTTTTCACTGAGAAATGACAATATCTATTGTTTTGCTCAAGTGCATTAAAAATATTAGTTCATGATTTTCTTAAAACATGTACATGTTTTTTCTGTTTTTTTTGCATATGATATCTACTGACCAGGGGTCAAATCATTGGATAAAAGCACATGCGATGATGTATCTCACTTTACTCGTATGAAGTGTGTTATCTCCCTTGATTATCAGGTATTCCTGTAGACCGAAGTGATAATTACATAACAAAGACTATATTGTGGCATGTTTACTTACAATTTAATAATATTTAAAAGTTGTTTCTTGCCTTTTTCAATATAGTAAACAAATTCCTTTCGGATCTCTCGGAAGTAAACAAAGTTATGATTGTGCCTAAAAAAAGTGTTCAGCCCCGTGCCAGTAATGCATTTTAAAAGCAAAGTTTCATTGAGTTTTTGCTGATCTTTATCAATAATATTTATCTTAAACCATTTATAATAACTAGGTATAAATAAAAAACTACTAACCATCATTTTCGGTGGTGTACAAGGTGAAATCATCCATAAATCAGCCTGAAAACTTCTGGAATTAAGCTTCTAAATTGGGTATACATTTACAATTAATTCTCCATAGGCGGTAATGGTAACGTTTTCCTCCGTTGCTCAGTCCATATCGTTTACTTGAACATGTATGATGGCTCATATCGAAGCTGATACATTTATACATGTCTGGTTAAATTTTCGGGGTGGCAAGTGAGATTACTTTTTTCGCAAATTGATGGACCCCGGAAGATGGTGAAAAATGTCACTCTCCTCATGAAATAATCCCAAAATTCTGATCATAAAATTCAATAAAAAAATTG
Organism: Mytilus galloprovincialis; assembly: GCA_037788925.1. Classification (NCBI taxonomy): domain Eukaryota; kingdom Metazoa; phylum Mollusca; class Bivalvia; order Mytilida; family Mytilidae; genus Mytilus; species Mytilus galloprovincialis. The sequence goes on from CM075339.1 coordinate 38,412,455, forward strand.
TCCTTTCTAATAATTTATTTCAGGTCAAATCTACATCTTTCTTTTCTCATCACACCAGCTCTATAAAACAGTTCTCATTGTTCATTTATGTCCATTTTTAAAATCACAGCATCCACAATTGTATGGCGGACTAACATTTTTTTTAATTACGTCATCTGAGTTCCTCATCTCAAGGTCTATTAGGGATCCTGACCCACTTATACATCTTCAGAAATAAGTCTTTGTTAATTACAGTTTTAAATTAGACAAGCATTTTTTTCTACATTTTGAATACAAATTGACAACTTAGACAGCACATTACTACTACAATAGTTAAGCATGCCTTGCACTTATTTTTACATTTGGATAATTTGAATAATATGAAGGTATGAAGGTTGTTAATATTGATAATATCAGAATTATATTTGTCCCATTTTTCTGGTACCGAGATGTGCTCTTATATGAACTTAGAGGTATAAATCTATCTTAGATTAATAATACTTGAAATCGTGTTTTTGTAAACAAGTTAGTTCAATGAAGGTTACAGGCCATTACATATTTGTAAATTATTATGTTTTGTTATTCATTTACATATTTTTAGGAGAAATATTGGAAAATAGCACTGGTGCCAAATGTACTTCTTTCGCGTCAACAAATTCGTATTGATGGATTTTTTTTTCTATTTTTAAATTAGTAACGATACTATTGGAAACTATCATCAACACAAACCTAATATTAATGTTTTGAAAATGAAAATAAATTGACCTGAGACTAACAACATTTAGACTGTATATGAAATAAGGGCAATCATTCAGCATATGTTCTTATTATATTTATAATAATATTTATAGATGTATGTTCGTAATCATTTCACAACACGAATTGAAATAAACAAAAACAAAATATGGAGGGCAAAACAATTTTCAAAATTAAACAATATATCTTCTCTGATATAAAGACCCGATTCCGTATAAATAGACGTATCATTAAGGGTATAGCATTGTTTGTTTTCTTCAATCTAAGGATAACATTTTATTATGCAGGGAAGTCCTGGTTAATAAGTTGTTGTCATTTATAGGAACTTTTTCTTCTTTACTAACAACAATAATTCAATCATATTATTAACATTCCTCTCTAGTTTCAGTTGAATTATCAGATATCCAAACGCGTGCATGGCAAGATATGTATCTTTTTTTAGATCAAAGAAAATTCACTTGTACCATGTCCATCTAAATTATTTTTATTTATCTAGACCTTCCGTATCATCATGACCGATGTAGTCACGTAATGACCACTTATAAAATACCAGTACCAATCGTTTCTTAATGGGCGGTTAAGAGCACTACGAGAACAGCTTTTATGCCACCATGGTCCGTTAACTTTTGCACAGTTCCTACTGGTTACATCATTATCCCTGTCAACAGTTGTGAATTTCGCTCCGTTGTGATAGCTCAACGAATCTCCTTTAATAGAAATATTATATAAGTTTTCATTTCAAGAATCAACCATAAAAACATACATTAACATTAACGATACAAATTGGCCCAGAAGCTACATATATGAGTCAAATGTACATTTAAGAAAACAAAACTGTAAAGGAAATAATTTTGATGGTCTGTTAAGTTGGTTCGTTAAATGTACAAATATTTTATAAATGTTTTTAAAATGCAGAATGAAAAATAATCTATAATTGAGGAATCGGATGCATGAAACATTACATAACAAAGTAAAGTGTTCTCAATACCTATTAGAAAACGAAGCCATGCATTGGGATTAAAGTATTTATTGTTTCATAAAGGTATCTTTTGATATATCGCATACTATTCGTTCTATGTCATACATTTTATAAATGGAAATTCAAGAACTGTTTTGTAATTGTATCCATACTCCAATGGGTGCCCCCCCCCCCCCAGAAAACAGGAAATATATAGCCATTATTTAAGCGTTCAAAATGTCATTTGTTTTCGCTTTATCCGCTAAGCCTTATAAATTAAATACAAATAATAAATCGTTCATATTTAAACATATTAAACAGCTACTTATCATGGTATTTACCACCAATAGTGAAAAATAAAAAAAAAACATGTCATAGTACTGATCTATAGACCTGCATCTAAAAGTAGGCTTGCACTTTGATGTTGCACTTCAGTAACAAATGTCTAACCTGTATTTCTACAACAACCATGAGTCTGTAATGTGATGATGCATCTCCATTAAATTACCTGCATTTAAGGAAGTTCGCTTGTCATGTTTTGGAATTATTGTCAGATTTTCGGAATCCTCTGGTTTTATCCATTTGAATGCCTTAGAAAAAATTTGCCCATTGACCCCCATTTTTCTTTTTATAAATCTTTTACATGTATCATTATAAGCCATCTGTAAAAGTCTTATAAAATCGTTGTTATTTTTTCATAGTTTTTGAGCACCTCAACTTGTCAATGGTAAAGCTATGAAAAATCAAAAAAGAACATTTTCCCGCCAAATTTTCAATGGCTTGTTCCTCATCTCAAGGTCTATTAGGGATCCTGACCCACTTATACATCTTCAGAAATAAGTCTTTGTTAATTACAGTTTTAAATTAGACAAGCATTTTTTTCTACATTTTGAATACAAATTGACAACTTAGACAGCACATTACTACTACAATAGTTAAGCATGCCTTGCACTTATTTTTACATTTGGATAATTTGAATAATATGAAGGTATGAAGGTTGTTAATATTGATAATATCAGAATTATATTTGTCCCATTTTTCTGGTACCGAGATGTGCTCTTATATGAACTTAGAGGTATAAATCTATCTTAGATTAATAATACTTGAAATCGTGTTTTTGTAAACAAGTTAGTTCAATGAAGGTTACAGGCCATTACATATTTGTAAATTATTATGTTTTGTTATTCATTTACATATTTTTAGGAGAAATATTGGAAAATAGCACTGGTGCCAAATGTACTTCTTTCGCGTCAACAAATTCGTATTGATGGATTTTTTGTCTATTTTTAAATTAGTAACGATACTATTGGAAACTATCATCAACACAAACCTAATATTAATGTTTTGAAAATGAAAATAAATTGACCTGAGACTAACAACATTTAGACTGTATATAAAATAAGGGCAATCATTCAGCATATGTTCTTATTATATTTATAATAATATTTATAGATGTATGTTCGTAATCATTTCACAACACGAATTGAAATAAACAAAAACAAAATATGGAGGGCAAAACAATTTTCAAAATTAAACAATATATCTTCTCTGATATAAAGACCCGATTCCGTATAAATAGACGTATCATTAAGGGTATAGCATTGTTTGTTTTCTTCAATCTAAGGATAACATTTTATTATGCAGGGAAGTCCTGGTTAATAAGTTGTTGTCATTTATAGGAACTTTTTCTTCTTTACTAACAACAATAATTCAATCATATTATTAACATTCCTCTCTAGTTTCAGTTGAATTATCAGATATCCAAACGCGTGCATGGCAAGATATGTATCTTTTTTTAGATCAAAGAAAATTCACTTGTACCATGTCCATCTAAATTATTTTTATTTATCTAGACCTTCCGTATCATCATGACCGATGTAGTCACGTAATGACCACTTATAAAATACCAGTACCAATCGTTTCTTAATGGGCGGTTAAGAGCACTACGAGAACAGCTTTTATGCCACCATGGTCCGTTAACTTTTGCACAGTTCCTACTGGTTACATCATTATCCCTGTCAACAGTTGTGAATTTCGCTCCGTTGTGATAGCTCAACGAATCTCCTTTAATAGAAATATTATATAAGTTTTCATTTCAAGAATCAACCATAAAAACATACATTAACATTAACGATACAAATTGGCCCAGAAGCTACATATATGAGTCAAATGTACATTTAAGAAAACAAAACTGTAAAGGAAATAATTTTGATGGTCTGTTAAGTTGGTTCGTTAAATGTACAAATATTTTATAAATGTTTTTAAAATGCAGAATGAAACATAATCTATAATTGAGGAATCGGATGCATGAAACATTACATAACAAAGTAAAGTGTTCTCAATACCTATTAGAAAACGAAGCCATGCATTGGGATTAAAGTATTTATTGTTTCATAAAGGTATCTTTTGATATATCGCATACTATTCGTTCTATGTCATACATTTTATAAATGGAAATTCAAGAACTGTTTTGTAATTGTATCCATAATCCAATGGGTGCCCCCCCCCCAGAAAACAGGAAATATATAGCCATTATTTAAGCGTTCAAAATGTCATTTGTTTTCGCTTTATCCGCTAAGCCTTATAAATTAAATACAAATAATAAATCGTTCATATTTAAACATATTAAACAGCTACTTATCATGGTATTTACCACCAATAGTGAAAAATAAAAAAAAAAAACATGTCATAGTACTGATCTATAGACCTGCATCTAAAAGTAGGCTTGCACTTTGATGTTGCACTTCAGTAACAAATGTCTAACCTGTATTTCTACAACAACCATGAGCCTGTAATGTGATGATGCATCTCCATTAAATTACCTGCATTTAAGGAAGTTCGCTTGTCATGTTTTGGAATTATTGTCAGATTTTCGGAATCCTCTGGTTTTATCCATTTGAATGCCTTAGAAAAAATTTGCCCATTGACCCCCATTTTTCTTTTTATAAATCTTTTACATGTATCATTATAAGCCATCTGTAAAAGTCTTATAAAATCGTTGTTATTTTTTCATAGTTTTTGAGCACCTCAACTTGTCAATGGTAAAGCTATGAAAAATCAAAAAAGAACATTTTCCCGCCAAATTTTCAATGGCTTGTATCTCGAAAACAAGCACATTGACCTAAAATAATTTTTTGCTCTTTTGGTTCCTATAATAATCCCTATCAAAATATACCAGTGTTATGAAAAGCTTGTTATTTTGAAACTGAGTAGCGAACTTCCTTAAGCTTTGTTCCCGAATCTTCATATTGTACTTAGATATCACCATAACCGTTATATTCCACTGTGATATTTCATCTTCATCAACAAATGTCTAACCTGCATTGAAACTATAACTCATAAGAATAACATGCATTCAAGCTCTTTTCCCGAATTTCAAACTTGTACTTTGAAGATGTCTCTTCAATAACAAGTGCCTACCTGTATTTCCACTAATACTTCCTACCGTCAGCTTTCAATGTGATGTTTCACCTAAAACATAAAATTGTATACCCGTAATTCCGCTTTAGCCTTTAATTGTCAGCTTGAACTCTGTAGTTATCTCGCTTACACAAATTGCCTCACCTTACATTTCCGGTATAACCTTAAATCGTTAGCTTCAACTGTGATGGTAAATCGCTAACACAAATTGCGTTACCTACATTCTTGGTATCAACAGCAAAGTCAGCTTGTACTGAATCGGTGCATGTTAAACACACAATATCTTACCTGCATCACCACTATACCCTCCAATCGTCAGCTTGTACTGTGAGAATGCATCTCCAACAATAAATGTCTTATATTTATCATACGTCTTGTTGTTGTTCTTATCAGTGAGGTCTATTCTCAACGCATATGTACCACTGGACGTCAAACGATGAATATGTTTGTTACCTTAATATAGAAGTATACCAAATTATTCATATTGAGTATATGACTGACGTCAACAACAATGAATCAAAAGTATGAACGTTCATTGCTTTTTTTTTATCTATATTTATATAGAAAATGTAAAACAAATGTCCTATAATATTTAAGTTCAGCTGGTAAAAGTTCGTACGCGTTATGACCTGATATGTAATCTTCAATGCAGGTCATGACCTGCATTTTCATTTTTATAAGTTGAAGTAGTAATATCTATAAATGTATATTTTAGGACAGGCATGCAATGACAAAGATTAGAAAGACTTTTGTGTGTTTGTCGTATGTATCCCAAAAATAGAATACATATATTCGTAGTTCTTATTTAAACAACATAACACTATTGAGAAGGCGAAAATAGACCACTTCGATTGTTTAACGTGTTACATGTACACTAAATTTATTAACGTCCCATCAAAGGTATAATATATTGACATGTCACTTGAGTGTTGAAATATATTGCGTTCTTCTATTCTATCTATAGCAACACGAAGCAACAGGTGTGAACGCTTTAATTAAGGTCTTTCCTTTTTCAAAAGGGAAAGACCTTACTGTATTTCTTCTGTTTATTATTATGAAGGTCTTTCCTTTTTCAAAAGGGAAAGACGTTACTGTATTTCTTCTGTTTATTATTATTAGGTCTTTCAACCTTTCAGGTGAAAGACCTATAGGGTTTGTTCTGATTATTATTATTATTATTATTAGGTCTTTCAACCTTTCAGGTGAAAGACCTATAGGGTTTGTTCTGATTATTATTATTATTAGGTCTTTCCACCTTTCCGTGGAAAGACCTATTGAATTTGTTCTGATTATTAGGTCTTTCCACTTTTCCGTGGAAAGACCTATTGAATTTGTTCTGATTATTATTAGGTCTTTCCACTTTTCCGTGGAAAGACCTATAGGTTTTGTTCTGATTATTATTATTATTAGGTCTGTCCACTTTTCCGTGGAAAGACCTATAGGTTTTGTTCTGATTATTATTAAGTCTTTCCACTTTTCTGTGGAAAGACTTATTGTTTTTGTTCTGATTATTATTATTATTATTATTATAATAATAACCCACCCACCCCTTTTTTAGGGTATTTTCTCCCATTATTAGGTCTTTCCACTTTTCCGTGGAAAGACCTATTGATTTTGTTCTGATTATCATTATTATTTTTTTTTTCTTCCGCCTAATTTCTTTCTTGCGTAGTATTGTTGTTTCACAAGATGTCACTTAGATATATGAAATATGATATCGTAAAGTGTATGCGCTTTAAAAACTGACAACTGCGTAACCAAATACTTTACGTTGTAAGAGTTACCTCCCCAAACACTGTTTTTCTTGTGGCCACTACTCCTCCGTAACCGTAAAAGATTACGACAAATTTGTTTTACCAATTTGCTCATTACGTCTTCAGGATTAGGATCTTAAATTGACCGAAGCTATCCGGAGACTCCATATGAGAGTTATTTCCCCTTTTGCATTTGAGATAAGTGATATGCATATGAACTCGTGAACCTTTAGGCGTATAAACCTAGAACCGCTTTATTTGGTGTCCTGAGGTCCCAACTTAAAAAATGAGATCAAGGTCAAAGGTCAAGGTCATGATCTAAATTTTGACATTCACTTCAAACTGCTTTTTCTTTGAAAAAAGTTAGGGGTAAATTTGAAACAAATGTGAGCAAAATGTTAGTCGCGACATTATTTATGTCGTGAAATTTTGTCGAAAAAATATGCGTAGTATTTTGGGGGTTTTCATGCCACTGAAATGGAAATATCAACAAATTTACTAATTATAGCTTCAAACTTTACAGCTCTCATGGTGCGTACATGCAATTTATCTTTGTAAATAATCCAATGCCCACAACTACCTATCTAACACCCCCCCCTTTTTTTTTAGGAATCCCATTTCTATTTTATTATAAAAATGCTAATCCATCTTTTTTATAAATAAATTTCTTTCTGAAATACAAATCTATTCATGCACAATAAAATATCTGCTCCAAATCATGTACATGTATTTCTGAGAATTGATCGATAAACGTTTTGTTAAAGTACTATAACACCGGCATTAATAGCATTTTTGTGTGCATGCAATGAATGAGTCGACCAGTGGTCAGCGGTCAGCGGGTGGACAATAATTTACCTGTAAAATAAATCGAGAAAATATATTTTCGGTTAGCAGTACAAATCACGTGCAGTCCGCTTAACGTTCCAATCTGGATTGAGAAATTAAAATCAATGATGTAGAAATCAATCCAAAGTTCGTAAAAAGTAGTGAAATCCTAGAATCAAACTTCTAAACATGCATTAAAAAACAAATCTGTGTTCCCGTAGATACGTGTGCAAAAAATGCATGCACAATCCGACATCAATGACCTGTAAATGAAAGAAAATTAAATCCGTTTGCACATTCTTTATACATAGGTGCATGTGCTCAGGGCGACGTCTCTCTCTGCAAAGGATTATAATAAACTATCTGTTTGACTATATCAGCTTGGTGACGTCACAATCGCTGCATCCGGTACTACCTAAAATGAAAAAGGGGTTTTCCCCTTTTCGAAAAAATTAAAATGTGCACGTACATTTCAAACCATGCAGGTCAGGTTCGATTTCCTTTAAATACAAAATTGAATACAATGCACACACAATAAGATCAATAAGTAAATAAGACACACATCCTGGGAAACCCTATAAAAAACAAAACATGTATAAAGGAAGATGCAAGGATTTTTTTTATGGGCGTGTATATATATCCTTGCATGTTCCTACAAATATCATAATTTCAATACAACTAAAATGTTGCACGGACCCGTTTTTACGTGTTCACAGAGGCTAGGTCTCAAGTGTTTAAACACGGGCACTAGGCTCTCAATGCCGTTTTCACGTGTTCACAGAGGCTAGGTCTCAAGTGTTTAAACACGGGCACTTGGCTCTCAATGCCGTTTTCACGTGTTCACAGAGGCTAGGTCTCAAGTGTTTAAACACAGGCACTAGGCTCTCAATGCCGTTTTCACGTGTTCCTAGAGGCTAGGTCTCAAGTGTTTAAACACAGGCACTAGGCTCTCAATGCCGTTTTCACGTGTTCCTAGAGGCTAGGTCTCAAGTGTTTAAACACGGGCACTAGGCCCTCAATGCCGTTTTCACGTGTTTCTAGAGGCTAGGTCTCAAGTGTTTAAACACAGGCACTAGGCTCTCAATGCCGTTTTCACGTGTTCCTAGAGGCTAGGTCTCAAGTGTTTAAACACAGGCACTAGGCTCTCAATGCCGTTTTCACGTGTTCCTAGAGGCTAGGTCTCAAGTGTTTAAACACGGGCACTAGGCCCTCAATGCCGTTTTCACGTGTTTCTAGAGGCTAGGTCTCAAGTGTTTAAACACGGGCACTAGGCTCTCAATGCCGTTTTCACGTGTTCACAGAGGCTAGGTCTCAAGTGTTTAAACAGGGGCATTTGGCTCTTAATGCCGTTTTCACGTGTTTACAGAGGCTAGGTCTCAAGTGTTTAAACACAGGCACTAGGCTCTCAATGCCGTTTTCACGTGTTCCTAGAAGCTAGGTCTCAAGTGTTTAAACACGGGAATTACGCTATCCAAATCCTTTTCAACGTGTTCCGTGAGGCTTCAACTCTATCTATCAATCAATCAATCAACTGATTAATCGATCGACCAACCAACCAACCAACCAACCAACCAACCAACCAACCAATCAATCAATCTATCTATCAATCAATTAATTAAGCAAGTAATAAAAAATCAATCATGTTTCAGAGGGGAAAGACCGTTAACAATTGTTTTTTAAACAATTGATTTATATTGAAAATGTGCACTTTTAACCATTCTAATAAATTTTATGTATCATAAAATGCCTCACTGGCACCCACCCACCCCTTTTTTAGGGTATTTTCTCCCATTATTAGGTCTTTCCACTTTTCCGTGGAAAGACCTATTGATTTTGTTCTGATTATTAGGTCTTTCCACCTTTCCGTGGAAAGACCTATTGAATTTGTTCTGATTATTAGGTCTTTCCACTTTTCCGTGGAAAGACCTATTGTATTTGTTCTGATTATTATTATTTTTTTTTTTTTCTTCCGCCTAAATTTTTTTCTTGCGTAGTATTGATGTTTCAAAAGATGTCGCTTAGATATTTGGAATATGATGTCGTGTAGTTTATACGCTTTTAAAATTTACAACTGCGTAACAAAATACTTTACGTTGTAAGAGTTATCTTCCCAAACACTGTTTTTCTTGTGGTCACTACTCCTTCGAAACCGTAAAAGATTACGACAAATTTATTTTACCAAACTGCTCGTTACTTCTTCAGGATTAGGCAATTCATTTGGACCGAAGCTATCTGGAGACTCCATATGAGAGTTATTTCCCCTTATGCATTTGATATAAGTGATATGCGTTTCTAACTGATAAACCATAAGTGATAGAGACCTAGGGTCTCTTGATTTGAGATCCTTGGTCCAAAAAAATGAAAATAAGGTCAAGGTCAAAGGTCAAGGTCATATTCTAAAATTTGATTTTGGCTTATTTTCACTTATTTTCAAATACTGTATGACATATTGACAAATATTTTTTCCTAAATTGTTAGTTGCAACATGTCCTTACTTGTATATTTTGGTTAAAGGGTGCGCATACAATAAATTGGAGTTTTTGTCCATCTTACATTTAGAATTACGCGTAAAGTGGTATTACTCATTAACCAAACATATTAAAGATCTAGGGTCTTATGATTTAAGGTCCTTGATTTGTGACCTTGAAATTTAGGTCAAGGTCATAGGTTAAAAGGACGTTCTAGATTTTGACCTTTGCTTTAAATTCATATAAATACATCATAAAGCCATAAGAACTAACATTTTAAACTGATTTTTCATATTTCAATATCAAAATAGATCTTTACTAGTGGAAAGACCTACAATTGTTCTCTGAACAATTGGTTTTTAATTATTATTTTTTTTTTTTTTTTTTTTTTTTTCATCCGCCTAATTTTTTTCTTGCGTAGTATTGTTGTTTCATAAGATGTCGCTTAGATATTTGGAATATGATTTCGTATAGTTTATACGCTTTAAAAATTTACAACGACATAACAAAATACTTTACGTTGTAAGAGTTATCTCCCCAAACACTGTTTTTCTTGTGGCCACTACTCATTCGCAACCGTAAAAGATTACGACAAATTTATTTTACCAAATTGCTCGTTACATCTTCAGGATTAGGCAATTCATTTGGACCGAAGCTTTCCAGAGACTCCATATGAGAGTTATTTCCCCTTATATAAATGATATAAGTAATATGCATTTCTAACTGGTAAACCATAAGTGATAGAGACCTAGGGTCTTCAGATTTGAGGTCCTTGGTCCAAAAAAATGAAAATGAGGTCAAGGTCATAGGTCAAGGTCATGTCCTATATTTTGATTTTTGCTTATTTTCACTAATTTTCTAATACCGTATGACATATCGACAAATAATTTTTCATAAATTGTTAGTTGCGACATGTCCTAACTTGTATATTTTGGTTGAAAAGGTGCACAGAAAATAAATGGGAGTTTTTGCCCATCTTACATTTAGAATTACGCGTAAAGTGATATTACTCTTTAACCAAACATATTAAAGACCTAGGGTCTTTTGAATTAAGGTCCTTGGTTTGTGACCTTGAAATTGAGGTCAAGGTCATAGGTTAAGAGGACGTTCTAGATTTTGAACTTTGCTTTAAATTGATGTTAATACATCATAAAGCCATAGGAACTAACATTTTAAACTGATTTTCATATTTCAATATCAAAATACATCTTTACTAGTGGAAAGACCTTCAATTGTTCTCTGAACAATTGGTTTTTAATTATTATTATTTTTTTTTTTCTTCCGCCTAATTTTTTTTCTTGCGTAGTATTGTTGTTTAATAACTTGTCGCTTAGATGTTTGGAATATGATATCGTATAGTTTATACGCTTTAAAAATTTACAACCACGTAACAAAATACTTTACGTTGTATGAGTTATCTCCCCGAACACTGTTTTTCTTGTGGCCACTACTCCTTCGCAACCGTAAAAGATTACGACAAATTTATTTTACCAAATTGCTCGTTATATCTTTAGGATAAGGATATTCATTTGGACCGAAGCTATATGGAGACTCCATATGACAGTTATTCCCCCTTTTTTATTTGATTCAAGTGATATGCATTTTCAACTGGTAAACCATAAGTGATAGAGACCTAGGGTCTTCAGATTTGAGGTCCTTGGTCCAAAAAAATGAAAATGAGGTCAAGGTCAAAGGTCAAGGTCATATTCTAAATTTTGATTTTGGCCTATTTTCACTTCTTTTCAAATACCGTATGACATATGGACAAATATTTTTTCATAAATTGTTAGTTGTGACATGTCCTTACTTGTATATTTTGGTTGAAAGGGTGCGCATACAATAAATGGGAGTTTTTGTCCATCTTACATTTAGAATTACGCGTAAAGTGGTATTACTCATTAACCAAACATACTAAAGACCTAGGGTCTTTTGATTTAAGGTCCTTGGTTTGTGACCTTGAAATTGAGGTCAAGGTCATAGGTTATTAAGACGTTCTAGATTTTGACCTTTGCTTTAAATTCATATAAATACATCATAAAGCCATAGGAACTAACATTTTAAACTGATTTTTCATATTTCAATATCAAAATAGATCTTTACTAGTGGAAAGACCTTCAATTGTTCTCTGAACAATTGGTTTTTAATTATTATTATTATTATTATTTTTTTTTTCTTCCGCCTAATTTTTTTTCTTGCATAGTATTGTTGTTTAATAAGTTGTCGCTTAGATATTTTGAGTATGATATCGTATAGTTTATACGCTTTAAAAATTTACAACCGCGTAACAAAATACTTTACATTGTATGAGTTATCTCCCCGAACACTGTTTTTCTTGTGGCCACTACTCCTTCGCAACCGTAAAAGATTACGACAAATTTATTTTACCAAATTGCTCGTTACTTCTTCAGGATTAGGATATTCATTTGGACCGAAGCTATCCGGAGACTCCATATGAGAGTTATTTCCCCTTATGCATTTGATATAAGTGATATGCGTTTCTTACTGGTAAACCATCAGTGATATAGGCCTAGGGTCTTTGGATTTAAGTTCCTTGGTCCAAAAAAATGAAAATAAGGTCAAGGTCATATTCTAAATTTTGATTTTGGCTTATTTTCTCTTATTTTCAACAACCGTGAAAGATATGGACAAATTATTTTTACTAAATTGTGAGTTTTGACATGTTGTAACTTGTAAATTTTGGTTGGAAGGGTGCGTAAACAATAAATGAGAGTTTTCGCCCATCTTATATTTAAAATCATGCCTAAAGTGATATAACTCATTAACCATACATATTAAAGACCTAGGGTCTTTTTATTTGAGGTCCTTAGTTGGTGACCTTGAAATTGAGGTCAAGGTCAAAGGTTAATAGGACGTTCTAGATTTTGACCTTTGCTTTAAATTCATATTTATACATTATAAAGTCATAGGAACTGACATTTTAGATTGATTTTTAATATTTTGATAATAAAATGGATTTGTACTTGTGGAAAGACCTTCAATTGTTCTTGGAACAATTGGTTTTTAATTATTATTATTGTTTTTTTCTTCCGCCTAATTTTTTTTCTTGCATAGTATTGTTGTTTAATAACTTGTCGCTTAGATGTTTGGAATATGATATCGTATAGTTTATACGCTTTAAAAATTTACAACCGTGTAACAAAATACTTTACGTTGTATGAGTTATCTCCCCGAACACTGTTTTTCTTGTGGCCACTACTCCTTCACAACCGTAAAAGATTACGACAAATTTATTTTACCAAATTGCTTGTTACATCTTTAGGATAAGGATATTCATTTGGACCGAAGCTATATGGAGACTCCATATGAGAGTTATTCCCCCTTTTTTATTTGATTCAAGTGATATGCATTTTCAACTGGTAAACCATAAGTGATAGAAACCTAGGGTCTTCAGATTTGAGGTCCTTGGTCCAAAAAAAATGAAAATGAGGTCATGGTCGAAGGTCAAGGTCATATTCTAAATTTTGATTTTGGCTTATTTTCACTTCTTTTCAAATACCGTATGACATATTGACAAATAATTTTTCATAAATTGTTAGTTGCGACATGTCCTTACTTGTATATTTTGGTTGAAAGGGTGCGCATACAATAAATGGGAGTTTTTGTCCATCTAACATTTAGAATTACGCGTAAAGTGGTATTACTCATTAACCAAACATATTAAAGACCTAAGGTCTTTTGATTTAAGGTCCTTGGTTTGTGACATTGAAATTGAGGTCAAGGTCATAGGTTAATACGACGTTCTAGATTTTGACCTTTGCTTTAAATTCATATAAATACATCATAAAGCCATAGGAACTAATATTTTAAACTGATTTTTCATATTTCAATATCAAAATAGATCTTTACTTGTGGAAAGACCTACAATTGTTCTCTGAACAATTGGTTTTTAATTAGGTCTTTCCACCTTTCCGTGGAAAGACCTATAGGTTTTGTTCTGATTATTATTAAGTCTTTCCACTTTTCTGTGGAAAGACTTATTGTTTTTGTTCTGATTATTATTATTATTATTATTATTATTATTATTTTTTTTTTTTTTTCTTCCGCCAAATTTTGTTCTTGCGCAAAATGTTTGTTTCGCAATATGTCGATTAGATATTTCTCATATGATATCGTATAGTTTATGCGCTTTTAAATTTCACCCTGCTAAGGCGAACCATTTTCTATGTAAGAGTTATCTCCCTTTTCACTGTTTATCCTCTGTGTGCATCTCCTTCGTAACAAAATAAGAAAGCGACAAAATTCTTTTTACAAACTGTTCGTTACATCCTCAGTAATTTTTGGCGTATTTGGATCGAAGCGATTTGATGAAATTTTATAGGAGTTATCTACCTTTACGGAATAAATTTGTCGGTATGTTTTTTAAACTCCTAAACCGTTAACCGTATAACCCTGGAATGTTTTTATTTGAGTCCCCAGGGTCCTAACTTAGAAAATTAGGTCAAGGTCAAAGGTCAAGGTCATATTTTAGATTTTTATAAGTTTTTCATTTCCCTATAATTCTTGAACGGTTATAGATACAAAAAAATTAAGCAGTGAAAAATGCTTGGTACTTTAAGGGGCAACTTTTTTACATTATAACTATATTGATTTTACCATCATATAAGGGACATAACTCCCATCGATGGTTTTTAAAAAGCCATTTTTAGGCAAAACTCTTAAACAAAAGGTCCTTGACCCATAGGGTCTTTTGCAATGACCTTTTGGAGCAATGACCTTGACGAAGGTCACAAGGTCAAAGGTCAAGGTCATCAAATTATGTGGTTTTGGCACTATTTAAACAGTTTTATGAGTGTTTGAATTTCAACCAACCAACCAACCAACCAACCAACCAACCAACCAACCAACCAACCAACCAACCAATCAATCAATCAATCAATCAATCAATCAATCAATCAATCAATGTTTCCGTTTCATGTGTTTGATACGGGATTCAAGGTCTCTTTTTTTCCGCTTGTTTTAATTGAGCCTATCAAACGTGTTTAACCAACATGTTTAACCAACATGTTTAACCAACGTGTTTAACCAACCAACCAACCAACCAACCAACCAATAAATCAATGCATGTTTCCGTTTCATGTGTTAAATACGGGATCCAAGATGTTTTTTTTCGCTTGTTTAAATTGAGCCTATCAAACGTGTTTAACCAGCCAACGTGTTTAACCAACGTGTTTAACCAACGTGTTTAACCAACGTGTTTAACCAACCAACCAACCAACCAATCAACCAATCAATGCATGTTTCCGTTTCATTTGTTAAATACGGGATCCAAGATGTTTTTTTTCGCTTGTTTAAATTGAGCCTTTCCAACGTGTTTAACCAGCCAACGTGTTTAACCAACGTGTTCAACCAACATGTTTAACTAACGTGTTTAACCAACCAACCAACCAATCAATCACTTAATGTATGTTTCCGTGTCATGCGTTTAATACGGGATGCAAGGTCTCTTGAGGTTTTTTCCCTTGTTCTAAGTGACCCTATCAAACGTGTTTAATCAACCAACCAACCAACCAACCAACAAACCAACCAACCAACCAATCAATCAACCAACTAACTAATCAATCAATCAATATGTATGACTGTTTATTTATGACAGTTTATTGAAGGAACAAACTCTCAATTATTCAAGAAAATTTTTATTTTATTATTGTTCTTACGTCTCTTCTGAAAAAAAATCCACATATTCTCTGAAACTACAAGTCCAATCGACCTGAAAATTTGCAGTCAGCAGGGCATACATGTACTGAAGGTTCATAAAAAAACTTTTTGCAGATATCTCTCAAGACTTTTCCTAGAAAAAAGAAATGGCAATGCAGTAAAAATCGCTTGCTAGGTCCGTCAATCTCAGTAAAAACCTACAATAAAATGTCCGCTCTGAGATTGAAATACTAATCTGTGTTACAAACAGGTGCTGAAAAATGGACATTATCAAAAAATAATCATTAAATGTGTTTTAAAGTTACACCAGATCGATTAAATCCAAAAAGATCGATTAAATCCAAAACATGCACTGCTGGTGAACTGTGATCAAAATGTCAATTTCCTACAATGACAAAAGAAATTACATTGTGTACATTCCATCTCTAGACATGTTGTCTGTTCAAGGTCCCGACCTAAAAAGAAATTAAAAGACTAAGTTTTTCTTAATATAAACCCGCGTCACGTGATGTCTCCTCAATCTTGCGCGCGCGCTGTATCTAAAATAAAAGAAAAACTTTCCAAACTAAACATGAAACTTCTCCGGTAACATAATAATATAGACTCTTTACAAAAACAAACAAACAAACAAATACCCCCCCCCCCCTTTTTTTCCAAATCAATCAATAAAAAAAACAATTATCCATTCATCAGAGGGGAAAGACTGCCTAACAATTGTTTTCAAAACAATTGCTTTATATTTATTATTTTTTTTCTTCCGCCAAATTCTTTTCTTGCGTAGTATGGTTGTTTCATAAGTTGTCACTTAGATTTTTAGAAGATGATATCGCATAGTTTATACGCTTCAAAAACTGACAACCGCGTTACCAAATACTTTACGTTGTAAGAGTTGTCTCCCCAAACACTGTTTTTCTTGTGGCCACTACTTCTTCGCAACCGTAAAACATTATGACAAATTTATTTTACCAAATTGCTCGTTACATCTTCAGGATTAGGTTGGCTGTTTGGACCAAAGCTATACGGAGACTCCATATGAGAGTTATTCCCCCTTATGTATTTGGTATAAGTGATTTGCATTTCTAACTGGTAAACCATAAGTGATAGAGACCTAGGGTCTTCGGATTTAAGGTCCTTCGTTCAAAAAAATGAAAATAAGGTCAAGGTCAAAGGTCAAGGTCATATTCTAAAATTTGATTTTGGCTTATTTTCACTTATTTTCAAATACCGTTTAACATATCGACAAATATTTTTTCCTAAATTGTTAGTTGCGACATGTCCTTACTTGTATATTTTGGTTGAAAGGGTGCGCATACAATAAATGGGAGTTTTTGTCCATCTTACATTTAGAATTACGCGTAAAGTGGTATTATTCATTAACCAAACATATTAAAGACCTAGGGTCTTATGATTTAAGGTCCTTGGTTTGTGACATTGAAATTGAGGTCAATGTCATAGGTTAAAAGGACGTTCTAGATTTTGACCTTTGCTTTAAATTCATATAAATACATCATAAAGCCATAAGAACTAACATTTTAAACTGATTTTTCATATTTCAATATCAAAATAGATCTTTACTAGTGGAAAGACCTACAATTGTTCTCTGAACAATTGGTTTTTAATTATTATTTTTTTTTTTTTTTTTTTTTTTTCTTCCGCCTAATTTTTTTCTTGCGTAGTATTGTTGTTTCATAAGATGTCGCTTAGATATTTGGAATATGATTTCGTATAGTTTATACGCTTTAAAAATTTACAACGACATAACAAAATACTTTACGTTGTAAGAGTTATCTCCCCAAACACTGTTTTTCTTGTGGCCACTACTCATTCGCAACCGTAAAAGATTACGACAAATTTATTTTACCAAATTGCTCGTTACATCTTCAGGATTAGGCAATTCATTTGGACCGAAGCTTTCCAGAGACTCCATATGAGAGTTATTTCCCCTTATATAAATGATATAAGTAATATGCATTTCTAACTGGTAAACCATAAGTGATAGAGACCTAGGGTCTTCAGACTTGAGGTCCTTGGTCCAAAAAAATGAAAATGAGGTCAAGGTCATAGGTCAAGGTCATGTCCTATATTTTCATTTTTGCTTATTTTCACTAATTTTCTAATACCGTATGACATATCGACAAATAATTTTTCATAAATTGTTAGTTGCGACATGTCCTAACTTGTATATTTTGGTTGAAAAGGTGCACAGAAAATAAATGGGAGTTTTTGCCCATCTTACATTTAGAATTACGCGTAAAGTGATATTACTCTTTAACCAAACATATTAAAGACCTAGGGTCTTTTGAATTAAGGTCCTTGGTTTGTGACCTTGAAATTGAGGTCAAGGTCATAGGTTAAGAGGACGTTCTAGATTTTGAACTTTGCTTTAAATTGATGTTAATACATCATAAAGCCATAGGAACTAACATTTTAAACTGATTTTCATATTTCAATATCAAAATACATCTTTACTAGTGGAAAGACCTTCAATTGTTCTCTGAACAATTGGTTTTTAATTATTATTATTTTTTTTTTCTTCCGCCTAATTTTTTTTCTTGCGTAGTATTGTTGTTTAATAACTTGTCGCTTAGATGTTTGGAATATGATATCGTATAGTTTATACGCTTTAAAAATTTACAACCACGTAACAAAATACTTTACGTTGTATGAGTTATCTCCCCGAACACTGTTTTTCTTGTGGCCACTACTCCTTCGCAACCGTAAAAGATTACGACAAATTTATTTTACCAAATTGCTCGTTATATCTTTAGGATAAGGATATTCATTTGGACCGAAGCTATATGGAGACTCCATATGACAGTTATTCCCCCTTTTTTATTTGATTCAAGTGATATGCATTTTCAACTGGTAAACCATAAGTGATAGAGACCTAGGGTCTTCAGATTTGAGGTCCTTGGTCCAAAAAAATGAAAATGAGGTCAAGGTCAAAGGTCAAGGTCATATTCTAAATTTTGATTTTGGCTTATTTTCACTTCTTTTCAAATACCGTATGACATATGGACAAATAATTTTTCATAAATTGTTAGTTGTGACATGTCCTTACTTGTATATTTTGGTTGAAAGGGTGCGCATACAATAAATGGGAGTTTTTGTCCATCTTACATTTAGAATTACGCGTAAAGTGGTATTACTCATTAACCAAACATACTAAAGACCTAGGGTCTTTTGATTTAAGGTCCTTGGTTTGTGACCTTGAAATTGAGGTCAAGGTCATAGGTTATTAAGACGTTCTAGATTTTGACCTTTGCTTTAAATTCATATAAATACATCATAAAGCCATAGGAACTAACATTTTAAACTGATTTTTCATATTTCAATATCAAAATAGATCTTTACTAGTGGAAAGACCTTCAATTGTTCTCTGAACAATTGGTTTTTAATTATTATTATTATTATTATTTTTTTTTTTCTTCCGCCTAATTTTTTTTCTTGCATAGTATTGTTGTTTAATAAGTTGTCGCTTAGATATTTTGAGTATGATATCGTATAGTTTATACGCTTTAAAAATTTACAACTGCGTAACAAAATACTTTACATTGTATGAGTTATCTCCCCGAACACTGTTTTTCTTGTGGCCACTACTCCTTCGCAACCGTAAAAGATTACGACAAATTTATTTTACCAAATTGCTCGTTACTTCTTCAGGATTAGGATATTCATTTGGACCGAAGCTATCCGGAGACTCCATATGAGAGTTATTTCCCCTTATGCATTTGATATAAGTGATATGCGTTTCTTACTGGTAAACCATCAGTGATATAGGCCTAGGGTCTTTGGATTTAAGTTCCTTGGTCCAAAAAAATGAAAATAAGGTCAAGGTCATATTCTAAATTTTGATTTTGGCTTATTTTCTCTTATTTTCAACAACCGTGAAAGATATGGACAAATTATTTTTACTAAATTGTGAGTTTTGACATGTTGTAACTTGTAAATTTTGGTTGGACGGGTGCGTAAACAATAAATGAGAGTTTTCGCCCATCTTATATTTAAAATCATGCCTAAAGTGATATAACTCATTAACCATACATATTAAAGACCTAGGGTCTTTTTATTTGAGGTCCTTAGTTGGTGACCTTGAAATTGAGGTCAAGGTCAAAGGTTAATAGGACGTTCTAGATTTTGACCTTTGCTTTAAATTCATATTTATACATTATAAAGTCATAGGAACTGACATTTTAGATTGATTTTTAATATTTTGATAATAAAATGGATTTGTACTTGTGGAAAGACCTTCAATTGTTCTTGGAACAATTGGTTTTTAATTATTATTATTGTTTTTTTCTTCCGCCTAATTTTTTTTCTTGCATAGTATTGTTGTTTAATAACTTGTCGCTTAGATGTTTGGAATATGATATCGTATAGTTTATACGCTTTAAAAATTTACAACCGTGTAACAAAATACTTTACGTTGTATGAGTTATCTCCCCGAACACTGTTTTTCTTGTGGCCACTACTCCTTCACAACCGTAAAAGATTACGACAAATTTATTTTACCAAATTGCTCGTTACATCTTTAGGATAAGGATATTCATTTGGACCGAAGCTATATGGAGACTCCATATGAGAGTTATTCCCCCTTT
Organism: Mytilus galloprovincialis; assembly: GCA_037788925.1. Lineage (NCBI taxonomy): Eukaryota > Metazoa > Mollusca > Bivalvia > Mytilida > Mytilidae > Mytilus > Mytilus galloprovincialis. The sequence continues at coordinate 38,432,889 of CM075339.1, forward strand.
TTTATTTGATTCAAGTGATATGCATTTTCAACTGGTAAACCATAAGTGATAGAAACCTAGGGTCTTCAGATTTGAGGTCCTTGGTCCAAAAAAATGAAAATGAGGTCAAGGTCGAAGGTCAAGGTCATATTCTAAATTTTGATTTTGGCTTATTTTCACTTCTTTTCAAATACCGTATGACATATTGACAAATAATTTTTCATAAATTGTTAGTTGCGACATGTCCTTACTTGTATATTTTGGTTGAAAGGGTGCGCATACAATAAATGGGAGTTTTTGTCCATCTAACATTTAGAATTACGCGTAAAGTGGTATTACTTATTAACCAAACATATTAAAGACCTAAGGTCTTTTGATTTAAGGTCCTTGGTTTGTGACATTGAAATTGAGGTCAAGGTCATAGGTTAATACGACGTTCTAGATTTTGACCTTTGCTTTAAATTCATATAAATACATCATAAAGCCATAGGAACTAATATTTTAAACTGATTTTTCATATTTCAATATCAAAATAGATCTTTACTTGTGGAAAGACCTACAATTGTTCTCTGAACAATTGGTTTTTAATTAGGTCTTTCCACCCTTCCGTGGAAAGACCTATAGGTTTTGTTCTGATTATTATTATTATTTTTTTTCTTCCGCCAAATTCTTTTCTTGCGTAGTATGGTTGTTTCATAAGTTGTCACTTAGATTTTTAGAAGATGATATCGCATAGTTTATACGCTTCAAAAACTGACAACCGCGTTACCAAATACTTTACGTTGTAAGAGTTGTCTCCCCAAACACTGTTTTTCTTGTGGCCACTACTTCTTCGCAACCGTAAAACATTATGACAATTTTTTTTTACCAAATTGCTCGTTACATCTTCAGGATTAGGTTGGCTGTTTGGACCAAAGCTATACGGAGACTCCATATGAGAGTTATTCCCCCTTATGTATTTGGTATAAGTGATTTGCATTTCTAACTGGTAAACCATAAGTGATAGAGACCTAGGGTCTTCGGATTTAAGGTCCTTCGTTCAAAAAAATGAAAATAAGGTCAAGGTCAAAGGTCAAGGTCATATTCTAAAATTTGATTTTGGCTTATTTTCACTTATTTTCAAATACCGTTTAACATATCGACAAATATTTTTTCCTAAATTGTTAGTTGCGACATGTCCTTACTTGTATATTTTGGTTGAAAGGGTGCGCATACAATAAATGGGAGTTTTTGTCCATCTTACATTTAGAATTACGCGTAAAGTGGTATTATTCATTAACCAAACATATTAAAGACCTAGGGTCTTATGATTTAAGGTCCTTGGTTTGTGACATTGAAATTGAGGTCAATGTCATAGGTTAAAAGGACGTTCTAGATTTTGACCTTTGCTTTAAATTCATATAAATACATCATAAAGCCATAGGAACTAACATTTTAAACTGATATTTCATATTTCAATATCAAAATAGATCTTTACTAGTGGAAAGACCTTCAATTGTTCTTTGAACAATTGGTTTTTAATTATTATTATTTTTTTTTTTTTTTTTTTCCGCCTAATTTTTTTCTTGCGTAGTATTGATGTTTCAAAAGATGTCGCTTAGATATTTGGAATATGATATCGTATAGTTTATACGTTTTAAAAATTTACAACCGCGTAACAAAATACTTTACGTTATAAGAGTTATCTCCCCAAACACTGTTTTTCTTGTGGCCACTACTCCTTCGCAACCAAAAAAGATTACGACAAATTTATTTTACCAAATTGCTCGTTACTTCTTCAGGACTAGGATATTCATTTGAACCGAAGCTATCCGGAGACTCCATATGAGAGTTATTTACCCTTATGCATTTGATATAAGTGATATGTGTTTCTAACTGGTAAACCATCAGTGATATAGGCCTAGAGTCTTTGGATTTAAGTTCCTTGGGCCAAAAAAATGAAAATAAGGTCAAGGTCAAAGGTCAAGGTCATATTCTAAATTTTGATTTTGGCTTATTTTCTCTTATTTTCAACAACCGTGAAAGATATTGACAAATTATTTTTACTAAATGGTGAGTTGCGACATGTTGTAACTTATAAATTTTGGTTGGAAGGGTACGTAATCAATAAATGAGAGTTTTCGCCCATCTTATATTTAAAATCATGCCTAAAGTGATATAACTCATTAACCATACATATTACAGACCAAGGGTCTTTTTATTTGAGGTCCTTGGTTGGTGACCTTGAAATTGAGGTCAAGGTCAAAAGTTAATAGGACGTTCTAGATTTTGACCTTTGCTTTAAATTCATATTTATACATTATAAAGTCATAGGAACTGACATTTTAGATTGATTTTTAATATTTTGATAATAAAATAGATCTTTACTTGTGGAAAGACCTTCAATTGTTCTTTGAACAATTGGTTTTTAATTATTATTTTTTTTTTTTCTTCCCCCTAATTTTTTTCTTGCGTAGTATTGTTGTTTCATAAGATGTCATTTAGATATTTGGAATATGATTTCGTATAGTTTATACGCTTTAAAAATTTACAACGACGTAACAAAATACTTTACGTTGTAAGAGTTATCTCCCGAAACACTGTTTTTCTTGTGGCCACTACTCCTTCGCAACCGTAAAAGATTACGACAAATTTATTTTACCAAATCGCTCGTAATATCTTAAGGATTAGGCAATTCATTTGGACCGAAGCTTTCCAGAGACTCCATAAGAGAGTTATTTCCCCTTATGCATATGATATAAGTGATTTGCATTTCTAACTTGTAAACCATAAGTGATAGAGACCTAGGGTTTTTTGATTTAAGGTCCTTGGTCCAAAAAAAATGAAAATGAGATCAAGGTCAAAGGTCAAGGTCATATTCTAAATTTTGATTTTGGCTTATTTTCACCTATTTTCATATATCGTATGACATATCGACAAATAATTTGTCATAAATTGTTAGTTGCGACATGTCCTTACCTGTATATTTTGGTTGAAAGGGTGCACAGACAATAAATGGGAGTTTTTGCCAATCTTACATTTAGAATTACGTGTAAAGTGATATTACTCATAAACCAAACATATTAAAGACCTAGGGTCTTTTGATTTAAAGTCCTTGGTTTGTGAACTTGAAATTGAGGTCAAGGCCATAGGTTAATATGACGTTCTAGATTTTGACCTTTGCTTTAAATCATATAAATACATCATAAAGCCATAGGAACTAACATTTTAAACTGATTTTTCATATTTCAATATCAAAATAGATCTTTACTAGTGGAAAGACCTACAATTGTTCTCTGAACAATTGGTTTTTAATTATTATTATTATTATTATTATTATTATTACTTTTTTTTTTTTCTTCCGCCAACTTTTTTTTCCTTCGCTGTTTTTTTGTTTCACAAGATGTCGCTTAGATATTTGGTATATGATATCGAACAGTTAATGCGCTTCTGAAACTGACACCGCGTAACAAAAACCTTTACCTTGTAAGAGTTATCTCCCCAAACACTGTTTTTCTTGTGGCCACTACTACTTCGCAACCGTATAAGAAACCGACAAATTCATTTTTCCAAATTACTCGTTATATCCTTAGGATGTTCTGTTTCATTTCAACGGAAGCTATCCGGAGACTCCATATGAGAGTTATCCCCCCTTTTATATATGATATCAGTGATATGCATTTCTAACTGGTAAACTATAAGTGATAGAGACCTAGGTTCTTTTGATTTAAGATCCTTGGTCCAAAAAAATGAAAATAAGGTCAAGGTCAAAGGTCAAGGTCAAATTCTTAATTTTGATTTTGGCTTATTTTCATCTTTTTTCATTAACCTTATAAGATATCGACAATTTTTTTTTACTAAATTGTTAGTTGCGACATGTCGTAACTTATAAATCTTGGTTGCGAGGGTGCGTAAACAATAAAAGGGAGTTTTCGCCCCTCTTATATTAAGAATTATGCGTAAAGTGATTTTACTCATGAACCATACATATTAAGGAACTAGTGTCTTTTTATTTGAGATGTTCAGTCTATGACCTTGAAATTGAGGTCAAGGTCATAGGTTAATTGGACGTTCTAGATTTTGACCTTTGCTTAAAATTCATATTTATACATCATTAAGCCATAGGAACTGACATTTTCAACTGAATTTTAATATTTTCATATCTAAATAGATCCTTATTGGTTGAAAGACCTTCAATTGTTCTTTGAACAATTGGTTTTTAATTATTATTATTATTATTATTATTATTATTATTATTATTATTATTATTATTATTATTATTAATATTATTATTATTATTATATTATTATTATTATTATTATTATTATTTTATTATTATTATTATTAGGTCTTTCCACTTTTCCGTGGAAAGACCTATTGGATTTCTTCTGATTATTATTATTATTATTATTTTTTTTTTTTCTTCCGCCTAATTTGTTTCCTTCGCTGTTTTTTTGTTTCGCAAGATGTCGCTTAGATTTTTGGAATATGATATCGAACAGTTTATACGCTTTTGAAACCAACTCGTTTTAACCGAATACTTTCCCAAATAAGAGTTATCTCCCCGAACACTGTTTTTCTTGTTATCTCTAAGGCTTCGCAACCATATTAGAAACCGACAAATTTATTTTTCCAAATTGCTCGTTGTATCCTCAGGATGTTCTGTTTTATTTTGACCGAAGCCGTATATAGATTCCATATGAGAGTTTTCCCCCCTTTTATGTTTGATGTAAGAATATGCATTTCTAACTGGTAAACCTTAAGTGATAGAGGCCTAGGGTCTTTTGATTTGAGGTCCTTGGTTCAAAAAAATGAAAATGAGGTCAAGGTCAAAGGTCAAGGTCATGATTAAAATTTTGATTTTGGCTTGTTATCTCTTATTTTAAGAAATCATATAAGATATCGACAAAATGTTTTCACACAATTGTTAGTTACGACATGTCGTAACACATAAATTTTAGTCGAAAGGGTACGTATACATTTGATGTGAGTTTTCCCCCTTTTTATATCTAATATCATACGTATGGTAATATAACTCATTAACAATATAAAGTAGAGGACTAGAGTCTTTTGATTAGAGGTCCTTGGTTTATGACCTTAAAATTGAGCTCAATGTCATATGCTAATTAAACGTTCTAGATTTTGACCTTTGCTTTTACCTCATTTGTACACATGATAAAGCCATGGGACTTATTGCATTAAGTTGTAAGCAATGTGACCTTAAAAAACACTACCGGAAGTGACCTTTTGTAAACCGGAAGTAGCTATGTTTTGTACTAAATCAATGTAAAAGTATATAGAACCATATATTTTAGGAATCAGTGTCAAATAAACTATCAAACAATACGGGAAGTAAACTTTTTAAACCGGAAGTAAAAGATTATCTCCCTTTTCTATATATTTTTTTTGATAGAAACCATATGTTTTTGGAATAAGCGTTCAATAAGCTGTCATTTGGCGCTAAAATTGACATTTAAAACCAAATTTTAATATTTTCATATAAAAAAAGGTTTAACTGGTGGAAAGACAATCAATGGTTCTCTGAACAATTGGTTTTTAATTATCATTATTATTATTATTAGGTCTTTCCACTTTTCTGTGGAAAGCCTATTGTATTTGTTCTGATTATTTTTTTTTTTTTTCTTCCGCCTAATTTTGTTCTTGCGATAAACATTTGTTTCGCAATATGTCGCTTAGATATTTGGTATATGATATCGAACAGTTTATGCGCTTTTGAAATTTACCCTGCGTAAACGAATACTTTTCTTTGTAGGAGTTATCTCCCCAAACACTGTTTTCCTTGTTAGCGCAACTCCTTCGCAACCGTAAAATATTATGACAAATTTATTTTACAAAATTACTCGTTATATCCTTCGCATGATTTGTCCTATTTTGACCGAAGCGATATGAACGCTCCATATGAGAGTTATTTCCCCTTATGCATTTGTTATAAGTGATATGCATTTCTATCTTGTAAACCATAAGTGCTAGAGACCTAGGATCTTTTGATTTGAGGTCCTTGGTCCAAAAAAATGAAAATTAGGTCAAGGTCAAAGGTCAAGGTCATATTTGAGATTTTCATATGTCTTTGATTTCCCTATAATTCTTAAATGGTTATAGATACAGAAAATTTAAGCAGTGAAAAATGTTAAGGACTTCAAGGGGCAACTTTGTTACATTATGACTATATTGGTTTTACCATTGTGTAAGGGACATAATCCCCATTGATGGTTTATATAAGGCCATTATTAGACAAAACTCTTAAACAAAATGACCTTGACCCATAGGGTCTTCTGCAATGACATTGTGAAGAAATGACCTTGACAAAGGTCACAAGGTCAAAGGTCAAGGTCATGTACATATGTGATTTGGGGCACTACTTGAAGAGTTTTATGTGTGTTTGCCTGCCAACCAACCAACCAACCAATCAATCAATCAATCAATCAATCATGATCATGATCAATCAACCAATAATTATCATGATCAATCAATCAATCACGTTTCCGTCTCTTTTTTTTTCCGATCTTCTTTGTTTCTTTTTCGCTGTTTCAACTGACCCTATCCAACGTGTTTGACCAAACAACCAACCAACTAATCAATCAATCAATCAATCAATCAATCAATCAATCAATCAATCAATCAATCAATCAATCAATCAATCATGATCATGATCAATCAATCAATCATGTATCCGTCTCATGTGTTTATTATACGGTCCAAGATCTTCTTTGTTTCTTTTTCGCTGTTTCAACTGACCCTATCCAACGTGTTTAACCAACCAACCAACCAACCAACCAACTAACTAATCAATCAATCAATCAATCAATCAATCATGATCATGATCAATCAATCATGTATCCGTCTCATGTGTTTAATATACGGTCCAAGATCTTCTTTGTTTCCTTTTCGCTGTTTCAATTGACCCTATCCAACGTGTTTAATCAACCAACCAACCAACCAACCAACCAACCAACCAACTAATCAATCAATCAATCAATCAATCAATAAATCAAGTAATCAATCAATCATGATCATGATCATGATCAATCAATCATGTTTCATGAAAAATTGAAATTTAATATTGTTCTTGCGTCACTTCTGAAAAAAAATCAACATGTACTCTGAAACTACAAGTACAATCGACCTCAAAATTTGCAGTCAGCAGGGCATACATGTACTTAAAGTTTATAAAAAAAACTTGGTGCAGATATCTCTCAAAGCTTTTCCTAGAGAAAAGAAATGGCAATGCCGTAAAAATCGCTTGCAAGGTCCGTAAATCTCAGTAAAAACCTACAATAAAATGTCCGCTCCGAGATTGAAATACTTATCTGTGTTACAAACAGGTGCTGAAAAATGTACAATATCAGAAAATAATCAATAAATGTGTTTTAAAGTTACACCGGATCAATTAAATCCAAAACATGCATTGCCCGTGAACTGTGATCCAAATGTCAATTTCCTACAATGACAAAAGAAATTACATTGTGTTTATTCCATCTCTATACATGTTGTCTGTTCAAAGTCCCCACCTAAAAAGAAATAAAAAGACTAACTTTTCGTTATTATAAACCCGTGTCACGTGATGTGGCGCGCGCGCTGTACCTAAAATAAAAGAAAAACTTTCCAAACTAAACATGAAACTTCTCCGGTAACAATAATATAGACCCCATACAGAAACAAACAAACAAACAAACAAACAAACAAACCCCCCCCCCCCCCAAATTCAATTAATTTTAAAGGGGGAAAGACCGCCTACAATTGCTTTTTTAAAGCAATTGATTTATATTTATTATTATTATTCTTTTTCCGCCAAACTTTGACAAATTCATCGGCGTTAACCGTAAGACGTGTCGCTTTCATGTTCACACTTTGTATCGGTGTCATGAATACCTATCCGGAACTCACCCTGTGAGTCGAAATGTTTTGTCGGTTCGGAGTAATCCCTCCGAAACCCAAAAACCTTCTTATCGTTCCAACACCGTAACCGTAATAGGTAGAAAAAAAACGAAGGGTGAAATGTGTTCAGGACCAGACCCTGGTTCTTCGTTACATTTGGATCGAAATGATTCAACAACTCATTGGTAGGGTTGTGCCCCTATTAAAATTAACCGGTGTCGGTTGGCCACCAAAACTCAGAAACCGTAAGTGGTAGACACCTAGGATCTTCACCATTCATCATCAATTCATGTGACTTTGAAAAATACCTCAAGGTCAAATGTGTATGTTGACCTTGACTTTTGACCTAACACCTTGTTAGCGTATAATCTCAGAAACCATTATACTTACAGAAGTTTTGAATAGTGGAAAATGTTTGGGTCATTAAGGCGAAACTTTGTTACATTTTGACCGTAGAGTTTTGACCTTTCTGTAAGAGGTTTAACCCCTGATTTAGGTTTCTGAAAAGACAAAATCAGCTTTTACTATATAACCAAAGGTCCTAGACACATGGAGTCTTCAGCAATGACATTGGGGACTAATGACCTTTACAAAGGTCAAAAGGTCAAAGGTCAAGGTCATGTCCAATATAGCGAATTATGTGTTTTTGACCTTATTTAAAGGATTTTCAGTGTGTTTTAAATGTTTTTAAGGTTGACCTTGACATTTGACCTTACAACTTTTTAGTCGATATCTCAAAAACGATTGTACTTACAGAAATAGTAAATAGTGAAAAACGTTGAGGTAGATGAGGCGCATTTTTTTTTACATTTGACCGAAGGGATTTGACCTTTCTGTAAGGGGCATAACCCCTGTTTTAGGTTTCTGAACTTTTCAATACATTCTACGTCTATTGGAACATGTATTTTACATAACAAAAGGAAAGACCTCTCAATTGTTCAAGAACAATTGACATTTTAATTGTCAGCATTTTTTTAATCGGACCGATCATTGATTGATTTGCTTTTTTTTATAATAAGTGGTCCGAAAATGAATACAAAATAATACTCCTACTGCAATTGATCATAACAATGAATTATTTTGAATGCATAATAGCACTGAAATTCATTACATATTCAACCTATCCGTTACTGGGGATTTAATTTTTAAAGGAAACAATTTCGACCAGGTTGATTGTAAATCAATCCTTTAGTATGACAATTAAACCAATGTCGTTGTAACTTAACAACAAGCACATATATTAAAATGTATCTTAACTAAATAAATTATATACAGTTTGGTACAAACCAAGCATTATATGAAGACGCGCTGAAAAAAATTAACGCGGCGTTTCATGAAAACGTCGCGTAAACTATTCGTTAACTCCAAAATTTAAGTAGACATCAATAGCAAAACAAACGTTTACCTTCATTTTTACGTCTGCGGAAAAAACACATATTCCATTTGTGTCATAGTGAATAGGCGTTTACCTTCACGTTTAGCTCCATAGATATAAAGATTAGGTTTTCAAGGTTGTTCCTGTTGGAAATTTATTTCAAACTGAATAACACATCCTAATTTTTACCGGAATGTTGTTAACCATGCCCGGAAATTTAGAAATGATCCTGGTAAATGTATCGCTCCTTTAAATAAACTTATCATAAAAGGTTACCAATTCAACACTGTAATAAAATCATTGACTATTGTGTTACTGGTATAATTATTAAATGTGTTATCAGTAAATTTAAAGCTAACTAAATTTTATTAGTATGTTATAAACATATCTACAATCTGTCGATACATGTATCTTGGCATTGCACACGTTCATGTTTTCTCTGACTGTTTATGACGTGTTTTCACTTAATCCATGGTTGTTGTATGTGTACAGATTGATAATTTAGTCTTAGATGCATTATTTTGTTTTGTTTTTTGTTAGTAACTTTGAACTAGCTATAATTTAACTGCGAATACTCTCAGATCTGCTCTTAGTGTCTTTTTGTTGTTGTGATGTACAAGTACCCAGTCAAGTCCACTTGTTTTTTTGTCCATCTGATGAGTTAAGCCTTTTTCAACTGATTGTTATAGTTCGTTCTTATGTTGTACTGTTATACCATTATCCAAGGTTAGAGGAAGGTTGGGATTCTGATAACATGCGTAACCCCGCCACAACTTTGCCTGTCACAAGTCGTCAGGAGCCTCTAATTCGGTGGTCATTGTTTGTTTATGCATTAATGATATTAAGTCAAATTCTGTTTTTAATTCCTCTCTGTAATGTGCATCACCGTGGTACTAGTAAAGACAACATTTAGCCTGAATAGCTAAAAAAGTATTTTTTTTAAATTTAGAAATAATGGAAATAAAGTTGTTTTTCAATAAAAAAAAACAGTAAGGGTTTTTGCATAGTTAAATAAACAAAACAAAGAAATAAAAACCCATAACACTATTAAAAACGTTACAATTGATCATTATTGTCTTCTTTTTTTTTCTCCTCAAAATTTTAGTAACAAATTTAACATAGACATCACAGTAGCAGACTATATAACAAAATCGATTTTAATTTTGACATTAACAATTTTCGTCACCTTGGTACCAAGATATGAACTTAACTTGTTTATTGGATATACATTGCTCGACTTATTCGTTGTTCAAGTGCATGCAGCAGCTACTCAGATGTAAAACGTCACCAGTATCTAAGCAGAAACTGAATAAACCTGGGATATGTCAAAAAACGTCTCGTCCTTTTTTTAAAAATGTCACCGGAAGGTAATATAACCAGACCTTGTTGATAAATATTCCCCATAAACCTCACAAATAATACACGATGATCTTGAAGTATAGGTTATGGGTAAGACGTTGTTTATCATGTTCTGATGTATTATAGTATTATTTTATTTGTCCTAATGAACATTACATTTTACTATTTAGTATGTTCTATTGTTGGTATTCACTTGACGTGCGAGAGCATAGAGAATAATGGGATGCATGAAATGTTTAAACAATAATATGGAAAATAAACTCGATATCCCCTTTGTACTTAAACATCCCCCATGGTGGTAATGTTCCATGATAATCTTTGTATTCCTGTCTATCATTTTTGCTACTATCCTTTTTCTGTATGCCCTTCTGTGTTTTTTTTGTTACATATACACGTGACTCTGTACTAGTTCAGCCAGTCACTGTGTTATTGTTTAAGAGCATTTCTGTATGCTTGTCGTACGTGTTCGCTAACATCATTTGTCTGTGTGCCTTTTGTGTTTCTTTCTTGCATGTGACGTGGCTCTGTACTTAAGCATCCCGTCATTGTGTTATTGTGTCATGGTAAATATTCGTTGAAATTTTTGTTTGTTTTATATTGATTATGATTATCACAAAAAAGTTGACTACTATTCCCCTATTTTCAACATGTTTACCTATTTTGTCTGTTTCGTTTGTTCACACATCGATGTCAATATAATTGATTTTTATACGACTGTCATACAAGTGAGAGGTTGAAATCGGAAATGTCATTTATGTGTATCTCCATAGACCAACAATACCATAACATGTCACTGAGTAATTTTGAAAGCCAGCGTATTATATATTGATGAAATAAAAAGAAAGTCGCAGAAAAAATGCCTATTTGTACAAAATCTAGATGAATACCCAAACATTTTAACTTAAAAAGCTAAAATCTTTAATTCACATGTGCTCTTTTTACACAAATATGTGAAATATAAATGAAAATATATGGTTAATGGATATATATTTGTATAACATGAAAACTAGTCACTCAGGGTATGGTGCACTCCCACTTTCAGTTCATTGATCCTAGACTGTTTGATCTATTTCTAAATGTTAATTGACAAGAAATTAAGACTTTTTTCAGTAAAAGTATAAGATTTTGGAAAAGTAAACGAAAATTCTTTAGATAATTTTCTTCATAGAGAAAAATATAATTTCTGCTTAAGTTTCATAGAATACAGTAAATATTTGGCGAATCTAGGCAAACAAAATAATACCTATATTTCTTCTAACTCGGTGATGCGGAACAAAATATATGCAATAGCTATGCAAAGAATTGTAAATCCATTTTTTGTTAAAAATAAACTAGTGTTTGTCTATAAATGAAACACTAAAATGTATTGAAGGTAGGACAACTTAGCGGAAACAGGTATCAATATTGAGGTCTTATTACTACACTTGACATATTTCAATCACATACTAAACACAAATGTTGATAATGATGACTGAATGTAGGATTGCTGCATCTCTTAATACACCCGTTTTGATCAAATTTAAATACAAAAAAAAAAATGTTTTCTGATGATTTTATTTTAGATGGAAGGGAAGATCCATCACAAATAAACATTTTCTTATTTGTAAAATGCAATTTCTTAATTTGCAACATGCACTTTTTCCATTCGGTACATGAATTTCTACATTTTTTAATTTGTGTAATGTAACTTGTTTCCTTGTTTGAGTCACGTTTTGGAATATCATGTCAGTGCACTTTTTACTGCTGCGAACCAATGAAAAGTTCCGTTTTTAAAGAAAAACTACAAGTTACAAATCAAGCAGTTTTACAAATCAAGAAGTTTTACATGTCTCGAATGAAATAGTTTCACAATATTACACACGAGCTCGATCGCTGTTGATCCATGTTATTTTGTACCCTAGCCAATTCGTACTCAACATACTCAGTTTGGACTGCTGATGCTTTTGAATGAGAACCTATGGTTGGAACCCCCTTTTCTATTTCACTTATACAGTTTTTGAAAAACTTTTAAACAATTGCTGGATTTGCGCCTGATTAGAAGATAATATGCTCGAACATACAAAAATAGAATTCGAAAGTTTTAATGAAGTTAAAAAAAAAAATAGACGGGTGTGTGCAAACACAGATCTCAGGATAAATACTTCACTTTGAACATCATAATCCATTGCGTTTTACTTATTAACTTTGTAAAAACTACGCATGTATTTGTCACCTCGTGTTTAATATTGTGGAAATATTTTGGTCTTAACTTGTAAAACGTCTTGATTTGTACCTTGAAGTGATTTTTTTTTTGGAAACGGACCTTCTCCTTGGTTGTTGATGGTAACAATTACACTGACACGATCTTACAAACGTGACTCAAACAAAAAAATAACATTTCGACATAAATTAAGAAATGTAGAAATTTATATGACGAACAAAGAACATACGTTCACAAATAAGAAATTTTATTCACAAATTAAGAAGTTACATTCACAAATCAACAAATGTATAAAACCCTGCAACGAATAGAACACATACATGTTATATATAACATGCACAAATTAAGAAATCATATGTTGAAAATCAAGAAATTATAAAGAAATAATTTATAATTATGACGGATATTCCCTTCCTTAACTTTGTGGTCTTAAAAATAAGCTATTATCATGGATTCATATAAATAGATGTCGATAAAGCTAAATCCCCGACTATTATAATTTTAACTTTAAAAACGCGGTGGTAACGTGCGTTACTTTAATGTATGCTTAGTCTGCACTGCACAGTACAAACCGAACATTACTACCTTTCTGTCAACAACTGCAGACTAATAGACCTATTTCAGTTGGTCACGTATCAAGATAACTTGTTAAATACAGAATGAATGGCTTAAAAGGATGCATTGACATAACGAAAGGTATGTTATTTACATTTGTTAGTTGGTTTTTATTCAATTATCAATCAATAATTAAACCTACATATTTTGTGAATTAAAATACAAGTACATGGATACATCTATCGGTTACTGTAAGCTCAATTGACAACAAAGCATCTGTACACTGGCTAAAATTACGAAATAGAATAATATGAAGAATCATGAATGCTTTTTAACCTTAAAATTACAAATTTTAGTAAACTATTGAATCCCTTCAATGTTTTTCATTTTTGTTGTTGATACAGTCTTGTCAACCTATTTTTTCTATAATTTCGTATATATAAGACGTCGTACTTCCATTATTGATTCACATAGTAATTCGAGTACATAAAGTGTATACCACTGATTCAAATATGATACCAGATTTATCAACTGGATATAAGTATATCTTTCCGATTTAAAAATAAAAGTCTTGTCGAGCATATGTAATTAGTGAAAATCTATTTTTTCGTTAAATTTTCGAAGATCGCAAACTACTGCAAAAACGTTGCTGAAAGTCTCTAAACCTATTATATTTACTAGACAGAGAAGTTGTTCGAATCTTTACTGTTTTTTTTTTCCATCAGATCCAGAAAGAAAAGGTACGGTTTTTGTTTCTACACTTTTCCCGAAGTCATATCTCATTGACGTTTACTTTTCATCGCCATATGCGTTATATATAGAATAATACATGGCAAAATCCGTATCGCACGAGGGTCCCGAGGGCTGATATTGGAAGTGATGATAACGAATGCGATACGGATTTTGTCATGTATTGTTCTGTTTATCATATATTTGAATTTAAAACATTATGGTAACGTCAGCCTATTCATTTACTGTGGATTATCTTTCTAGAATCAACGCTTTCTAAATCCTTCGCTGAAATGGACTCACAAAATTATTTTCAATTGTTTTCTTTGTGTGTCTAATTTCATTAAGCCTGAATTGGCCAATTTGCTGATTTCTGTTCGCTAATGGAATTATTTTAAAAACTTTTAATTTTTTTGTAATTTCTATATGCCTTCACTGGGAATCGAACCCGTTCATGAATTCTGTTACGTGTTACTAACATCAACATATCGACGAAACCGCTCGGCTACAAATAGGTTACGATATAAATGTCTAATTTATATGTATATATAAATGAATATAAGATATACATCGGTATAACGGATACACATGTATTGTACTTTTATATATACAATAAAAGGCAATCGTAGTGTATGAGTTAGTAGCCGCGAGGTTTCATAGTTAAGCTCAATAGTTAGAACCTGTCGGTTTAGTTTTCTTATCCTTGTATTGTTTTGTTGTTGTCCCTATTCTCTAGATTTTCTGTAAGTTATTGTGGATAGTTTATTTAATAAAGGCGAGTTTGATCGTTTATTATCGGATCATTATTTGCTGTTCCACATGTTTAAAACGAAAGTATTTTCATTCTAGGTGTCCATATAAATCAAAATACTATGATTTCATCTGTTTATCCGCAAATGGCTATGTTGATGTGATGTGCCTAGAATAAGGCTTCTTGTTAGAAATTTCGGACACATCCGTTATATATATACTATAATATATGTTCTTTGACAAGTTGTAGTCTTCGGTTTTGACACTTTCCCCATGTTTATGCTCAATTTTATTAGAAATAAGATTTCGAATGTGTCTCATTTTGTCAAAACAAATAATATTCAGATGCCTGATAACGGAATATCTTTAAAGGCAGACATGTTGTGTTATATCTGTATTGTTTTGACTATTCAATTGTGATATATAATTCATTGTAATACATTGTTTTCACGATAACATGGTTATTTAAACTCACTTACAATACCTTCAAATAGAGGTCGGTCATTTAAAGACGTATCAACCGTATCGTTTATGTTGACGTATCCTCATCTGCAGATGTATCAAAAAACATTATTGATCTCGAGCTTAAATTTTATGTACTTTCAATAATGCAAATGAGAAACTGATTAATTTCTAATAAAAATTAACAAAACAATTAGGAATCTAATTTCCTAATTGTTTTGCTAACAATTCAAACGTGAAAACTAACGGCATTATCTATATAAAAAAATGAACGAAAAAAAAATATGTAAAACATAAACAAACGACAATCACTGCAATACAGGCTCCTGACTTAGGACAGATACATACTTAAATAATGCGGCGGGGTCATCCGGAATACCCACTTGGTCGTTAGATAACCCGGGAGTTCCGAAAATGACCCGTTTTTCCCTAGATTCCTAAGCCTTCAGACTGATTAAGGACTTCTCGTTTTGAATTTTTCTCAAAGTTCAGTATTTTTTGTGATTTTACTTTTTTCCATCAGTGATTTTTCTATGAAATACCGGCATATTCTTAATTCTTTCTCGACAAGAAGTTCAAATAGCTGTGGAAACTCAATTTGCAGTGCATGACATCACTTGACAGCTTTGGTTCCAAACATTGTTAATTAACAAAATTTACCTTAGCATTATGTCATAAATAAATTGTGAACTTCAAAGTTGTTTCACCATTTTTTTAAGTTACTTCCTCTTTTCTGTAACCTTTCAAAACATGCAAAAGATGGTGGACAAAATTATGCTTAGTTTTTGTAAAAAATGATTAAATCTACAACAGATTGATTGCAAATACATATTAAAATATTACTTTTCATTATTTTCAATTTTAGTACAATGAGAAAATAAATAGTTCAACATTTTTTTTTATTATACTCTTAACATCAACCAGTACAGACATAACACATGTATCTGTACAGACAGATGCAGTCTGAGCATTTTATAACTGTCAATTTAATTGACAAGAACAAGGGTTTTTGACTTGTATTGTTTTAGTATTTTTTTTAGAAACATGTCACTATCTAAAGCATAGGTGCATTGCAATAACAATAGTTTTAAATTATTTTCAGTTAATATTTAGCCATTCGAACATGATTTGGAAAATGTTGGTTTTAAAATAATGAAACAAAATGTAAAACAAATGTCCCATAATATTTAAGTTCAGCTGGTAAAAGTTTGAACGCGTTATGACCTGATATATAATCTTCAATGCAGGTCATGACCTGCATTTTCATTTGTATAGGTTGAAGTAGTAATATCTATAAATGTATATTTTAGGACAGGCATGCAATGACAAAGATTAGAAAGACTTTTGTGTGTTTGTCGTATGTATCCCAAAAATAGAATACATATATTCGTAGTTCTTATTTAAACAACATAACACTATTGAGAAGGCGAAAATAGACCACTTCGATTGTTTAACGTGTTACATGCACACTAAATTTATTAACGTCCCATCAAAGGTATAATATATTGACATGTCACTTGAGTGTTGAAATATATTGCGTTCTTCTATTCTATCTATAGCAACACGAAGCAACAGGTGTGGACGCTTTAATTGTCAGCCATTTTTTAATCGGACCCATTATTGATTGATTTGCTTTCTTTATTATAAGTAGTCCAAAAATGAATACAAAATAATACTCCTATTGCAATTGATCATAACAATGAATTCTTTTGAATGCATAATAGCACCGATATTCATTACATATTTAACCAATCCGTTACTGGGGATTTAATTTGAAAAAAAAGCAATTTCGACCATGTTGATTGTAAATCAATCCTTAAGTTTGACAATCAAAACAATGTCGTTGTATCGTTGTAACTTGGCAACAAGCAAATATATTTAAATGCATGTTAACTAAATAAATAATATACAGTTTGGTGCAAACCAAGCGTTACATGAAGGCGCACTGAAAAAAATAACGCGGCGTTTACTTGCGTCCTTTTCATGAAAACGTCGCGTGAATCATTCGTTAACTCCAAAATTTAAGTAGACATCAATAGCAAAATAAACGTTTACCTTCATTTTTACCTCTGCGATAAAGACACATCTTCTTCTTTTTAGTCATAGTGAATAGGCATTTACTTTCACGTTTAGCTCCATAGCTATGAAGATTAGCTTTTGAAGTTTGGTTGTACCTGGTTTATAATAACGAACACTTAGTATTTTACTTTCTTTTTTAGGTTGGGACGTTGAAGAGGCAACATGTCTAACCACGGAATACACACAATGTATTTTTTTTTGTCATTGTAGGAAATTGACGTTTCGATCACAGTTCACGAGCAGTGCATGCTTTGGATTTTATTGATCCGGTGTAACTTTAAAACACGTTTATCGATTATTTTCATACAATGTACATTTTTCAGCAGCAGCTAGTAACATAGATTTGTATTTTTATCTAGGAACAGACATTTTATTGTAGGATTTCACTGAGATTTACGGACCTAGCAAACGATTTTTACGGCATTGCAATTTCTTTTCTCTACAAAATTTCTTGAGAGTTAGCTGGACAACGTTGTGATAATACGATGACACACATGTAAACCCTGGTGGTTGCAAAGTTTGAGGTCGATTGGACATGTATTTTTAGTACAGTAGTGGACACAAGAATTTTGTCAATTTTTTTCGAGAAGAATTGTTATAACAATATTAAAAACCAATTGTTCAGAGAACAAGTGAAGGTCTTTCCACCAGTTAATATCTATTTTGATATTAAAGTATTAAAAATCAGTCTAAAATGTCAGTTCATATGGCTTTATTATATATAGATATAAATTTAAAGCAAAGGTCAAAATCCAGAACGTCAAATTAACCTATGACCTTGGCCTCATTTTCAAGTTCACAAACTGAGGATCTCAAGTCAAAACACCCTAGGTCTCTAATATGTATGGTTAATAAGTTATATCACTTTACACATAATTTAAGATATGAGAGGGGCTAAACTCCCATTCATTGTTTGCGCACCTTTCAACTAAAATTATTTAGTTACCACATGTCGCAACTAACAATTTATACAAAATAATTTGTCGATATCTTATAAGGTTAATGAAAATAAGTGAAAATAAGACAAATTCAAAAATTAGAATATGACCTTGTCCTTTGACCTCGACCTAATATTCAATTTTTTGGACCAAGGACCTCAAATCAAAAGATCCTAGGTCTCCAGCACTTTAGGTGTTCCAGTTTGAAATACATTTCAAATATTTCAAATACAAAAGGGGAAATAACTGTCATATGGAGCCTTCATATTGCTTCGGTCGAAATTGGACAAATCAAGAGAAGGATATAACGAGCAATTTTATAAAATAAATTTGTCGTAATCTTTTACGGTTGCGAAGGAGTCGTGGACACAAGAAAAACAGTTTGGGGAGATAAATCCTACAAAGAAAAGTATTCTGTTACGCAGGGTAAATTTTAAAAGCGCATAAACTGTTCGATATCATATTCCAAATATCTGAGCTACATATTGCAAAACAAATATTTATCGCAAGAACAAAATTGAGCGGAAGAAAAAAAAAATAATAAAAGAAAAACAATAGGTCTTTCCACAGAAAAGTTGAAAGACCTAATAATCAGAAGAAAAACAATAGGTCTTTCCACAGAAATGTGGAAAGACTTAATAATCAGAAGAAATACAATGTCTGTCCACGGCAAAGTGGAAAGACTTAATTAAAAACCAATTGTTCAGAGAACAATTAAAAGTCTTTCCACATCAAAGAAGATAGTTTCTTCATACTGATGTGAAAAATAATGGCTTTATTATATTTTGAGTGATATAAGGGAGATAATATGCTACTTCCAGTGAAATGGATGTCACTTAAGGTCTCATATGATAGCTTCTTTCACACTGATTCCAAAAATATATAGGTTCTATTTACTTTTGTATCAGGAATGGGAGATAATTGGCCACTTCCTGTTTGTTGTAAGTCTTTTTTGGTCTTCAGTAATCAGTTTATGTATCTATATGAAAAAATATATGGATTCTGAGTACTTTTATATGAAAGAATTGCAAAAAATAGTACTTCCTGTTTTCTAAAGGTCGCGTCCGGTATTCTTTTTTTAAGGTCATTTGTCACCTAATCTTTTGTACAAGGTCAAATGCCTTTATAATGAACTTAGTTGAAGTTATAAACAAATAACACCATATCAAGACGTTTCAGGGGTATCAACTCCTATAAGATGCCATTAAATTATATCAGATTAAATGTAGCATATCTTCATTACAATATAGCAGACATTTTGCATTTGTCCTTTTATATGTATCTTTTAAAGTGTCGGAAAAAATGCCAAAAAAAGCAAAAGTCACAATTGAGAAATTGACCTTGACCTTTGACCTTGATCTCATTTTCTAAGTTAGGACCTAGGGATTTTAAATAAAAACATTCCAGGGTTATACGGTTGACTGTTTATGAGCTAAAAAAACATACCGACAAATTTATTTTGTAAAGGTAGATAACTCCTATAAAATTTCATCGAATGACTTCGATCCAAATTAGCCAAAAATTACTGAGGATGTAACAAACAATTTGTAAAACGAATTTTGTTGATATCTTTTTTTGTTACAAAGAAGATGCACTCACTAAATAAACAGTGAATAGGGAGATAACTCTTACAAAGAAAATGGTTGGGCTTAGCAGGGTGAAATTTAAAAGCGCATAAACTATACGATACAATACAAGAAATATCTAAACGACATATTGCAAAACAAAAATGTCAGAAGTTGGCGGGAAAAAAAATGATAATAATCAGAAGAAATACAATAAGTCTTTCCACTGCAAATGTGTAAATTATGACCCTCTACTCACCGGTTGAATATCCTTCCAGAGTTTCAAATGCATTGCATAATGAATTTGCATTTACACCTTAACACCACCGTATGCAGATATTTTGTAGTATATATAAATTCCTGAACGTTTTGTGGAAATTCGGTTACATTTAATTTTAGATAAAGGAAAAATGGACAAAACAGAGCAAAAAACTAGTACTGATTCAAAATTTAAATATTCCATCTCCAGTGATTTTTAAAAATATCAGGACTTTGCTACTGTTGCTTCTAAACCTTTCTCTAGATCAAGTAGCTGATTAAATTGATGAACTTGTATAAATCGCAGCCCTCTTCCTACCCCATCCACTCCTGCACGTGTACACCTTTAATATCTTATGATAGCCAGCAATGATATCACAAAATTAATTTTCATGTAGGATGTTACATAATGATTTTAAGCATGCCAATGGAAAACTAATGCTGTCACTTTTCTTAAAGTAAAAAAAAAACACATGTACAAACATAATTGCATTAAAATAATAAACTTGTGACAACAAACACTTTTCCAATTTAAATGATAAAGTCGCTACTAAAAAATGTGTAAAGTTTACTAACTTTTAAATAAAATCACAAAGTTCTGTTCAGTTGGAATACACAGATAGTACACCAACTGGGCAAACTTGTTTATATAGTACCCGAAGAAATTATGTCATTAATCAAATAAAGTCCAAAACGTTGGTTTTTAACTTTTGCATCTTCGAAGCAACCGTTGAACTACCCTTGTTTAAACTCTTTACCACCCAATACACTTAAAAGTAACATGTGTAATGGGGTTCACGTAACATGGTCATTTAATAATCTGAATGGAGTGTTTATTCACATCATAAACCCCACTGGCTAAATTTGTAAATGGTCAATACAATTTTATACATGGTCATTTATCTTGACAAGTGCAACTAAACTATGAATACATTATAATTCAAGCTTTGATGAATAGTTAATGAAAATCTCTCTATAATATTTGTGCTGTATTCAAACCCCTCAACCTAGAAATTTGTTGAGCATGCACATGCATAAAAAATATGGATTTTATCCAATGTGATCATACGTTAAATATATATAAGTGCCTAAGAATGTGGTTTGACACACACTAATAAGTGTTATAAATAGTTACAAAAGTAGTATACCGCTGTTCGAAATTCATAAAAACCAAATCCGGGCTAAAACAAAGGGAAATGCATAAAATATAAGAGAACTACGACAAAACAAATAGTTGTTATATTTTATGTATTCACGCTATATTTTGCTACACAAAGCCGCTTCAGTTAGCGCTTGCAGCTAACCAGGTAAACATCGGAGTTTATAAAGAAATTCTTGTAGCTGAATGAAATTTCCTTCAAATAAAATTTGCCGTTGTTTGTACTTTGACCAGAGTTGGTCAGAATCTTCAGTTTATAAAAAATGAAAATTGAGATATTGCTTTCTTTTATTTAAACAAATTAAAACATTTTTTATTTAATTATCGCTTCCATGCAAGTTATAAACTAAAGTATTTCTCATTTATTTTAAAATACTTTGATAAAAATTTTACGTAGTATATCTATACTATTAAATGAGAAAAACTCGTTATGTGTGTTGTTCACTTCCTTCCACAATTAATTCATCATTATGACTATGTGTCTTATAGTTACCATGCATACTCGCATTTGTCATCTTTGTTTATGATTATTCAGTGTGGGTTATTATTGGAGGAAAACGAACAAAACGACATCCGTGTAGTGTTTCTGTCATCAGACTAGACTTTCGTTTAGGGGTGTTTTAAAGTTTTCTAAGTACGTGAACTATTTTCCCGCTTTTCTGTATCTTTTGATAATAGTTATGCTAATTTATTCCAAGTTTATCCAGAACGTTCAATGATATATTATATAGAGTTTCTCTATACAATGCCATATGTTAGTACTATATCAGTGACTGCTGTGGATAGTAAGTTAATTTGGAATTGGTATTAAACAGAAAATACACTTAATTTTTAGTATATGTATATTCATAGTATACAGAAAAAAACTTTGGTAAAAAGAAAGATTAAACAACATAATATAATACGACCCGTTGCCAGATGAAGATTCTGGAACGTGCACATATCTAGGACGAGAAGATGAATATGAACCAGGCTTTTTACGATACCACAGGAAGATGAGTCATTTTATCCGGACAAATCATTTTAACCCAATTATATGATGCTTGAATTTATTATTTGACAACCTGTTACTTTTGTTGGACACATTTTTTAACAGACACGTGGCATTCCTACATGTTCTGTAGTACTATTCTACCTTGGTAAAAACAAGTTAGACTTCATTTTGACAAAAGCTAATGTATAGATATAAAAGACATAATACAAACGCATTGTAAAGGAGGTAATACATATAATTCTGTCAATTATCTTTGTATTGATCAGTACCTGTCTGTAACTGAATATTTAGATTTAAACCTTTAACCAACAGTTGCCTTGACATTCATGTTAATTGATTTAATACGCACTAGAAATATGATAACGCTTGTAAAATTTAACTTATGAGCAGCAAGTTTTAGTTATAAGCCTTCAAGTATCACATGATTATGGAAGGATCATTTGTTAAATTGAAAAGAAGACGGCAGTTGTTATTGAAAATTTTGATGTTGCCTCTTTACACACTAATTTGGTTCGTTCTTGTACATTACATAACTTTTGTGAAGGGCAAGCCGATTGTAACAATGAAGAGTGGCTAATTTGTGCTGTTGGTTGTCAATATAATGTCATTCTTGCCAATCTGTCCAATAATCGACACAACCTTGCTGAAAATATCTGGGGTGTTGTTGCATCTAATTAAATGCAATCTGAGATAATATATTGACATAAGGTTTTATATTTAAAAGGTGGTATTTCTCTATCATAAATATCGATGTACAGTGACAAATATATTTACAAACCACTGAATAAGTACTAATATCTTTAATTTTTGTTTCTTGTTGCTAATATTGTAGCAAGTTCCATAAAGAAGTCTTGTTTCTTTTGTTGTTGCTCTTCCTCTCTCATTTGTCCTTCTTCTTTTTCCCTATTTCATGTCCATTTTCTATTTATCAAATTAAAAACAAATCATCGTCGTTTTTGTTGCATGTGTAGATCATCTGTTTGTGAACGCAGAGAGATGTTCTGTTCCCGCTTTTGCTTAAACATAGAAAATACATGGTTTTCATATCTGTACAATGTCATATTTGGTAAACATTCAACCACTTGATATTTGGGAAATTACTTTTGTTACAAAATGAATAAACCATTTAGAAACAATTCAAATCCCAATGTATTACCCGTCTGAAATACTATACTTGCCTCTACCCTCATCCTCCCGACACACATAAACACACACGCAAAATAACATCTAGAAAAAGAAATTTTTCTTCCCTAAATGAGGACATGCCAGAAAATTATGGGAGCTGCATGTATATACAGTTCTTTGTCAAAAGATAACCAATCCTTAAACTGATACCTATCATTGTTGAAAAGTTATTTAATAAGAAAGTTTCATTGCTCGTTAAAAAACAACGTAATATGTTTCCCATTGAAAAAGTGTTTTATTATGCAGATTTAAATTATAATGCCACGCTGAGATTTAAGTAATTTACCTGCGATGTTTGGCCTTATCTTTCTGAATTATTTTTTTAGGTCGCTTTCTGTTTTTTGGCAATATGTTTCGTTATCATTTGTGTCAACTTGTGCACTATCAGAACCGACATGCATTTTACAAAGTACTTCACTACTGTTGTCATCAATATTTTCTGAAAGTGAAAAGGAAAACATAGGATTATACAATATGCTCAGCAGACAATTTTACAAGCATATTTCGCAAGTACATACATGCCTTCGCATAGACGAAATATTTTTAAAATATTTGTTATAGCGAGTTGATTATTTAAACATATATGCGTGTTTTTTAATTCATTTTTGTGCTTGAATAAAGCGGTCACAAATTTCAATCAAGAGCAATGACCCAATTCTACCATGCGGATACTTCCTAAAAACTACGACGTTGGCTTTAATTTATTTTTTTTAATTTTATTTCTAAGTGCATCTTATTGCATCTCATATTGTAGCCAAACAATACAATTTACTACACCATCTTTTTAGTTATGCGTTTTTATGTGAATCATACATTGAGAAAGACCAGTGGCAACAATTTCCGGCTTATTTCAAGTGATGTAGTAATAGTATTAATATGAGGCTACATCAGCATGAGATTAAACACCAAACAAGAAAACCTTGATTTTTCTAACGAACTAGCACTAGTATCTTCCAAATTCTAACATATACAGCTGAAAACAAATAAACTTCAAGAAAATGCCAGCAAAACAGGACTAATGATAAACAAAACCAAAACAAAAGTATATCGTATAACACCACAAATAACAACCCAGTATAGATAAACGAACACGACCTAGATAATATCGATACCTTCACTAGCTAAGAAAAAAAGTTACAACGAAAGATGGCTGTGATAATGACATGGGTGACAGGTTCAAGAAAGCTATATCTAATCCAGCTGGTTAAGCAAAATATGGGATCACCAATACCGTCACTTACAACAAAGGTCAGATTATTTAACACCTTGGTCATATAAGTCCTGTTGTGGAGAAGTAAAACCTAAAAAACAAGACAAAAAAAATTAAACACCTTCAAAAAGAGATGTCTGTGACAGGTACTGAAAATAAGATGGCCGAATACAATACAAAATCTCCACATAAGAAGGTAGGTAATGGCATAATAGAACGGCGTTGGAGATGGACTAGCCATGTACTAATCATTGATACCAACAGTATATTTTCACTTGCATTGATATTGAAACCAGAGGGAAAAAGGAAAATAGAACGTACCAAAACCGTCTGGAGAAGGACTGTAAAGACAGAACTAAATTCACTTGGAAGGAACAGCTGGAACACAGCATAAACAGCAAAAAAAAAGACCATGTAAAATGGAGAGAAATGTGTCGGGGCCTCAAATGCCGACCGCTATGAATAGGATAGGTGATGATGTGAGGTGATAATGTCACCATGATTATGAAGTTCTTACCAAAATTTTCTTCCATGAGTCAATCAAGAAGTGAGGAAATTTCCGTGCTTTTGTCCCCAACACTTCACCCAATTGCTCAAACATGGTACAGAACGTAGTTAAAGTTCCACTGTCTTATTTGCATTAACAATATTCATGCCTCGTTGTAATTATATGAATTATCACTTCACACTATTTTCCTGTTTTTTCCGATGCCTTTGTTTTTAATTTTATTGATGCGTTTTTTTTTTTTCTAAATTGACTTGAATCTGTTAATACTGTTGAACAGCTTCTGAATATGGTCATGTTGTCTCAACCTTATCAAAGCGCCTGTTTTGGTCAATTTGAGAAGACATGTACAAAATAATTTTGAATTAGGCAATGATGATGCGTTGAGTCATCATAAAGGATTTATAAAACTACCTAAAGTTGCGTTTTTTAAAACAAAGCAATGTATCGAGTTCTGACAAGTAATTCGTTACAGAACTTTATTAAAAATCGTTATACCTATCAATTGTATTCATAATAACGTTTCTTCCCTAAATTAACATAATCCCGCTGCAAATGTTTGCACCTGTCCTAAGTTAGGAATATGATGTACAGTAGTTGTCGTTTGTTTATATAATTTATACGTTTTACTCGTTTTAATATAGATAAGACCGTTGGTTTTCCCGTTTGAATGGTTTTACACAAGTAAATTTGAGGCATTTCTATGGGTAAAATTGATTTTCTAAATACCTAAATGTGTGTTCACACGTCAAAACCTTCATTGATCATCAACTGTATGTAGACAAAACATGATTTAAACTACATGTAAACATTGAGTTTTATCGTAGGGAACGTAGGCCGTGTTCAAAACCAAACTCCATGTACACTAAACTTGTTTACAATTAGTTTAATATACTGGACATTGGTTTTACAGGACATTTGTTCCCATCTATACACCTTGTTTAATTACCTGTACATAAGATTTGTTCACATTTGTCAACTCGATGTCATTTAAATGTTCATTACGTAGAACAGAATACAAACTTCTCGGACAACTATTGTAGCAGTAGGGGAACGATCATTTCACTTTAAATCGGGGGGGGGGGGGGGGTATATTCCAAACCCCTATTGGAAAATTAATCTGATTCTACAGATGCATGATAAAAATACATTATAGTGTTAAATGTTGGGAAAAAAAATAAATACCAACATCGAAAAAAAAACAATTGCGAGGAAAAACTTCTGGCTCAGATAAATAAACAAAATACCCCCTCTTTTTGAAGTTAAGTGGTTGCTTCTTTATGAAAGCCATTTTGATGATTTGCAGTAGTTTAAAGATACTAAAGATGTCTCTATTTAGCATTAGAAAACGTAGGCTGCAGCAGCGTGCTTACAGACGAAGAAGAACGATATATTAGGGATCACGATATTTCTATCTTTTCTGTTTGTTCAAGTGATATTTCTTCTCCAATGAGTATTTGGCAAAGGGAGGGGTAATGTTTTTTTTTTACTTTTAAGTGTAATTGAACGGATTCGAGATACTAGACAAATAATACATTTACAACGTACCTCACACTTTTTAAGTAATGCGTTTATGAGTGAATCGTTGTTTGAATAAAGACCAGTGGCAAATATTTCTGTGTAAGTCAAGTTAATTCGGAAAGATGTGAACGTGGAAAAAGTCGGACCAATGTATGTATTTCTTATTTCGGACGTCTAGAATTGTTTCTTATTTTATTCAAATACATGTATTTCTACAAAGAACTTTATTAATAATTTTTATAAATATCAATTTTTGTTCAAACATCATTTCTTCCTTAAATATACACGGTGAAACTAATGTTTTAAATGCCTAGTTTTGTGTACACTTAATCTACACAAGGCCTACATCAAGTATCGACTGCATGTAGACAAAACATGATAACACTTCATGTAAACATTGACTTTTATCAATGGGAACGTAATTTTGTTCAGTTTACGTGTAAGTTACACTTACACAACACCGAGTTTAGGTCAATGTGAACACGGCCGTACTTGTATTTACATTACGTGTAAATTACACTAACACAACACACAGCTTAGGATAGTGTAAACACGGCCATATACATTTAAAAGACAACATTTAATTTCTGTATTTTGAATTTATTTACTTCAAAAAAAAAAAAAACAACACATAATCAACATTAACGCATATAATAGATAAATCCTCGATACGACTGTTATCAGTCAATCCTTACGTACCGTTTGAAGCTTGTTATATATAGATCTATATACATTTTGTAGTTTCGACAAAACACATCAAGTGTTGAAATAATGGCAAATGAAATGACTGAAAGAGAAAGAGATATGTTGTTGGTGGCAGCCATCGAAATTGGAACAACTTACTCTGGATACGCAATTTCTACTAGGATCACTAATAAAAAGAATCCTCCAAAAATCTATACAAACCTTGATTGGAATATCTATGGAGAACAAATATTGTCTCTAAAAACTCCAACAAGCCTATTGTTAAATTCGTATCAGGAGTTTCACTCCTTTGGTTATGAAGCTGAAAACACATACGCCGAACTAGTGGAGAAGGGTGCTCAAGATGATTACTATTACTTCAATGGACTTAATATGTGCAATCGTAATAATAAGGTAATTCAAATAATGATAAAAAATATAAACTTACAATTTTTCAGTTTATGAAAAAAAAATTCTTATCTATTATTCTTTCTTTCAAAATGAAATTGTAGAAATGTAGATCTACGTTAACATGGCAAAACATTCGCAATCATTGAAGTGAAAAAGTCCAGCTATTTGAAGGTTACCATTAAAGGGGAGTATGTGTGTAATCTTGCTGCAGGAAAAATGTAAACTTCTTCAACAATTTGATCCGCATCCGGTTTTATAAGGTTCAATTAGATGTTTAAGTTATTCTAGACTTTGAAATGTTTTGAAGAAAGCTTTTTCCAAAATATGCTTTATTTCGACCATTTATTGACACTATTGAACTGTATTGAACGTGCTCACTGCACAAGTATTCGTCGGTGTACATTAAACATGTATAATTTTATAATCATTGTGGATACTATTTGAAAAGAAAGATATATGTGTATTTGTAAAGAAAATCAATATCTTTTTTCTCTTTCTCGGCTTTTTTTGCCTGAAATTATATCTGTGATATATATACGGTTATAAATGTGATGAACTGTTTGAATGATGACATACCGGAATCCTGATGTTTATTTCTTTTTAACACTGCGGTTTAGCCCTAAAATATTCTAAATTATTCAATCATAATATGAACAGTTATTTTAGATCTGCTTTCACATTTGGAAAAAGACTATCCCATCATATTAAAGATATATGTAATGAGAACAAAACTGTGTATTGATGAGTACATGTATCATCAAGAGCTAAATCTTGTATTTATGTCATGAACAACATGCCCCATTATTTGATTAAAAGAAGACGTGTTTCGGGTGCACAATTTCGTCCGTTTTTTATCATTTATGCATAAAAAAACATACAAAAATGAATTATAAAGCCAATGCAACAACTGTCCTACAGAGTTAAAGTGAAGTGTATATCAGCAATAATTGTAGGCTGGTTACGTCATTTACCAATTCGAATTCCCGTAACGAATATGCATTTACAAAAGGCACTGGAATTGAAAATGTGAAGCATTTCAAACAAGAAAACTAAAGCCCAAATTATTAACAAACCCCTTTACCAAATCACTTCTATGACATACATGAATAGACAATAAACCAGTGTACTACAAGCTTCTGACTCAAAACAAGCTGGTACAAAATGGGTTTAACATTTTTGCTAGCTCCAATATCTACCACAACCTAGAAGAGTAGAGTAACATGACAACATCAGAACACAATCGTTAAAATCAGTTGCAATTAAAAAACGATCAACAGATCAGTATGGTGGAAAGAAACGACCAGCATAAATCAACAACACAACACACAATAATGCGAGTACAAGAAGTTACTGGCAACTAGTTCATTTGCACTTACAACTAACAGATAAGTCACGTTCTCCCAGACTCGAAAGTATAATTGAGTACATAGCTACCAGATTTATTATGAATATACTACAAACTAACAAGAAATATGCATTATCCCCGAATTTCATCATTTGTACGGCAATTAGATCAGTACTTTTTAACCTTTCTAAAGAGCCGAATGTTTTAAACCTATGATACTTTTTTTCAATCTAGCAGTTTAGCTAAATTTTCAATTAACCTTAGAAATATTTAATATATGCGTGTAGTCAATGTAGATATAAGGTTTCTACCACTGCATCGAGTGTGATACGATATTTTTTCCACTCGAGGCATTTAACATTTTCAAATTTAAAATGCGAGGCTCGCAATATTTAAAATTTAACTGTCGAGAGTGGATAAATGTCGTATTACAAGATATTTGGTGGTGAAATCTGTTTCTCTAATGATTTTTAAACAATATGCAGTCAAATTCAAAACTTCTTTTCAAATGATCTGCAAAAAGATATGTTCTTTCTATATGACGTCATCATGAATGGTCGCCTTTTTTCGTGCCGTCACAATAGGAAATTCAGAGGAAAGGAAAAAAAATCGACGTCATAATCGATTTGTGAACTCAGATCAAACGATCCACACGTTGATTAAATGAAAATAATCAACATGTCAGGAAAGGGATAAATCGTGTACGAATTAGAGAAATACATATTTACATATATAAACAAGGAGTTAACTACTAAATATGAGTTATGTTTTTCATTTTCTTTTGAGCTGTAAAATGAAATGAATAACCAAAGACATTTTTAGCTCCCAAAATTCAACATTTTGTAACATTTGTTATGTCTTTCATATTAATGTCCATTTGCCTTAAAAATGGATACAAATGACGTTATATGGAAGTTTTCCAGTAGAAAAGTCACATGTGATACCATTATTGCACAATTACGCCAAATATGAAAAGAATGACATCCACACTTAAGATTTCCTTGAAAGATATATTGAACATTGTTCAACCTTTTTAACGTATGGTAGATTATATTGTTGATGAGTAAGGCATTGTCCCATATCTTAATAATGATGATATACATCAGGTTTTCTTTCGATGTGAATAGTCTTTAAACAAAATATGCAAAACAAAATACTTCAGGTTGTCCGAAAATTACTATTGGCGTCGAAGCATAGGTTTCAATATACTGATATATACTGAAGTATAATAAATGGTTTCTATATATTTTGCCTTAATCATAGAGAATTATTCACTACTTACGGTTTAAATAGGGCGATTTCCGGTGCTATTAAAAGGTGATTGTTTGCTGATTCACAAAATATATACTGCTTCCGTATTTGCTTCTTGAAATTTGAAAACATAGCTACTTCTGGTTTGTAGAAGGTCACTTCCGGTTTATATATGTGTCAAGGTCATGTGTCGCCAAACACTTTGCACAAGACACTAGAATTAATTTATATTCAATTTACCACAAATTTCAACAGATGAGAACAATGATTTTTATAAAAAATCGTCAGATCCATATGGTCTAAATGTATCATTTCTTCGTCTTAACAACCCATGGCCACTTACAGTTAGCATCAGTACGTTTATATCTTGCTTTATAGCATGATATAGGATGCACGCACAAGGGTCAAAATTTTGAAAATGACCTTTACCTTTGACTGTTACATCATTTTCAGTTTAGGGAGCAAGGGCATCAAATTTATAAACACTAGGTTTCTGTCACCTAAGGTTCAATTGTTACTTTTACACATCACTTGCGTCAAAAAAAAACGGGGATATAAAAGAGGGACGAAAGATACCAAAAGGGCAGTCAAACTCATAAATCTAAAACAAACGGACAACGCCATGGTTAAAAATGAAAAAGACAAACAAAAAAGAGCACACATGACACAACATAGAAAACTAAAGAATAAACAACACGAACCCCTAAACCAACTAGGGGTGATCTCAGGTGCTCCGGAAGGGTAAGCAGATCCTGCTCCACATGTGGCACCAGTCGTGTTGCTTATGTGATAATAAATGTGGTAAATAGTTTAATTCGGTAGGTCACATTCATGAAAGGGAGGGAAGATATAACTTACAAACAAAGTCCCTATATAGCTTATGTTAAAATTGACTGACGCATCCTGATAATTAATCGAGCTATTTGGAAATATGAATTTGTCTATTTTTTTACGGTTACACAAGAGATGAACACACAAGAAAACAGTGTTTGGGGAGATAACTCCTAATATTGTTTTAAATTGACGTAAGGGGTTCAAATTGAAAAGAGCAGACACTGTTTGATAACATATGTACCATTAAATGAGAAGACCTCATGTTTTGTGTCGCTTATCTTCCCTACACAATAAATTAATCATCATGTCTCTGTGTCGCATAGGTACCATGCATATTTGCATATATAATCCTTGCTTATCATTATTTTGTTTGGTTTTGTTTTGGGAGAAACACGAAAATAAAGGTGTTCGTATATTGTTTACGACATCGGACGAACTTTTAATATATAAACACGACTTCCGTTATGGATAAATTACACATAATTTCATAAGTACTTGGAAACGGGACAATATTATATTCGTGTTTTCTGTTTACTAAGAATATATATTTACTATAAATAAAGTATATTTGCTATTTACTACCAATTCCAAGTTAACTATTCACGGCGTCTCTATAAGATTAATCAGTGACTGCCGTTGATAGTTAACTTGGAATAGATAGTAAACAGTAAATAGCAAATACATTTTCTTCATAATATATAGATGTTCATAGTTTACAGAAGAATTGAAAGTAATAGAAAAAAAAACAGATTTGGGAAAATAAGGAGAGGGCTGAAATCAAATTATACCTACGACTTTTGCGGATACCTTTTCTGAAATTCTCCAGTCATTAAATCTTAAGAAAAAAAATCATCCTAAAACAGTTAACCATGTTTCAATCAAGCTTTAAATGCACATGATTTCGCGGGTGTGTTCTAGGTAGGTTTAAGTTTATCCTGTCCAGTACCACGGAAGGTATAGTGTCCGGCTAGGATCGTGGTTTTTCGAGTGATTTGTTCGGGCTTTTTCGAGTGTGACCACTTTTTCGAGTGAATATGATCAAAAAAGTAAACAAACAGACTTCATTTCTGACAAAACGTGATATAAAAGCTTGAAATTTAAATACAAGGTTATACAAGGTATGTTAGTATTTAAGGTAAAAAAAATGTTATAATTCTGATATTTTTTCCTTAAAAAAGTCAAATTCACCCTTACAATGCTTTTATTCCAAAAAAAACAGAAAAATGCAATTCTTATACACATACCAATGTAAATGTCGACGGAAATGCATACGTGGAATTCATATATCCATAGACACACAGACACTTAACATAAATATTGTTATTGCATTGAAAATGCTATTTTGAGACTTAAGTCATTTCTTCATGTACAATCCTATAATAAATTCAATTCAAAATTGCATGCTTCTTTTTGTAACTTTATTGGGGGGTAAAAGAGTTGCCCGAAGTACATTTTGTGCTTCCGTGTGTCATTCTAAAAATGTTTAAATGCTACACAATTATGAATACGAATTTGATTATTATAGTGACATTGTTTATATATACAGTATATGTTAATACAAGTTGATGTTTGTACTCCCGGTCCGTTGGACCTATAAGTCATTTAAAACATATAAATCTGAAAATCATTTCGTATTAGAGTCCTGTAGTATAATTATCTACATATATAAATCGTCTGCCTTTTATAATTGCTTGTTAAATATATTTAATGTATTTAGCTGTTCTTCTTTGAAAATTGTATTAATCGTTCACAATGTGATAAAAACGTTTTTTGCCTGGTTTGCTTGAGTAAAGTTCATTACGGAGTTATCATATAAATTACAATCAATCCGGAAATGACTTTCACTTTCAATTTCATTTTTGCTACACATTTTACAAATTCTACTATCCTAAGGTTCGCCACTAAATAGTCCTGTTTCAATTCTTAGAAATAGAATTCCGCATCTAAACAGTTCATGACTAAACTCAGTAAAGACCCGTCTAAATTGCATTTAATTGAGAAATTCAACAACACTTACCGTTATCTTGATGATATTTTTTCGTTAAATAATCAAGAATTTTCTCAATATACTGGGGAAATTAACCCCAAGGAACTTACTTTAAATAAATCAAATTTATTCGGTAATAACTGTCCTTTCCTGTATTTAGATATTTCGGCTTTAAACGGGAAACTTCACACTAAAATTTACGACAAAAGAGTCGATTTTTTGTTCCCTTTTGTTAATTTTCCATTTTTAGATGGTGATGTTCCTTTGGCACCATCTCACAGTGTTTTATATTTCACAACTTGTTCACTATGTCCGTGTCTGTTGTGACGTTTTTTATTTTAACGAACGCAATCTATGTATTACTGGTAAATTATTAAACCACGGATATCGTATCCATAAATTACTTAAAACCTTTACTAAATTTTTCCACAGATATAAAGATTTGGCTTTGAAGTTTGGTTGTACCTGTAGAAAACTTATTTCAAACGGTATATCACATCCTCATTTTTTACGAAAATGTTGTTAACCGTGCCCGGAAATGATCTCTGTAAACTTGTCGCTCCTTTAAATAAACTTATTCTAAAAGGTTGCCTATTCAACACTGTAATAAGATCATTGAATATTGTTTTTATTATCAGTTAATTAAAAGCTAACTTAATATTACTAGTATGTTATATGCATATACATATTTATGGATCTACAATCTGTCGATACCTGTAACTTGGCATTGCACAATGTCATGTTTTTCTCTGGCTGTTTATGACGTCTTTACACTAAATCCATTGGATGTTGGATGTGTACGGATTGATAGTTTAGTCTTAGTTGCATGATGTTTTTATTAGTTGTTAGTGGCTTTGAACTAGCTGTCAGATAACTGCGAGTACTCTTATATCTGTTCATTGTATCTTTTTTTTGTCGGGGTGTATAAGTACTGGGCAACTTTCACTTGTATTTTTGTCCGTGTGATGAGTTAATATGAAAAAGAAAATATGATATGATTGCCAATGAAACAACTATCCACAAAAGACCAAAATGAATTTAAGCCTTTTTCAACTGTTTTTTATAGTTTGTTCTAATGTTGAACTGTTATACCACAGTCCCAGGTTAGGAGGGAGGGTTGGGATCCCGCTAACCAGTTTAACTACGCCACATTATTTATGTATGTGCCTGTCCAAAGTCAGGAGCCTGTAATTCAGTGGTTGTCGTTTGTTTATGTGTTGCATATTTGTTTTTCGTTCATTTTTTTAAAGCGGCCGGCCTGACTTGAGACAGGCACATACATACATATACATAAACTAATCAAGAATCAAGAGTATATGCTGTTCAAATAGTGTTGATTTAGGTTATTGTTGTCACAACTCTTCTGTGAAGGACGTCTGATTATCAATATGTAATAATTGGTTTTTACAGTGAATAAACACCATGAGAACTTCCTTTCAATAATAGAAAAGAGCCTTACAAAGTGGAAAGTATGGATATCTATCAAGACTTTACAATGTTTTTCCTGATGTCGTTCGAAGCACTAGACAATCTAACTGGTGATAGCATATACACATTTTGTATTGTTCTATTCTAAGGGATCATATTGAGGCTAATGAACTATTCATTTCATTGTTGATTATACATGAAATTTTATTCAAATTTTACTTTCAATGGCAATACAAATGGGGTTGATTACGTGTGTGTGTGTTTTTTTAAATTTTTATTCATGGATTTTTTTAGATCAAGGGCATCCCTCTTTTACTAGTATATCTTTTATTGCATAGCATGTTTCTGATTATTCTCGGCTGTCTATTAGGTTTCTTACACCTTTTGTTATATCTCCAGTGTTCACCACAAAAAAAACATATTAACTGTAAAATCAAAAGTAGCATAAAATGAATATGAGATCCCTGTACTATGTTCTAAGCACCTTTTCTTGTTAAGGATCAAGGAATTTCTAAATAAACACTGGGAAGAAGTTGTAGAACGCTCTCCGAACAGAAATTTGCACTAAATTGAAAACGGTTACTTTTGATAATCGTAGTAATATGTTTTTGATGATTTATTGGGAATATGTGATATTGTCTTTCACTTTATTACAGTTATATACTACATTTTTTAAAGTCTAGAATATCTTTTTTCTTATTAAATTTTTCTGTAAAGAGCCCGGACCATTTGTTTAAAAACCCGGACGATTTTACAGTTGCTCTTGAAAAAACCCGGACAATAACAAACATTGAATTATTTGGTAAATATAAGGCAATTGTGCTTCTTTGATACAAACATGTATAATTCTTATATGATTTGCATATCGATAAATACTTGAATTGGATTGGTCAATTTGAATTTTTCTCTAAGTTTACACTTCGATAAACCATGTTTCCGAAACTACATTCGTAATCTATTCATGCGCGATTCACAAGCTTAACAGGATCCCGGGATTTTCGGCAAATAGAGATTAAAAAAAGAAATGCATAACAGTTTTGTCTATTTTTGTGAATATATGACAAAAAAGTAATGAAATGAATACACTAAAGCTACGAAAATGTATAAATTCAAAATTCAAATAAAATTCCGCGAACTTTCATGAGAGATTTGGCGAATTTACGTCGTGTCTAAACACGACGTCATACGAATGAAAACTTTCATTGGAAAGATTATTTCGTTACGAGTACGCTTCAAATTCGAATGGTATATCTCATTAATTTGAAGTTTTGGAGGTAGGTGCTATTTTATTCAAGATTCCGTTGCCTTTTTCGAACATTTATGGATTTTAGAAAGTCAATATGGCGGCCAACTCCTTAGTTACGACATGTCAATTGTGACATTTGATGGTTATTATAGTAGCATTTACAAAACAAAAATTCAATGTTCTTAAAATCGCTATTAATTGGCTTAATAATCATAAGGATTAAACACATTTTTTCTAGAGGTTATTGATGTGTAAACCGGGGCTCTTACTCACAAACTTAACATAAAGTTAAGTTTGTGAGTTAATCGCCCCGGTTTACACATCAATAACCTCTAGAAAAAATGTGTTTAATCCTATAATAAAAGTCAATATAAGATGGGTAGTAATGTAAAAAAGTATTATAATTACGAAGTAGCAGTTAATTGAACGTTTTATCACTAGAAAAAGCTCGAACTACACTTGAAAAAATGAACCGAATAACTCGAAAAACTATGACACTAGTCGGACACTATACTTACAGTGAGTACTATAGAAAACATTTTACATAACAGTATACAGTAAACCAATATAATTTCCAATGTATTAATGAACCCAAAAATAGATTAGTACTCTTTTTTCTAACTTTAATATATTCCCGAATTTGCGCATAAATCTCTATCTTTCTTCCGGTCTCATTTGTCATGAGACTTTGAGTAAAATATAACAAACATCGAAATCGTTTGGGGATTTTCGGTTTTTTTTTTAACATTAAGATATATATGTTATAGTTTAAAAAAAAACGTACTGCGTCCTCTTTCTCGGTTAACACGTGTCTCATATTAGCTGCATTTACGCTGATTTTAGAGATATATAGTTTCTATATACTTTTGTATGTAATAAGTGAGATACTTAGCTACATCCTGTTTATTAGAGGTTACTTATGGTCCGCGTACACAGTTTATTTCCAATTTATGAGTTTGATGTTCCTTGATTTTTGTTGTCCACAAATACCCTTCCAAAATTATTTCTTCATTTTGTATGCCTCACATAACAGTAGGGGGATAAAATTACACGGCGAAAAAAAAAAATGATTTATGCATTTTAAAGTAAAGTCCTGATTTGGTCCAGCTGAAATAGGTTAAAAATGTGCATTTTGGAAGCTGTCAAAAGATTTCAACATTCCCTTGAACATAAAATTGTCCTTTTGAGTTAGAGGTGATGAAGTTTTCAATAATGTTGATATAATTTGTCCTAAAAATAGTACACCACACTGTAAAAATATTATAGAGAAAGCGCAGGTCGGATTTTTGTTATTTCCATTTATTGTCTTAAAGAAATGCACTACGAAATAACTGTGTACACTACCAAGAATTTACTTTATTTTTTTTAGTACATTTCTACCCTCGTATATATCAGTACTGTTCGGAAAGACAGAAAACTTGTAATGTTATACATTCTGTTTATTCAGTACTGTTTTTGACAGTACTGTTTCAGGACTGTTTTTGACAGTACTGTTTCAGTACTGATTTTGACAGAACTGTTTTAGTACTGATTATGACAGTACTGCTTTAGTTCTGATTTTGACAGTACTGTTTCAGTGCTGATTTCGTCAGTACTGGTTCAGTTCTGATTTCGTCAGTACCGTTGCAGTACTGATTTCGTCAGTAATGTTTCAGTACTGATTTTGTCAGTAGTGTTTCGGTAATGATTTTGTATTGTAAGTATACCGACTGTTTTTTACTTTTTTATTGAGTTGATATTTTCATTCACTGTTTTAGTAATAAACATACTTTTTACTGCGCACCTTATCCATATGAAAAATAGTTGTTTCTTTAGGTATAGTTGCATCAGTCGATTTGGTGTGGTTAAGCTTTTCAGTTTGAATGGGTATTGTTTTAAAAAATATTTGGAACTGAAAACTTATATATCTAGGTAGGTATAGTATGGTATATAATAATTGTGACATATTTTTATCTTGTGTAGAAATCTCTGATTCAGTAGAGAAATGTGTACAATGTGCATCTCAGTGCAATTGATATCCAAATATAGGTTTGATAATTCTGTGACAATATTACTATTATCCTTTTTTATCTGGTTGCGTTTTTCTGTTCGACTATATCACCCTGATGAGCAGATTTTTTTTAGCGACGTGAACATGACCAAGAAAAATCATCAAGCTTACTTTCGTCTATCGAAAAACTATTGAAGTGAAGGGGAAAACAACAGAAATGAATCAAGATAAGCAGTTTATCGGATTTTACCCTTTAACAGCACCTGAATTAATTCCCGGTTTTTAATGGAGTTCGTGTTGGTTTGTTTGTGTATTTTCAAAGTGTTGTTGTAAATGCCCCTTTGTTTTATGACTCTTTATTTACTTCTTGATTTTGATTATGACTTTCTCTTTCTGTGTATAAAAAAATACGCACTCAGAATGATTCACACTGTGGTCCGAGGCTGATATTTTACAATTTTTTATCAATGTGTATAATAGCGCACAATGTATACATATATCAAACAAGATTAGAATACTGTTATTTTTTTTGGTATTTTGCTATTGCTTAAAACATTATGTAATTTAACTTATTTCTAATAATTACTGGAATTTCTTTTATTTATCATAACCAATTTTTAATATATAATAAAACATTCAATGTCATACAAACATGTGAAGTTTGGGTCAAAAATCTCTATCTTTTTCATGCCCTTTTAAAGTAGTAATTCAAGAGGACACTTTAGTTCTAATATGAGCTCATTATAAGCATCCATCCTTAATGTCTTGGTACTTGTACGAAACTCAGGATTCAATGATTTATCGTTAAATGTTGTTTTTTTCCTGATGAGTGCCATATTGATAAATCATTTTGTTAATAGGTCTTAAATTTTCACATCGAACATTCCCATTTCTGCTCCTGTCTCCATTGCTGTTAATCATTCTGAGGAAAGAAAATGAAATGACTTTATAAAGGCTATTATAAACTTTCTTATGTTTCCTCATTTCTGTGTTATGTAAAAATAAAATAATGCTCAATTAGGGAAGGGAATGGTCATTAAACTGTACTTCTGACTTTATATACTACCAGAAGTCAAGTAATGGACTGGACTTTTGATACTACATATATATATAATCAATCAAAGTTGAAATTTGTTGCTAAATTAAAAGAAAAGAAGGAAAATATGATAATTCAATTCATCATCATCAAAGTATTGGTGTTTACCAGTTTCAAGTATTTCATGCACGTGTAGCTTTAACCTTCAATCTATGTATGTGCTCTTTATAAAAGTTTCCTGAAACAACGACAAAAAGACAAAAAACTATATATTCATTACTTTATAATTACAAAAGTACATTAATGTTTAATAAATTGAAGTGGAAATTAAATTTAATTGAAAATTTAACGTACATATGTAGCACACAGATACGTGTCCAATTCCCTTAAAACGTGTCCATGTGACGTCAATGATCTGATAAACATGTCAAATTGCACGGGCGCCAAATGTATTCTGTTTATCAACGTCTAATTGTGTCTTTTTAAAGCACAGAAACCACTTCTGCGG
Organism: Mytilus galloprovincialis; assembly: GCA_037788925.1. NCBI lineage: Eukaryota > Metazoa > Mollusca > Bivalvia > Mytilida > Mytilidae > Mytilus > Mytilus galloprovincialis. The sequence continues at coordinate 38,472,307 of CM075339.1, forward strand.
GAAGCTGGTCGTGCAATACCCTCATAGACATACATTTTGTAAAAGACATTTAGGTATTACCGGATAATATTGGAACAAAAGAACGTGCTTACTGTTTAACGATGAATAAAATTTTACAAAATACAAAATACAATGTGTATGGTTTTTTTTCTAAATACCCATGACATATTTGCCACTGGACATTAAGCAATCCATAGTTAATTATGTGTTGTAAACTTAGCCTGCAGTTATGCTTGTTATGAATAACCTATGTTGAACACACAAATGCTTATAAATGACATACAGTGAAGCAACAGGGAAAATATTACAATATAAAATGTATTAGTTTTCTTAATTGCGAAGTGCCTCTTTCTTAACTTTATTATAATAATAATCATATTGATAAAAAAAATCATAAAGCCGCTTCAAATAAAAATGACTTTTATTGTGCAATTTTGTTTATATATATCAGGGGTCTGTGTCTGCAAGCAAAAGTGAGCGTGCACAGTGTAGCTTATCTTGGACATATGTCTGTACGGATTACTAAACCTTTCCTCCAGATATTGTTTGGAAGCTGCTTCGACCTTTTTTTTATAATCCAACCGAACAATACGGATTCTATCGTATCCCCGACAAAATATCATTCGGTCAGACAGAACTTTTGTCCAATGCTTAGTCCGTTGCTGTGTGTGTTACATTTTAATGTTGTGTCGTTGTTCTCCTCTAATATTTAATGCGATTCCCTCAGTTTTAGTTTGTTACCCCGATTTTGTTTTTTGTCCATAGATTTATGAGGTTTGAACAGCGGTATACTACTGTTGCCTTTATTTTAGATTTTTTAGACAAACATATCATTGTTACATTCGTTAGTAATCATGCAATTCCTTAGTCAACCCTTGGACTGCATTCCGGCAAGTAGCCTAAACTTCATTGTTACAATAACTTTTTTGTGACTGTTACATTTCAATGTAACCATAGCAAGTACTAAAAAAAAATGAGAAACTTAAATATTTAAAAAAAGAAAGACTGTGGGATAATTGTTAACACAACAAATGCACAATGAGAGAAACCCATATATTGCATTGGTCAGATGCTAACAAAAATGTTAAAAAAAAAACCGAAGTAACAAAACGTTAGTGTAAAAACATTTCAAACGAGATCACTAATAGAAAAAAAATATTTAAATAAACACAAATATTATATATATACAACAACAAATGAACTACAAACCCCTACACACAGCATTCAATGTGGCGAGATGAAACAATTTTGTATAATATAGGCACCTGGGACAATGTTTGACTTATATATCAAAATGTTTCCCAAATAAAATGAAGTATCGGTATAAAAAAAACGAGTCAAAATAGGAAACACATTTTTAAAAGGTGGTTCCAAATATGGAGATAGTTTCCAAATAAATTTCTCTTTTCAAATTTATGCATTTATCGTTTAAAGGGGGGTAGGTCCAACCTTTGGACCCCTCCCCCTTGATACGCCGACGGGTGTACCCCACCTCCCTTTATCCAATCATATGTTCAGAAATATTCAGGTTACTCATTTTCAAATATCAAATATTAATACTATAATCTATTTAATAAGGTTTGGTAAGCAATTAATAATATGAATATCCTAAACAACCCACGATTTTATAGCGTCTCCATTAATATGAGGGGGTGTACATCTAAAAAGGAAGGTGGGAGAAAGAGGGTGGGAGGTTGGATGCAAGGAGTTGGGAAGTGGGAGGGAAAAAAACGTGTCTATATGAAATTGATCTAGAGCTGATTTTATATCATTTAAAGTTACCATAAATGATCTAAAATTGGTCTTTGATTTTCTTAAACATTTATACAGCATTTAAGAACATTTAACATCATTGTAATCCATTGTGGTTCATCATTGAAATCAAACACGGAAATTGTCATTGCATCCAGATTCGATATGATTTCACAATGACATATGGTTAGACTTTATTTTAAGTTACTAATTGAATAAGTTGAACATTGTGTTATATTAAATTCACATATAGAAGTTTTTTTTTTTTTAATAACCAACTGGGATTCTTTCAGGAGTACCAATCTTTGGCTGGTGTGTGATAAATACGCGAGGAAAATAAAACGAAAATAATCGTAAAAAAAACGAGTTCATATACGACCTCAAAAAAAATTGCGGCCGTAGACGTTTGGTTTCCAGACAATAACTTTTGTATATAAGTGAATGTATCTCTATGAAATCGAACCACAAGGTTCAATACCACAATAGAAAGGTTGGGAATGATTTTGGGTTTATGGTCCCAACCGTTTAGAAATTAGTGGCCAAAAAATGCAAAAGAACAAGGCTTTTCAGGTTTCCGGACAATAACTTGAGTATAAGTTTATGGATCTCTAGGAAATTGTACCACAGGGTTCCATGCCAAAAAAAGGAAGGTTGGGATTGATTTTGAGAGTTATGGCCTAAATCGTTTAGGAATTATATGGGTCAAACAGGGGCAAAAAAGAAACTTTTCTAAAACTTTGTATATAAATTGCTTATTTCTTGACCAATTTCAATCGGGGTTAATTCTTGAATTCTTGAGGTTCTTTAACAAGCTGTATCTAACCGTGTATAAACAGTTTTTGGATGTTTGGCCCCGTTTTTCTATTGGTCCAGACTGAGGCCCAAAGGGTCCAAATTTAAACTGTTTGATTTCATCAAAACTTGAATTTTTGGGGTTCTTTGATATGCCGAATCTAACCGTGTATTTAAAAATTTTTAATTTTGGGTCCCGTTTTAAAATTGGTCTACATTAAAGTCCAAAGGGTCCAAAATTAAACTTAGTTTGATTTTAACAAATAAATGATTTTTTTGGATTTTTTGATATGCTGAATCTTAACATGTATTTAGATTTTTTATTTTTGGGCCCTGTAATCAAATTGGTCCACTTTGAGATCCAAAGGTCCAAAGTTAAACTTTGTTTGATTTCATTAAAATTGATTTTCTTATAGTTCTTTGATATATGCTGAATCTAACCATTATTTAAATTTTGGATATTGGAGCATAATAGGTAAATGTCCAATATTATTGTATTAAGTTCTCAGGACCACATTCATTCTGTGTCATAAACCTATGATGTGTCAAATATTTAATCACAATCCAAATTGTTGTATCAAGCTTGAATGTTGTGTCCATACTTGCCCCAACTGTTCAGGGTTTGACCTCTTGTGGTCGTATCAAGCTAGGAGCATTTTATTCTATATATATATATGACAGGTTTCATGAAAAAACACTTAATATTCTTGTCTCTTGTTTTGTGGGAGATAAATAATGTTATACGATGGAAGGTGGGAGATTGGGGGTTGGAGAGAGTACCCCCTGTCCACCTCCTCTAATATTTGACCTAACGTCACCTCTAAATCAATCACATAAACGTTTTACAGTAGGCAATTGTATGTTCCACATTGACGCGCTTTTGTGGTTACGATAACATCAACGGCAAAATTTTGAGACAATAGCAGAGAAATTATTGCAGCCACTTGCAGAAAGTCTTAAAGTTACAGAAACAGACGATTTTTACGACAAGTCAGAGATGGAGGATCCTTTTCGAATCATCTACTGATTGCTATTTGTTCATGTATGTTTTACAAATGTATGTCTTCTTCCATCTCAAGTTTTATTTTGTGAACATTTGCTGATTTGGTCAGATCATATATTTTGCCGGCATATTTTGTCTTCTGTTTTGAAAAAAAACTGGGCCTATTTCAATGCACTTTTTTGTGTGCTAAATCTATAATTAGTTTCTGAACACAAATACACTCTTCGTGTAAAAAAAATGCATTCAATAAAAACGTTTAAAATGCAAGTCTGAAAGGGTCATAGAAATTGCTTTTAAAGTTCAAAAGATAAAACTTGTATCCCTCCATGAACATGGAATTTTGTATTAACTTTAACAGGCTCCCGAGACCTTCGGGCTTCATCACAAATAGTATCAGGCATATTAAGGGGCTCCTGGGTATAAATCATTTTTTTTTTCAAATATAGGATTTCGCTCTATTTTTTTATAAATAAACTTTATCATATACTTAAAAGAAAAATGAAATAAAAAGATGGGGTCATCAGTGGCGGATCAAGAAATTTAGTGGGGGCCCACTGACTGACCTAAGAGGGGGCCCGCTTCAGTCACGCTTCAATTAATCCCTATATAAGCAAGTAAATGTTTTCCCAAAAAGGGGGGTCACCGTTCATTTAAGCTCACAATCTTCCTCTGGAAGAAGCATACATTTTTGTTAATGTCCTTTTTTTTCTGTTGAACTAATAGGAGAAATAGTTGTAATATCGAAATAAAAAAAATAACTTAATTACAGAAATTGCTTAAATTTTAAAATTATTTAGTTTATGTACAGCTTACTTGAAAACAATAATAAAACATATAGGTCACCGATGAGTTAAAAAAGATATTTCAAATTTTATGCCAAAAAATGGCATTTTTGCACCAAAGGGAGATAATTTGGAGCTTTTCAATGTAATATAGACATTTTAAAAGTCATCTGGGGACAAACCGACTCAATTTTTTGGGTTGATTTTTGTGCCTTATCCTAAAGTAATAACTAATAGTGTAATAAATAAAACTTGTAATGAAAAAATAAAGGTTTAATTTGTTGCTGAAATTTTGTACCCAGGAGCCACCTTAACAATGCCAATGTATGATGTTTTTCTCTGTTTTTTGAAATCTACATTTGGTTCATATGCATGTTTATTCTGTATGCTGTTGACATTTATACACAAAAAAAAATGTATTTCCATTCAAGAATTTAGTTCAAACGAGGTTCATAAGGGGAAACAGAACATTAGATTTAGATGTATATATTTGTTTTTAAAAAAAAATGTTGTATTATTGCCGACAAGACAACTCTCCACAAGACACTAAATGACCAGAAACTTACAACTATAGGTCACCATACGGCCATCAATAATGAGCAAAGCTATATCACATAGTCAGCTACCAGTAAAAAAGACCTCGAAATGACAAATGTTAAACAATTCAAACATGTTAGGATATTCCCCCTTAACCTGGGACAGAGTTGTAACAGTAGTACATAACAACAAACTATAAAATTCGGTTGAAAAAGGCTTATTTAACTCACCAGATGAATACAAATAGAACTACATCTAACAAAAACATAATGGACGTTGCCGGATACTTGTATATCCCAACAAAAAACAGTCACCAAGTACTGATCTGAGAGTACGTTCAGTTACTGACAGCTAGTTCAAAGCCACTAACAACTAATGATAACAGAATACAGAAATGAAGAAACCACATCCACACCCTTTTATAAGTTGCACAATTTTGCCTTCTAAATCTTTCTGTTTGGACCGGTCTTGTCTAGGTTTTCCTACTGCAAACGAAACTGCATGTGAAATTTATATAAAGAGAGCATGTTCAATGTACATACACGTTTTAGATATATATTTATTTTATTGGTCAATGATTGAATTTATGCTGGTTCAAAGCTCCATATTATATGCTTTACTCTGGCATAAGTAATTAAACTAAAGTATGATAATATTGTTCTATTCTACAAAAACACATCCACATGGTATGGTAACAATAAATCAAGAGAACAAGATAAACTCACATATATACAAATACGGAATGCAATCCGCATATCAATACTCCAAAGGCTGGTTAAGGAGAGATAACTCTCATAAAAGTATGTTGACTTTACCAAACGACTTGACCATACCAAACTGACATATATAACACATAGAGCTCTGTGGGGGTAGCAGCATGATTCCGACGCCCCGTTAGTCCGATACCACATTGGTCGATTGCTCAATGGCTCGACGCCCTATAAGTCCAACCACACATTGGAGCGACACACATAGTTAATGAGCAATATATTGTATAAAAAATCTTTATTTCAAGAGGATTATCCCAATAGTTAAAGATAATCCTTCTGAGATTCCTAAACAAAAGTTAACATATTCATAAAGTCCTTGTATTAAAAATTTGCTTAATGTCCAGTGGCACATATTACATGCATGATCAAAACAGTTGTTGAATAAGAACAATATGTAAGTTCTGTAATAGATGTCATCTGGGGTGAAAGAAGGTCAAAGAAACTTGGACTGCCACTGGACAATGAAAGCATATTCAATAGGAACAGGAATTTGCCCTGCTGCCTGTTCAGACAAAAGGCCACCGACGGCCCCTCACGGCCCCTCAAAAAGTTGTTGCAATAGTTCTTAACCTGCAGAGATCATGGCACTCTCTTTCTATATAAGGCTTCCGATCAAACGTGATCATACCAATCTCACTGTCACATTTGTTGAAAATTATACATCCCGCACAATTTTACTTTCAACGTTTTTACTGTTTTTACTGTATCACATAAACATTATCCTTTATGATGACAGACTTGCACTACTGGTGACATTTCCTTAGTAGAATCATATGGAACAAATCTTGTCCTTATGTCCCACGTATGTGTCAATTGCTCCTGAACCACTTAACAGCATTTTTTAAATCATCGATTCCATTTTTATCTCATGATGAACTTTTTCAAAGGAAAATTTATAAAGTGTTACGTCCATAAATAATACCATAAAATGCATGTTGGGAAGAACAACTTTTTATAAATCCATGCAAAATATTTGATGCAGTATCTATTGTTATAGGCATCTTAAAATGAATCCCACCAGAACACACAGACTAAGTCTATGAGGAAAATATAGTCACTAAAAACTGTATAATGAACAGATAAAATACCAGATAGAACTGGTATTAAAGGTGACAGTAAAACGTTGAAATAATTTGAAAGGTAGGTATCTTATAGCTTTACACTCAATTGTGATTTTTTTTAAGTAAGTCTTTGTAGTTTTTCCTGTTATTTTATTTCAAAATCATGAAATGTTGTAGTGTGTTCATAGGACAACAAACCAACAACGATCAAATTCAAAAGAATAAAAGCAGCAATACAATTCTATAACAATTGAAAGATGTCATTAAAATTAACAAAGAAGTCTATGGGAAGTACATATCCGTACACACAACTTTTCAATTAACTGTTTCACAGATTGCATTGATATTGTGCTCAAATAATCAGATTATATGAATACATATGTGTTTTTGTGACGATCTAAAGATGAGTGTAACACCAGCACATAGTTTACATTAGGAACCTGAAGCAAATATGTTTCTCTGAAACTAAATAACATATTTAAAAGATATAATGCGAATTGCCACTGGTATTTATAAATTAATGAAAAATTTCACAAAAAGAATAATTTTTTTATTTTTAAACTGCTGTATAGTGTATGAAATAACAAAAGTTGTAGGATTGCCAATGAGACAACTATCCACCAAATTTGAGACGATGTGGATGTGAACAATAATATACAACTGTGCAGACTTCAACAATGAGAAAACCCATACCGTATTGTCGGCTAAAAAAGACCAAGACATAAACAATATATGAAACAATTCAATGTAGAAAAATGAACGACCTAATTTATAACAAAACAATATAAGAATGCTCGAAACATGCAATCCAGCATTTTGATTGGTTTATTTGTTTTCAAGTAGGTAAATAAAACATTATTCCATTCTTTTTTTCATTTTCTCCATGTATAATATGAACCTTGTATAATTAACGTTATACCACCTTAAGCAATGCATGTACACTGATTCACATTAAGTTATGGTTGACCTATGTTTGATCTTAGTATTGGAAGTTAACAAAAATGATAAATGTTATAATCCACTTTTTTCTTTCCAGAAACAAGTTGGCAAAAACATATATCACATGCATTTGGAAAACAGTGGAAAATAACATTGAAGGAGAATTATGAAACAGTGATTAAAACATCAAATTGAGAGAGAGAAAAACACAGCTTTTACTCTTTTATGCTGTTCAATCTTAAGATTACTGTTTATTGTATTTGCAATGGAGGTTAATGCAGTTGTTACGAAGATAAAATTAAAAATTTGAGTTCCTAAGCTTGTTTTATTCAGTCAAAAAAATCAATTTTGATAAGTAAACCATGTATGTTCAAAAAAAAAAGGTTAATATATGTACCAAATGACTTCCGTCAGACATGTGTCAGACATTAATCAGTCTGTTGGAAATCAGTCTTTAGATTTTTATACTTTTACCTCTGTATGTGGGTCTGTAAGATTCAAATCAATCACAGTTTGCTGAGGAACAACAAATCATGAGTTTCCTGAAAGTCATCAGTCTTCATGTGAACATGCTATACTGAGTAATGTAGTTTAAATATCAATCTTTCAACTCCCCGTTAACAGGATGCCTAAATATTGTAACACCAAATTTCATATTTTTTTTTTTGGTAAAATACGCTTTGCAGTTAAGGTTTATAGGAAAGACTACAAGAGTTATACATAACAAAGTTACTATTCACCTTACACCTATACAAGTTAATGAAATTGCAGCATGATTAATGTTTACCAAAAAAAAAAGAAATCGGTCAATAAATTGATTTAACCATTTAATATCTAAGAATGGGCATATGATTGGAAATTTATTTATGAGAAATAATACTGGAAAAGTAGTCGTTTTCTGATTATTCCCTCAGCACACAGCATTAAGGAGAAATAGCATAGACTGTTCAGTCTGAACGTACCTGCTCATGTAGAGGGACATGTCTTATAGTAGATTCTATCCCATGTTAAAAAAGTAGCTCAGTGCATTATTGGTCTAGTTCTGTAAACAAAAAAGTTAATTACATTGTATGTATATCTTAGTATCATGTCCTCTTCCTGCACTTAACTTGCCACTGAATCACATAACGTCCATCCAACCATCCATCCTCTCAAAAATAATATACCGAGTTCCAATTTTCAATTCTTGTTAAATATGTTCTGATTTGACTCAAGCAAGATGCAAATACTTGTAATATGGTATTGTCAAATTGAAAATATTAATAAGATCTTACTAAAAACACAAACCATATAAAATAACCACACAAGATGCAATTCTGACAATAAATATGACATAAAGCCAGATTATTAAAAAAAAAGCTAAAGTAACTGTCGAAGAGCTGGAATTAAAGCAAAGCCAAATCAGGACATATACTCAAGATTATGTTTAGCGGAAAAAAAATAATAATAATTAAAAACCAATTGTACAGAGAAAAATTAAAGGTCTTTCCACATCAATTTTAAAGTTATTGAAAATAAGCTATTCCTGTTTACTCAAAGTTGAAATTGGCGTCAAATCATTAGTTTCTTCATACCAATACGATGAATAATGATATCTTTATCTATATTGGTATGTAGATCCCAACAACAAGAAGACACTGAGTACAGATCTTGAAGTACTCGCAGTTACTGACATAGTTTCTAGTTCAAAGCCACACCTAATAAGACAAATCATGCATTCAAGACTACATATATGCATGGTCAATATAGGACTACGAATATTTTTTTTATTTATTCTTGGACAAAAGAAAACGTAACATTTATTTATACAAAAACAAACCTGTTGTGTTCATGGTGGGACTTATTTGGGTCTTACCGTGACTCTGGACTTTCGATATTTTTGTAAGCGTGACACGTGAAGTGTAGATTATCGGGTTTTCTACACATTGATACCGTAAAATATGAGCTGCGAGCCACATTGTGAACCTTTTTGGCGACTGAGCGCATACTAAATATGCTAAAAAGTTTCACATTGTGTCGAGCAACTCATATTTTACGGTATCTTTACGAAGAAAACCCGATTATCTGTTTATCGTTCTATTACTGGTCTTTTCTCTCTACATAAGACAGTTTTACGCTTGACAAAAGCAAGCTTGGTAACGTTTCCTCTCGCATTGTGAAATTACGGATCGACAGAGAAGGGTGATATAGGCGTAGGGAAGGACGATAAAGTCAAATTATTGTGTCGTGAAAACGAGAAATGAAGTCTAGCGGAACACGGGAAATAAAAGAAAACGAGAATTGCTCACGTACATAGTGTAAGCGGGATACGTGAAATAGACAAATCAGTAAGCGGGATCCAGGATCAGGACCCCCTCCCAAATGAGACCCCCTTCATGCAATGGAAATTTCCAGGTAAAATTAAAGATGCTCTGTATCCGAATGCTACAACCCAAATGTATAAGAGTTAAAAGCAAAAGATGCAGGATTATTCATAATTTATTTGTTAACGAGAAGAAAAGTTATTAAACGTATACAAGTCGTTTCTGTATATCTTGCAGGTATGGGGTAATCGTAATCTGTAACCGTAATCGATTGTAATTGATTACATTTTTTTTCAGTAATTGACTGTATTCTGTAATCGAGGACTTTTTCGATTACAAGTACTCGTAATTTAATCGATTACAGTAAAAATTAGGATGTAATCTTCAATTTGTTTCGATTACATTTGTTTTTACTTTAGTTAAATAGTTTGATGAAACATAACCTATTTTAAATGAAAGCATGAATGCAGTCATCTCTTTAAAAGTAATGATATGACTTAGGAGTTTGTCAACTGCCTTTATATTTCTATTTATTGTCTCAAGCTGCATAATGATCAATCAGATCCCCTACCATAATATATATCTAGCTTTTGAAACAAATGAATTTATGTGCTTGACAAAAAGTGCACACCTTTTATATTAAAATTAAAAAATAGATTTCGAATCAGAAAATAAATTTATAAATGTTATGATATACATGTATATAAAAAAATAAGAAAGTACACAAAATCCTGTAACAATTAATGAACCAATGCCTGTGCATTGAAAATGTTTTAGAAAAAGATACATGTATCTTGGACACTATAAATATATACTGTTTATAATTGTATGATATAATAAACAAAAATGTGTCCATAGTACACGGATGCCCCACTCACATTATCATTTTCTATGTTCAGTTGACTGTGAAATTGGGATAAAAAATCTAACTTGGATTTTAAATTAGAAAGTTCATAATCTAAGTAACATGTGAAAAACTACCTTGCCAAAAACTTTAACCTGAAACTTGCACTATCCTTTTCTATGTTCAGTGGACAGTGCAATTTGAGTCAAAAGTCTAATTTGGCAATTTAATTTTACAGATCATATCATATATAACATGTGTACTAAGTTTGAAGTTGATTGGACTTCAACTTCATCAAAAACTACGTTGACCAAAATTTAACCAGAACAGACGGAAGAACGGATAGATGGACGGACAGATGGACGGCCGGACGGACGAACGAACGGACACACAGCCCAGAAAACATAATGCCTCTCCTCTATCGTAGGTGGGGCATTAAAAGCAATTACACAAACTTCTTGTCTATATTAGTCAGATGATCAAAGTCTTCTAGTCACTATAAACAATATATACCTTGTTTTTATTTCAATTACTTTTTGTCTAATTACATGAATTAAGAAGGATATTTACATTATCTTGCCCCAGGTTATAAATTGTACTCCATTTGCAGTTTTATAACCTATAATTAAGGTGGTTATCCAACAAAAGGATTAAATCATGCCTGTCATTATAATTATAAATTTTAATCTTTAAAATTAGCTGAACTAATTAACAATTCTTTTTTTATTACATTTTCTTCAGAAAAAACTTCCAACATTGTAAATAACTATGCTAGAATATACCTGCTTTTAATGAATAAAACAAAAAAGCTACTTAGTTCAGTACGAAAAAAACCTTAAACATATATAAATATGTATTCATCATTGATGAAAGTGATGTCATTTCTAATTCATGTTACAAGTTAAAATTTCAAGATTTGTTTAATAATTTTGATTTTCAGTAAGAGATTCCATCTAGATAACAAGTGTCAACTTATAAATTGGAAACTATGCTTAAAATCTGTTTTTGGTGAAGTTCTAAATTTCAACTATACAAACGTTGATCAACATAATTGTGTTTGACTTACTTTATTATTTTTTAAAATTTTGAAGCATGTTATTGACAATAAACAAAAAGTAATGTAATTACTTTTGTCAAAGTAATTACATACAATATTTGAGTAATCAATTATCAATCGATTGCACAAAATACCTTCATGTAATCGATTATTAATCGATTACGTAGTCAGTAATCGTGCCCATCCCTGTTCTCTTGTATTTATTTATTTTTGGTAACTTTATTCAAAATTCAATTACATACTATTTGAAAACTGAAATGTTTTACATGACATATTAAGTTTCAAATTAAATTATGAATGTCTTTCTACATGAATTTTTAGATTTCGATATGGACGGTAGTGTTTTCTTAAATGTATGTATGTATTGCCATCCGTATTGTATCATCATATCTGTCTGATCTCTCGATGCTCTGTTTTTTTTTCAGTTAAATGTTTCTGGCATTTGTCAAATAAAATAACAATACAACGTTTTGATGCGTACATATTGATGATGTAGTAAATAGACAATTTCATGTTTTTGCTCTCCTCAAAATAAATCTACTCGATGTGCTTGGTTTTGATCTTTGAACGTTACGAACAGCCGTTCTATTTAATCATTCACGTTACGAACAGCTTTTTTCAAAGTTACGTACGGCTTCTTGATATTCTCAACTCTTTCAGCCTAAGAGTGGATTTGTGGCAGATTTGTCTCCCCACCTTTGCTATTCTTTGCCTTTTATTCAATTGATATGATATTAGTTGATGTAATTTCGTATTGATAGATACATAGATAGTTTATTCTCATAAAACCATGCAAGTACAAAGGTTACAGAGAAGTTAAAAAATAATATACATAAACATAAAAATGCACAACATTCGAATTTATTATTAATTATGTATTATTATTTCATATTAAATATGAACTTTTATGTCAAATGTTTTAGTTGCAAAATGTAATTTTTGCATTATATGATTTTGAATAAATGACCTTTTTTCGTCAGTTTAGTTTTTATATCATATAGCAAATCAAGCTCAGCCTCTGGCCTGTGTATACATGGTATGTTTATGGTATCTAGCTGTCTGTCTGAAAATCATTTTTTCAGTATTCTATTTTCAGAAGATTATGTATTCGTGTTATCCTACAAACAACTGACAATTTTCTCTAACAATAATGCTTTTATTCAAAAGTATTTAGGAAATATAAAATCTTATCTGTACGGTCATCTGCCATATTTGGCCGTCCGTAACGTTACGGACGGTCGCTTTTCCCCAGTGATAATAGAAGTGGAATCATTAAGTGAAACAATATGTGTGTATAAATCAATAGACGGCTCGACCATATCTTATATATTTTTATTGTGATTTCAAAAATGATGTTTTTTTTACAAAAACTAGGTTTTACTCAGCTAACTAAACTAATACATGTCTTGGTGACAAAATTAATATAGTTGTACTTATTAGACTAAACTGTTCTAGGTCAAATTAAATCATATTGTTCTCAAATCATTCCTATATACGTCTACTTCAAACAAATACAAACTTCATTGTTAAAAAGATTATAGGTGAAGTCCTTCTTTCAACAAGTTTATATTTTTTGAAAATTAACTTGATCACAAAATGACATATCACTTAGAAATACTCTTTCTTCTAAGGCGACCGAGCAAATCAAAATAGTATTGATCATGTTTGTGTACTATGTCAATCTTTTGTTTCCTGTGGAGAACGTTTTGTACTATGAGTCTTTTTTGTCTGTTTGTTTTTGCCATGATGATGTTTCTTGTTTTTTTACATACATCTTTGTATGTTTCTCACTTTTTCAGCAAACTATGATAGAACGTTCGACAATTATTTTATTTAACATCATCCATAAATAAAAAAAAACTTGCTTTAAAGATATGTCAATGTTTAAACAAATACCTTACCATGCTGTCAATCATTTTATTTTTTTGTGGAACTAGTTGCTATTTTCTTGATTTGTAATCGCAATTATATCGATGTTATTTTTTATTTCAAGCATGTAAACAGTGACATGATGTTAGAAGATATTACTGGAAAATCAGTACTGGCAATTGGCGTATTTTCACTAACAATCAGAGAATTAGTCAATCATTTGATGAACAAACTAGAAGCTAAAAAAATAGTGGTATACTCAAATGAGATACAATGGGTTCTTACAGTGCCGTCGACTTGGGGAGTTGATTTAAAGCCTATGGTGAGAAAGAGCGCAGAAATGGTATGCATTGATTTTTTTTAAATGTTTGGTGAAAATGAAGGAAAAATGAAATTACATACTAAATGTACATGTAACGTATTATAGTACTTTTAGGTACCATACTAATCGAATCAAAACAAAATTGACTTTTGCAATTAAGGATTATGTATATTTTTGAAAATATATGACTGCTTGTGCAGGTACCGAAATCTAAGTACCTTCCGTATTGCAAAACCAGTACACATGTAAATGCATGTACAATTGAGACGGGGAATGTGTCACGTTGCAAGTAAATATAGATTATGCAAAAGACAAGGGATGAATATTTTAACTTTCACTAAATGAACATACGTAAGTTGTGTGATGAAGGTCTTTTCATCTTTTTAAACCAATAAGACAGGATATTTTTCACTGTGAAAAATCTATTTTTGTTCAGATTACAGATTTGATGTTATTAATATCAGTAACATTCTTCGTCAAAAATATAATCCGGATGCATTTTTAAAGGAAAATGATCCTTTTGTATCCCATAGTTACACCAAAACCGTTGAAGATAAGGTATCTAACCATAATCAAGCATAGCAGGACCTTGATATATAAAAATAGCTAAATAAAACCTCTGACATGTGCATGTTTATACTCGCCTTATGTTTACAGCCCCTTTGGTCATTTTTATAATAGGGAAGCAACATTATTCAACATGACTATCTTCGGTTAATGGAATCTCTAGATCATAAAGTCCGAGACCCTCACCACATCAATTGAACTCATCACTTCAGAATAGTTACTGATATGATGGAGGAGGACGCCACTGGATTGGCTATATACGAATACTTTGTACTGAACTTGTGTAAGAATGTGTCAGAAGACAATAGCAATCAACACCAAGGAGTAAACAAAGACACACAAAACTAAAAGACATTTACATCAACAATTATAAATAATAATAAGAAACAACTTCACTAAAAAATCAGAAATCCGATTAAACGTAAAATTCATAATTTGAATTTAAACTGTTTGAATGATCAACAAAAATTTTGTTTCCAGAGACAGTTAAGCTGTGAAACGTCTATCATCTCTTAACGTTAAATATATTGTTATTCCTGCAGACATATCTCTTAATACTATTGTATTTGTATGTAAATAGCACTAATAGAGAGGTCCAGGATATCAACCAAAGTACTGACGGAAGGGTAACTTGACGAATCGGACGAAACGGGGGACACTGTTTATATATAGTGGTTTTAAATCTTACATCAAAACGCATATCGAAGTAAAGTTTTCAGAGACAGTTAAGCTGTGAAATGTGTAATGGATTGTATTATGTATATCATGTGAACAATTTGCAGTGACAGACCTAGATAAAAAATGTCTTTTTGTAACGAGTTCTTCAAATTTTAAGTTAGATTCTGAACTTGTTAATGAACAATTAGAACAGCACTAAAAAACAACGAGAATAGATAAAGGAGAGGAAACAAAGGCAGGGAAAATCATGAAAATAAACGTAAATTTCTCTCTTTTATATTAGTGTTTGTCAAATGAATTTCATTTGTGTAGGACAAGTAGATTTAGAGCCGGACCAGTAGATTTTCAGTCCACTGGTCCGGCTAGCAAGTAAACAAAAAAGCCTAAATTCGACCACTTGCCATTACCCATATAGAATTGAAGACTCCTCTAAAAGTAATAAGCCACGGTAGCATACGCTATAATTTAATTGCCTTAGGATACCATGCGGCATATTTTATTAATATATAATATAGAGGTAAAACACGTTACAAAAAGAAACAAGTGAACAGTAAGCTGGAATTTCTCATTGACAAAATATATTTATTAAATTTAGAGGTTAACTCTTTCAGCAAATTGTCGGCATTTCCATGGAAACGAACTGTGCGGCTGTCCTTAGTGATCTTGTCATCTCAATACCAAAATATATGAAAAACGAAATGGTTTTATTTTTGAAATTATAAATGTGATTTACGTATACATTAAGAGCAATATACAAACTTCGCCTGCATAAGCTTTATGAATTTTCCAACTCATTCGGTATTCAAAAACATTCTACTCAGACCTTAGAAAACGACACTAGTGTCTGCGAAGAAAGTTGATGAGCCATGGTTAGGCCATAGAACGTCTCGTCCGGTTTCTCGAACGGTTCATTTGAAGATACCCAGACCATGTTGGTAAAGATTTTGTATTAACGTGAAGTTCACAAATTTATTTAGATTAGACGGTTGGTTTTCCCGTTTAAATGGTTTTACACTAGTAATTTTGGGACCTGTATAGCTTGTTGTTCGGTGTGAGCCAAGGCTCCGCGTTGAAGGCCGTACATTGACCTATAATGGTTTACTTTTTTTAATTTTGGATGGAGTATTGTCTCATTGGCACTCACACCACATCTTCCTATATCTACTTGAAGTATAGATTATATGTACTGATATTTTCATCATCTTAATTTTATGTTCAAGTTTCCTTTTTTGTCGTTGTTAACCTTATATCTATAATCTATAATGTTTATCCTCGTTTGGTGACCAAGTCAGGAATATGACAGTTATTGTGCATTCCTTAAATATGTTTGAGCTGTTGCTTTTGACATTTCATAAAAGACTTTCTGTTTAATTTTCTCTCGGAGTAAGAAATTTTGGTTATTTTTCTGTTTAACCCATATTTTTTTGTTCTTCCCTGACCGGATCTTGAACTCATGCCATGAGAAATAATCAACCCAACAATGTTAGATCTGTAAATATGCTTTCGAAAATTGTTTGTTCTTCCCTCGCCGGGATTCGAACCCATGTCACTGAGATATTGTGATACCAAATCGCCTGCACTGTAGCATAGGTCTTGCATAGAACACTAGAACATTGATATCGTGTTACACCGAAAAATGGTGCATTGTTTTAAGGTCTGATTGAAATAAGGTTTAATAACAATATCAACGGGCAAATATCTACTTGATTTAAACTTTCAAATGATAATGTTGCAAATAAACCTTGTTGGTCTGGGGTTTTTTTCGAAAAGGGAATTGGGATATATGCAGATTGTGAATGATGTAAAACATTGACATCATCATTGTTAATGACATGTTGCGTATTTCTATTAATTGTAATTTCACCGATTCTCAAAAATGCGGAAAATGCTAATGAAAACATGGATCTAAATAACGTACATTCATATACTGAAGTTTATTAATCGAGCTAATATTTCTAAAGTCATGGGTTTGCGACTATCTTCTACACCGTATAATTTGTCAATTCCTTTCAACATTTTTTTGTATAATGAACGATGATGTCAAATCTGTGAGCTCGTAAATAATAGCTTAAACCTGATTACACATTAACCGTTGCAAGGTCATACCCTAATTTTAATTAATAAGCAACATAATTTAGTATTAATGCGAAATACTGGGCGGCAATGTATTTCCTAAACCTTCTGATAATCTAGTGTCCACTGTTATACGTTTTCCATGTATTCTTAGAATTTGATGCGTCCAATTACTTTGCTATTTCTGGTCTAAAATGTTATAAAATACTTCCGGAATTGTAGCTGGATATGTATCTCTGGTTAGAGCCAGCCTTTTGAATTTCTTAAATTTTTTACGAGAAATACAATATGCAATTAGATTTGTACAACCAGAAATGAACTGTGTTTTTATGTGAAAATTGCCTAATAAAGACCAATATAAAATGTGTCTAACGAGGTTCATAATTCGTATAGATTTTGACGTATTTTTATTAAAAATTTCAACCACGGCATTATTATCCGAATTGAACGAAAAAATCTGTTTTTGAAATAGATAACCCCATAAGTAAACAGATAGTGCAATAGGTATCATTTCTTAATATGATATATTCGTGAGAACTTCAGTACCAGACCATTCTACAGGTCATTTAAGAAAAGCCCATTTACCTTCGAAATAGCAGACACACCCTTTTGTTTAATCACTAGCGCTGTCAGTAATAGTTGTAAAACTGCGTTTGAAGTCCAATCAATGTCGAGCATGTAACTTATGCAATTAAATTTGTCTAAAACAATTACCATACCAATAAGTCTTGATACATGCCTTCAGTGATTTTGACATATTGATTTGGTTTCATTTGCGTGACTACTTGCCAAAAAAATTCGTCATCTTTTTTCCTACCAAATATCCATTTAATATTTTACTTTAACTCCAATACTTTGTCCTACGGAATTTGTATAAGCATTTTTTCTGTGTCTATAACCAAACTTAAATAATTAAGTTTTGTTGTTGGGCCTTCTGTCATGAGCAATTGGGACTCCAAGACAACAACATACTGTATCAAAACTATTCATCAGATTTTTACAATCTTTGGTATTGATTTTACTGGCAAAAAAAAAATCATTCAAATAATTATCAAGATTATCTGAATTTGACTTATTAATGACAGCCAATTGAATAAGGTTGAAATTTTTCGGATAAACAATATGATGAATCTGAGTATACCATAAGCAATGAGTTATCTAGGAAAAAATATTCATTAAGTTTAATCCCTAATAGATCAAAGTCAAAGTCCCCTGGATAGATTTTTAGTAATCTAAAGGCGGATCTAATGTCCTTTTTTCTAATTTAAAAAAATGCGGCAAAGATAAGTGCGTAATCAATCAAAATCCACCAGTTTTCTCAGGAATTACACCTATAGGCGAACACCTTAGATTAGATATATGTCTAGTCAAAAACGGACCACCTATGCAACAATTTTATCTCACTCATGACTTTTTCCCATGCCACCCCAGGATTTCGGATGACTAAATCATGTAAATGTAAATTTTTGATTCAATCCTACATCGTGGTCAAAATGATTTGACCTACAACCTTCAAAAAATCCCTTTTATAATATCATTGAATCATGTTGATTTGGTAAATGAATAGGAGTTTATGCAATTATGTGACATTGATCGGAGTAAAGCCAAGACACCACATGTCCAAAGGATTAATTAAAGATTCTGAAAATTATATAACTTAATTGTTAAATGTATGTGGTGCAGCCATTCGTAGGCAGGGAATCAGCTTTTTCGCGGTCTAAATCCTTGATTCGAATTCGCTGCTCTTTGAAAATATGTTTGAGTTCTAGGTGCAAAATTTCTTGCATCTCTTATTGTATTTTGAAATGTGCCTCGGGGTGCATTTTGAGCACGAACAAAGGCATGATTAAATTTTACTAGTTATTGACAGCCAGATAAAGGGTGGGCCATTCCGCATTTTAAACATGAATTGGTGTAACAACAATAAGGTCGATAGCAAGCTACCTCAAAATTATAATCATATCATGGTCGATTACCTACACTTGTCTGTTACATTGTATCACCTTCCGGTTTCCACTTAGCTATGACAGTGTACCATAAAATGACATCAATGGAAGACTAAAATCGAATAGGATTGTTTGCCATTATTTATCTTAATTGTTGGTCATAACTATAAAATTTTATAAAAGACACTTGTGTGCCTCTAATGATTGACATATAAGTGATCAATTCACTAACTAAATTTGGAAAACGTTGAATAAATATTTTCATACAATTTGTAAATGCATCAGTTCATGACTCAATGGTTTGAATAGATTTAACTTTGCTTTTTTTGTTTGATGTTATTACAAGTGAACCAGCTGCATTATCATAACTTATAACATTAAAGTCTGTCAATTTGACTGATAAAATTCTGATAAAGAAGTAATGACAAATCTTTAAATTCTCTATTCCATATTTTCAAATTTTAAAATATGTAAACATCACATTCTGACTGATTAGGTATAATCATAGGATAATTATTTATCTCACCATTTTTATTAAGCATTGACACAGGAGCTGGTATTTCAACTTGCGCAAATGGCGCTTGTTCGTTCAGTGTTGGCGTTACTGAACCTTACATGGTAGGTTGTCTTTCAATTGCCATTAGAGCCTGTATTTGAAGAGGAATAGGTGCTTGTACTTCACTCACAACTGCCCCCTATTCTTGAATTTCCGGTTCAGCAAATCCACTGTTTCTCCTTCCGCGTCTCTCTCTGGGGGTTGCTGTTTCAACAACGGGCATTCGTGCGCACCCATTTCCAGTTCTTTGTAGACCAATTCTAGATATTTGTGTACACGAAATATTTTAAAAATTGAAGTACTTACTAACATCACATAATTATTATGCTGTCTCTTAATCTAATTTAATTTATAACAGTTTAATTGCAACGACTTCAGTATTCGTTTTTATTCATACCTATCAACTAAATCATTTCAGCTTAAATTAATAATTCTTTAAACTGTATATTATCTAAATAAATTTATCCCCGGTTCATGTATATCAGAATTGTGACATGTAAAACATAGAAATTATTTATAGTTAATTTAACCTGTAAACATAAACCTACCCGTCTCTACGCATTATAACAGTTATACTTATACATTTTGCATCAATATTTAATTCGACGAAGTAAGAAGTTAATTAAACATAAATTAAATCTTTAAATCCGAATAAATTCAAAATACGAATTCCGAATTAAACTAATTAAAACAATACTTATCTTGATAAATATTTCTCTTAATTTTTCAACATACTCTCCGTTTGGTTTTCATGGTCAAAGTGACCGTTAAATTGCACGGACTGTTACTACTCGGCTATCGCGTGCTCAAAATATTATAACAATAAGAGTAAAGGACGACTCGATTTGTCGAGTCTCATCACACGTAGATGTTAATTCAATCAATGAATTTAATTCAACTCATTAGTCTAAAAAAACTTAAATTGCCATGGTAAAAACAGCAAATAGACCTAAAAGGGTCTACAGATTGATTGAAACAGCAAACCTGAATACTGAGCAGATCAAACTCCACCAACAACTCTAAGATGAAAGGGGTGATCTCATGAGGTCGCGTTGATAATGTTAGTTCAAATACAAATAAATCGATGAAGGCACATCGTGTTCGAATTTTTTAAATGAATGGCTTCAACTTCAGCAGTTTGATCCGTGTTTAAATAGCTACATTGTAGCAGCAACACTCTTTCAAAAAATACTAATTTAAGAAGTGAAAGCTCTAAAATATCGTATTAACGGTTATATACTCGATAAGCAGGCGCTGATAGAATTCTTTTCGATAAACTGATAGCATTGCATCTAACAAAGACTTCAGGTTTTTGTGTTCAATTGATATTTTTGCAAAACATAAAAATAAAATTCCTCCGTTAGGTAGTCGTTTAAAACCACATTTAGCTTCTTTTGATTTAAAATCTGTTGCTCAAGTTAAAACTTGCAAATGTCCTCCATGGGAACTTCCCAAACCAAAAATGATATTTGATCTCCTTGAACACAATAAAAATAAAACGAATCCTCTTTTAATTCAGCAACACTATGCTGAAATTACAGCCAATTATCTATCCGAATATTTTTCAACTGTCTATAATGATGAATCAAAAGATGGTGACAGAGTTGCACCTGCTGCTGTCTTCAGGGGCAGAGCTGCAATTTTACGTTTGCCATCTGGTGCATCCATCTTTACTGCTGAAGCAGAAGCAATAATTTTAGCTTTGAAATGTATTGCTTCTTCAGATAAATCCAAATTTATTATATGTTCTGATTCACTTTCATGCTTACAAGCTATACAAAATACTAAAATTAAAAACCCAACAATTCTCAAAATTTTATATGTAATGAGGAATTTAAAAATTCTTCTGAAAGTATTAATATTTCTATGGGTTCCGAGTCATGTTGTAATCCTTGGAAACACAGCTGTAGACCTTGAGGCAAAGAATGTCCTGGGTGACCCTTTATCTAACTGTGATATACCATATTCTAATTTCAAATCTAATATTATAGAATAGGTTTTTAATATATTGAAAAATGAATGGAGTAAAAAAGATGATAATCAATTACATGAAATTAAACCTAATTTAGTCAAACCTTTAATAATTTTATGTGCATAAAAGATCAGTGTGTTATTTCTAGATGTCGTATTGGTCATACTAGAATAACACACGGGTATCTTTTAAAAAATGAAGATGAACAACAACATGCACAATGTGTACCTTGCAACTGCAAGTATACTATTAAACATGTTTTAATTAATTGTATTGACTTTGCTGATATTCGTAAGATGCATTTCAATCTCAATAATATGTTTGATTTATTTAATAATGTTCCATTTTTAAATATTGGTGCATTTTAAAAAGAAATTGGAATTTATTATAGAATATAAAAATGTTATTATTTTAAATTTTTATCACGTTATCTTACTGTTGATTTTTATTTGTAAATAATCAATTTGCTTTAGTCTAGAATTTTCGTATATTGAAGGACTTTTTGTCTTATTTTAAAAATATGCATTAAATTGTAAAAATATTCGAATTAGCTCTCGTGGCGATATAGCCTTTTTGTGCTAATGCGGCGTAAAGCAACCAACAATCAATCAATCGTGTGCAGTTAAATACACTTTTTTCCCCTAATAAACCGTTTTTTAATACTTTGACATATATTGTTTCCGGCATATATATTTTTGTTCCAAAATATAATTGTGTTAAAGCACAAATGTATACAAAAATAATTTGACTAAGTTGGATATGAAAGAAATTTTAAAGAAAATAAATACTTAAATGAATTGGATTTACTTAGTTAATATAAACATGACCACAAGTCATGTCTTCTTTGACTATTAATGACGTTAAAATACTAAATCCCTGTGATGTGTTTTAGTCGATTTTAGTCTCTGATGCATGATTTTTTATTATTTATTGGTTTTGGCTTTTAACTATCTGTCAGTAACTGCGAGTACTCTCAAATCGTATTTTCTTGTTAATTCGACCTGTTGATACTGTTTATAATGCTTTTTTGTTATTTTTTATTTATATGGATCTTGTCTGTACACCAGCTTTCATTATTTGTAATATCTTCAATTTTTCACTTATTCTTACAACATTTGTATAAACTTCAAGATTATAAAAAAAACGGTTTTTTTCTAAAGTGAACATTGATTGGTTAAATATTTCTCAGTCATGTCCTGTGTTTGAATTTGTTTGTTAGCTTTTTGGTCATGAATGTTTGTCTCTAATACTTAATTAACTGTGCATTTGTATTCAGATATCGTAGATCAAATTTATTCGTTCATTGTTTAATCATACGTTTTTTGATTGAGTTAAGTCTGCCAATTATATTTTATCGTATGTTTTTCTTTGTTGTGATGTTATGCTATTGTTTCAGAAAAAGGGAGAAGGTTTGGATCCATTAAAACGTTTAATCCCGCTGCACCTGTCCTAAGTCAGGAATCTGATGTACAGTAGTTGTCGTTTGTTTATGTAATATATACGTGTTTCTCGTTTCTCGTTTTGTTTATATAGATTAGACCGTTGGTTTTCCCGTTTGAATGGTTTTACACTAGTAATTTTGGGGCCCTTTATAGCTTGTTGTTCGGTGTGAGCCAAGGCTCCGTGTTGAAGGCCTTACTTTAACCTATAATGGTTTACTTTTTAAATTGTTATTTGTATGGAGAGTTGTCACATTGGCACTCACACCACATCTTCCTATATCTATGATAAAGTTAAATATTATTCATTTATAAAAGAATGTTTTGGTACTTGGACAGACCTATTTCGAATTCTTCTAGCAAATATTATAAACCAGTAATCGTTTTAATCATGTTACTGTGCTTATGCAGTAACAATTGTGGCATCACACTAGTTATGGCTAAAACAGTTTACCCGATTGCAGTGAAAATTCTTCTCCCATTAACTGTTTAAATATTTTAACAAAGTGCTCAACTGAAACATTGTTAGAATGAAGTGAGTGCTGTGAAATAAAAAGTAATACTTACCATCCAGCTTCAGTTGTTGGTGTCTGTCATGAATTTCAAACAAAACAATGACTTTCTATAAAATGAGTCACTGATTTAGTAGATATATTTCATCAATGAATTATTCAAAGCATTGTATTATAGCTTTGTTTCCCAACAGCAGTTTACTGCTTAATTGTAGTTTGGATAATATTTTCTATAAGAATTACTGATCTGCTGGCGTTAAATGGACACATTTTTTATCTATATATTAACAATTTACTCAATGAAACCAGGCTTATCATTTTGCCTACAAAATATTCTCCAATACTACTTCAATAAATAAATATGTTTTAACAGTCTTAAAAAAAAGTTCAGTGTTCTTTTGAGATAAGAGTTTATCAGTGTAATTATCATGGAAATAATATTACAAACAAATTATTTCACAAAGAAAGTTGTTATTTGTCAGTCAGAATATTGTTTAGTATAGAAGCAGATTAGTAATCGTTGACAGAATATCCAAATTATAATAACGCACTTACTAGCTGTTGGAAAACAGAGCTATAAATTATAGACTTGCAAAATAATATTTAAAACTGTTTGTTTATCAAAAATATTTATGATAGAAGTTTGTATGTCAAAGTTATAAGAAATAAATCAGTGACTCATATTAAAGTGAGTCATTTTTTTCTTTTGGTAATTCATGAAAGACATCAACTAACCAGAGCAAGTATTACTTTTCATTTTACAGCACTCACTTTATTCGAACAATCTTTCACTTGATCAATTTGTTGAAATATTTTACCAGTTGATCAGTTTGTGGGAGAATTAAGATCTCGAACTGCAATTTGGTAAACGGTTTTAGCCATTGCTTTTGTGATACCACATAGATTACCGGATAAGCACTGTTACAATAATAATTTGAAATATATTAAAATAGATATAGGAAGAAGTGGCATTCAAGCAACTCTCCATCCAAGTAACAATTTATAAAAGTAACCCATTATAGGTCAATGTATGGCCTTCAACACAGAGCCTTGGCTCACACCGAACAATAAGCTATAAAGGGCCCCAAAATTACTAGTGTAAAACCATTCACATGTGAAAAACAACGGTCTAATCTATATAAAATACGAGAAACACGTTTTTGATGCGTTTTGTTATTTGATTTTGCCATGTGATTATGGACTTTCCCAATTGATCTTCCTCTAAGTTCAGTATTTTTGTGATTTTACTTTTTTTTGAACGACATAAACAGACGACAACTACTAGTACTGTACATCATAATCCTGACTTAGGACATGTGTAAACATTTGCAGCGGGATTAAATGTTTAATGTAACCAAACCTTCTCCCTTTTCTAAATCAATAGTATAACATCACAATATAGAAAGAATCACTATAAAATATCAATTGGAAGGCTTAATTCAATAAAAAAAAATGCAAATGAACACACAATGAACGAACAAATTTGATAAGTGATATTCCTGAATAGATTCAGGAAGATGTGGTGTGAGTCTCCATCCAAATAACAATTTAAAAAAAAGTAAACCATTATAGGTCAATGTACGGCCTTCAACACGGAGCCTTGGCTCACACCGAACAACAAGCTATAAAGGGCCCCGAAATTACTAGAGTATGCCTGTTTAAAAATTATAAGGGATAAATAATTCAGGTCAAAAGTATATAAACAGGTTTAAACAAAGTTAAAGTATGATACCATTTTGGGTCATCAATGATGTATGTTTATGTGGTTTAGTGTTGCTTAACAAATAAATATTCCTCCCTATCTATTTCAAGAACAGCATCGATTTATTAATCTCAAACATGTTCTTTTTATTAGCATCTTATTTTTATCTTTTTATATTTATAATAATCACTGTATTTTACAGGTTGGAATACAACCAGACAATCTGATTGTATTACTAGATACGAAAGCTGCATCAATATTTCACCACCAACTGCTTATGAAGAAATTAAATGAAACCGATTCGAGTTGCACAATGTCAAATGTAGAAACTCAATATATGATAGTAGATCTTGGAGGTATTTATCTGTTTGCGAAATGTCAATCCTTAAATAAGTTTATTCAAAGGAAAGCAGTACTTCTCGAAGGTTTTAAAACTAGTAAATCATTTTAAGACTTACTATAAATTTATTGACTGCAGGTAAATGATCTGAATAGTATTGCATTTATCGCAGAAGATAAGACGAAAAATGTACTGAAAAACTGATATAACGTAACAATTTGTTGTTAAGTCTTTTCATTGCTTTTAAGGTCAAAATGCAGCTTCCTGATCAAAATTCACTTGCTAGAGAAAAATAACATACATACATTTGAAAGAAAAATAAACATAAAATAGATCTATGAATTTTCATTTCTTTTTCTTGTACAACTGTGAGGAGACATATTTATGTTCATATTCATCTTTTCTTTTCACAATCATTTAAATGCCAGATGCAATCGAACATATTTAATCAGCACAACCAAGGAAAATGTCTTTACCTCGTAACATAAACACTAATTGTTTTTTTCAGACTAATACAATGTTTACTTTACAATTTTATGTACATGTATATTTGTGTCTCTTACCAATAGCAAAGTATTTACTTTATCTCAACATATTCTTTGACATTTTGCTACCCGAGAACATCAGTTTGCATTGAAATATTTAAAAATAGATTGACAGTTTTTACATCAACTTCAACAGTTTTGTGCAAATAATTTTTTTTTTTGAAAATAGCCGACCTATTTAATAAAACAGTTTGAAAAGAAAGACATCTGTTTTCCTTTCCACAATATTTTGTTGGATTGTTGGGTCATTAATGCTCTTTAACTTTGTACTTGTGTGGCTTCCTAACTTTTTGATCTGGGTGTCACTTGTGGTTCTTATGTGGAAGAAACGCGCGTCAAGCGTTTTGAATTCTAAGCCATGTACATGTACCTTTGTTTACTATTGAAAATATTTTTCACTATATCATTGAAATATTTTCGATCGAAAAATTAGAGTAAAGGTGTCGTTCCGATTAGCTCAGATGCATAGTGCATTTCAGTGTCACTTCTGCAAGTGTTCTTGAATATACTAGTAGGGAAATGTGGTATTCAAACATTTTCAACCAGCAGTGTCATTCATATGTGAGAGGTTAAAAATTCTAAGATCATTATCACAAATTGATTATACAACTTGCAGTCCTTCAACTCAATAGCGACATGTTTATCAAGTTTATGTGATCTTATGTCTTTAAATACAAACCAACCTGTGACATTCACTGAAAAATGGTCACCATCTGCTGTGGTCAATATCAAATGGTGACAATTTATTGTTGGTCATTAAGGCTGGGGTGTTAACCATTTATTGAGTTCATAAACCATCAGGCGTTGGTCAGTCTAATTAGATTATCTGGGGGGATTCACTGTTTCGATCTATTGATTGAATTGATTTGGAAATGACTTCAACCATAAAAAAGTGTGTATCTTGTCCCTTTTAAATTACTCAAATGTGAATGAGATTTGTAAAAAAATTTTAAAAGTAAAATAGTTGTTATTTTTTTATTTATAAGTTTCTAAACTTATTGTATCCTCCTGTATTTAATGCGATGCAATTTAATTCCCATTCTTAAGCAGTGTTAATGTATCAATTATCAATGATATTAATAGTTTTTAACTTTGCATAATGCTTTTGACATACCAAGATAGGTGTGTTATTACTGTTTAAATTTGAACAATTTGAATACAAACCTTTTACACTTTTGATAATGATTCATTATTTAAAAAAATATTGTACTTCCTGTACATAGTATTAATGCTATTTCTACATTTTATCAATACATATTCTTTCTATTTCCATACAAACAAATAACAATAGATTTTGGTATCAGGCGTTTTGTTGTTTTAGCAATTTAAATTTGATTAAAATACGAGTAAGTATACGTAATATTGAAAGGATAACTAAAATGACATATACTTATAGAAAAGAAATAGATGCGTTGCAGAGAATATTGAACAGTACATTCCCAAAAATGAACGTTTTTCTGTTAAAAAAAATGATAAACCCCAAGTGCGACTTTTATTCTAAAGTTTAACAGATATATATGAGTCAATATTATATTGTCCGGGGAACTTATTACTTTTGACTGTTTTAATTAAGGTGGTACATGTATCTTAAACTACAGGTAGATAACTCTGTAAAAATCGGCTAACGTTTTAATCAATTTGTATTGTTCAGGATGTACACCTCTGAAGAGCTAAATATTTCTAGAATTAAACTTTTTTTCTTAACCAGAGTTTTTGGTTTATATGACCTAACACTACAGGTAGATAACTCTGTAAAAATCGGCTAAACGTTTTAATCAATTTGTATTGTTAAGGATGTACAACTCTGGGGTGCTAAACATTTCTAGAATTAAACTTTTTTTCTTAACCAGATTTTTTTTGTTTATATGACTGTCAAAAAATAATTGTTAAAGAAAAAATCATATGGTGGTGCACTTCTTTTTTTGGCTACGGCCCTATAAAAATGCCGTCTTTTTAATGATTTTTCACCAATTTTTACCTATTTTTGGGCTATTATCTCGAAAAACATCATAGTTCCACAATTAAACTTGTTTTCATACTTTCAACAAAGATGAAGTGGACCAATCTGAATACATTTTACTAAAAAACCTATAGGTAGGTGCCTTTTTGTGTCAAATTTACCATGTTGTCAATTTTGTCAATTTGTAGTTTTCTCATTTTTAAGCATAAAATGCATATTGTTTCAACTTTATTGTTATAAATGATTGAAAAAATACATATCTTAGATTTGAAAAAAACAAAAATGATATGGGATGTTCATGATTTTTGTAAAATCATTTTTTGTACCCTTCACCCATTTTCTAAACATTTTGGCTAAAAAGACTGTATTGGTTGGTCGTAAGATTTAAAAACTGGATTACAAAAAAAAACAACTTTACATTGTAAACACACAATTTTTTCACAAATATATGTTAAACATGTTTAATTATAATATTTTTAAAATTCATAGATATTTATCACCTTTATCACATGTTTTGGAAATGATTCCAGAACGAGATGTCAACAAGACTGAAACGTCAGAAGAATACATCCTTTAGGAAATACTGAGCTTCTAAATGAACAAACTTAGTGTTTTGTTTGTCAAACTGCTATATACATGATATAACAAATGAAGTTTTTCAGATATAGTGGTTGGTTCAAATTCCTTGATTTTTTTATATATTTTTATCGAAGGGTCAAAGTGAACATTTTGTCAAATTTTTCAAAATCATATTATCATTAATATTGTATTAATCATTGATATTTTGATTGGCCGCTTCCCTTTTATGTAGCTTGTAGCCTACTTTTAAGACACTTATTGTGTGGAAAATAAAAATTCCTTTAGTGTTTCGTATTGTTTCCTTTGAGCTTAGTTGTTGTTAGT
Organism: Mytilus galloprovincialis; assembly: GCA_037788925.1. Lineage (NCBI taxonomy): Eukaryota > Metazoa > Mollusca > Bivalvia > Mytilida > Mytilidae > Mytilus > Mytilus galloprovincialis. The sequence continues at coordinate 38,501,531 of CM075339.1, forward strand.
TTTTGGGAAGTCCTTACTGTTTTATAGAGTTATACTTGTGTAAAGATATTGTCTCTCAGTGATATAAGTGGAAACAAACAAAACAGTACAACATTAATAACAATATGTTTTTTTTTTTTAAAGATAAGTATTTTGTACACCAAAATTGCACATTACAACTAAAAGACTGCTTTTTGTTTCATAAAATGATAATTAGCAATTCATTTACAAAAAAATGATAATAAAGATACACAATAGATTACTCTTCAGAAAAACTAAAAAAAGGATTTTGGATAAAAAAAAAACATACAAACATACAAGTAAATTAACAAAATTTGATAACCATCGTTAAAAATACTTTGCAGACTTACTGCATTCTGAATGAAAATAAACTATTTTTTAAAGAAAATTGTTTTGTTTATTAAAACAATTTTTAACTAATCAAATACAACATCTTCAGTTTAGCTTATTTCTGTCATATGGCAGAAATATTTTTTCTCCATAAAAAGTACACATTTATTGCCATTTTTATGGACTATTAAAACTTTACTTTTGGGGTCTTTAATTCTCCTTATTTGTTATTATAGCGTTTTTCATTTATACTAAACATCAAAGTTTCCCCCTTGACCTGCATGCTCAATAATTTCCTAATAATTTATGCTGAATTATAAAACAAGCAATTTTAACTTTAAAAAAAGTTCTGTATATTGTTAACATGGAAATATTTCTTCAGATAATACATAACTCATTTGCACATTTGCACGTGATGAAATAAAAAAAATCTTGAACTTGGACTTAAAATTTTGAAAAAAGAAGATATTTTCACTTACCAATTCTTAAAGAAACAATTATGTAGTAAAAAGAGTTTGAATTGCATGGTACATATTCTTGATATACACATGCCAGGGATAAAAAAAAACTATTATGTTGTGTCTGGGTTTTTTAAACAAACTAATTTAAAAAAAAACATATTGAAAAAACTATTGTGGCGTTTTTAAATTTTTTTTGTCATTATCTCAGTGATTAAATTTTAATTTGACAAATACATATTGTTTACAAATATCAAACGCATGTGCATTTACCACGTTTATGAAACACTTTACCTTAATATATTATTAAACTATTACTCGACCAGTCTGAAAGAGTCGTAACCCATTCTCGACCTGTACTCGACTTATTTTTTTTTTGCAGTCTCAACCAAACTTGACGAAAGGTCTGAGCCATACTCGACCAGTCTGAACCAAACTTGACCGAATAACCTATACTATTTTTTAATGTTAACGGTTAAAATAAATAAATTTATATAAACATAGTTTCGTCCTTACTGTTTAATGGTTACATACAATAGTTATATAGTTATCTTTTTAATGAGGAAAAAACAGCCAATGAAATAACTAAAATTATTTAACCTTGTATTAGAACTATAGCAATTATTATAATTGGGATAGTGGTAGAGTCTGGGAAACATGATATATAATATATGTAAAAAAGGGATATAAATGAAAAAAATTAAAAAAATTCTTCTGATTAGTGGAGAAGTTTAAAGTAATACCTTTTTCATAGGGCAAACTCATTAAAAACCTCAAACCTGGTCAGAGAGTAAATTTCAATCAAAATTGCAACATCCTGTTAAGCTTAAATCGTAAGTCCTTTTTAATTCACTAGATATATATACAGGAGTTTAGGGAAAATATGACTTTCTATTCACCTGTAAAACACACAGGTACTGAGGTAATTACACCTTATTAAAGTACTTCTTGTATGCCAATTATTTAATTATGACATACAATATTACAATTTAATTGAGATAAGTTTTTACTGTAACTTTGGAAGACATTAAATGTTCAACGGTTATCAGTGATTGCTATGAAAGTTCTATTATCATGATTATATCAAAACATTTTTTCAAAATCTATAAAGTTACTTAATATACTTGTAATGGCCTGACCACTAAGTATAACCGCCAATTGGGCTCAAGCAGAAAAGACTATCAGGTGCTGATACTTTAATCAAGAGTCAATCTAACAAATGGTAAAAAGTTGAAAATACAAATAAAATACAATTTTACAATGTGTTCAAGTAATGTTATTAAAACGAAATGTCAATAATAATAGATAGCACAGTCCGTTGAATGCGGGAAACATTGTACTTCAAGAACGGTTAAATTTCAAGTATTTCACGGAGAAAAGGTTCAAATATGTAGAGAGCAATTTGAAGGGTTCAAATACAATGTTGTAGAATTAACTCACTCTGTTGTTAGCCACGAATTGTGTCCAAGATGAGTTCTCAACGAAATGATCCTCGTGATCGCAATGACCTTGCAATTTTCCTGTAACGGGTATGTATGAGAGAGGAAAGGGTAGCGACGGTACGATGTTTTAACGTTAAAGATGAATAATCCTCCTAGACTGGAACACATGAATAGATTAAGAATATAATCAAACGAACTATATAAATTACGGAACGGTGTAACAGAATAATACTTCATATACTATTTTATTTTGATAAAAAAATAAAGTTCACTGGATTATTTACTAAACTCAAGTGACACCATAAATCTATTCCTGGCTTAAGTTAATGTTAATGTTCAAAATTGTCCAGCAACCATAAAATATATCTGAAATATTTTGAATAACATTGAAAATATAAGTCACAATTCAATTTAAAGTTGAAATATACATACATACATGTACACTGTATGTAAGTGTTGATGAATATGGTGTTAAAGTTATGTTTATTGAGATATATTTGTTTTCAATTCTATATTGAATACAGTTTTAATTTCAAATTGTTGTTCAAATTTTTAGCCTGGGAAATAGCTGTTGTTAAAAACAACATCTTAATTGATGAATTACAATAAACAGATACAAAACATAAGTATGTGTTAGTTAAGACTTGGTCGAGTATGGTTCAAACTAGGTCGAGTATGAATCAAACTAGGTCAAGTAGGATTCAGACTATTTCCAGAATAAGAAATAAACTTCAAGAACTTTCAAAGCGGTTTGTGTTTTGTACCGGCCGACAAAGTAGCCAACAATGTAGTGGTGGTATGCCGTAAATATTACACGGACGTTCTTAAAAATGAAATTTAAATTTCATCTAGATTCAAGTCCATCCGCTCCAAAGAGAGTCACATAGTAAACAAACATATCACAACCATATCAAAGCTTACGGCTTCTTCTGAACATTTGAAGGTCCCTACTATGTACTGGATATCTAAACTACACCAAAAAAAACATATACATATCGTTTCATCTCGGCCTCTAGTAAGAGTTCTACAACTAATCTTTCAGTGCTTTTAACAAGTTCATTAACTACTATTACAGTGCTTATCATAAACTACTGGAATAAAATATATGAACACAGTGGTATAAACCATTTTTGGAGTGTAAAAAAAATCTTTAAATGTTTTTGATCAATTGCATGCTTTTTTATATGGTCCTTTTTATTCTATTGCTAGTTTTGATTTTCCTACTCTTTACACTACACTTCCACACTATCTTATTGAACAAAAGTTTGCCTATTTAATGAATTGGTCGTTTGGTAAAACTGCATGCAAATATATTTAAATATACTTACCGGAGGTGTGGTGAGATGATTAAAGCTGTTATTTTTCTCCTTGATAATATTATATGTTTTTTACGTAATATTTATAACGTTTAAACACAGTTTATCGACAGGTTATAGGTATCCCCATGGGCACTTTTTGTGCCCCTTCAATAGCAGACTTGCTTTTGTACTGTTACGAATCATAGTTTATGACTAAACTCAGTTAGTACCCGTCAAAATTGTATTTTGTTGATAAATTCAAGAACACTTACCGTTATCTTGATGATATTTTTTCGTTAAATAATCAAGAATTTTCTCAATATACTGCTGAAATTTACTCCAAGGAACTTATTTTAAATAAATCAAATTTATACGGTAATAACTGTCCTTTCCTGGATTTAGATATTTCGGTTTTAAACAGAAAACTTCACACTTAAATTTACGACACAAAGGACGATTTTTCGCTTCCTATTGTTAATTTTCCATTTTTAGATGTCGATGTTCCTTTGGCACCATCTTACGGTGTTTATATTTTACAGCTCGTTCACTATGCCCGTGTCTGTTGTGACGTTTTTGATTTTAACGAACGCAATCTATGTATTACTGATAAATTATTAAACCAGGTATATTGTTAACATAAATTACTTAAAACCTTAATTAAATTTTTCAATAGATATAAAGATTTGGTTTTGAAGTTTGGTTGAAAACTTATTTCAAACGGGACAGCACATCCTTATTTTTACGGAAATGTTGTTAACCGTGCCCGGAAATTTAAAAATGATCCTTGTAAAATTATCGCTTCTTAAATTAAACTTATTCTAAAAGGTTACCAATTGAACACTGTAATAAGATCATTGAATATTGTTTTTTTTTTGTATCCCGCTAACATGTTTATCCCCGCCACATTATTTATGCATGTGCCTGTCCCAAGTCAGGAGTCTGTAACCCAGTGGTTGTCGTTTGTTTATGAGTTACATATTTGTTTTTCGTTCATTTTTTTTTTATATAGATACGGCCGTTAGTTTTTTCGTTTAGATTGTTTCACATTGTCATATCGGGGGCTTTTATAGCTGACTATGCGGGTATGGGATTTGCTTTTTGTTGAAGACCGTACGGGACCTATAGTTGTTAATGTCTGTGTCATTTTGGTGGACGGTTGTCTCATTGGCAATCATACCACATCTTCTTTTTTATAGGTCGAGTATGGTTCAGACACGTATAAAATGGTTAAGTACTGTCGTCTCATTGGCAATCATACCACATCTTCTTTTTTATAGGTCGAGTATGGTTCAGACACGTATAAAATGGTTAAGTACTGGTCGAGTAAAGGTCAAGTACAAGTTCAGACTGTTAAATATGGTTCACACTTTAGTGGATAATCATCAAGACAATCTCATACCAATTCAGACAGGTCGAGTAAAAATCAGTGCAATCGAGTACCAATAAAATATGCCATTTTAGACTTTGACTGGTTTTTAGTGTATTATTTAAGCAACACGAGGTATAGTAATAAACATATAGATCTATCATGATGACCATAGTTTTTACAGCCACTAGTTTTCAGAGAATGTCACAGATAGTACTGTACCATTGTAGTCTTTTATGTAAGGTTACTTATTAGGTTTTGCCGATGATTGTGACATTTTAAATGAATTTGATTTCGTATTGTGTTGATGCAGGGGCTTTTTAGGTCTCGTGATTTCGTTGTTCATAAGATTCCCTCAGCTTTGGTAAGTTAGCTTGGAGTTTTTCTTTTTATCGAGTTAAAAGATATGAATAACGATAAACCACTACTATCTTGATTTAAACTGTAAATGTATGCTGTAAATTATCGGTAAAATTTCCATTTGCATTTAGATGACCAGATAGACGTAATTGTTCAAGAATCACGTGCTGGAGGGGATACACAAGAAATAACTAGGACAACAAGTGGAGAATGTGGTAAAACGTCTGTCAATGCAGCTTTCGTACAAATGTTAAGCAACATTTTTGGAGGACCTCTTCTGCAAACTTTGCGAATAGATCATCCGTTAGCATACGAATATTTGCTGAGAGAGTTCGAGAAAATCGAAAGGAAGATAAAACCGACACACACTGGGTTCATTAATATGACAATACCATATTCTACTCTCAATTCACTTTGCAAAACATTTTTGGAGAAAGACTTAACTTCAGTTATGTTGACGTATTATAAATCTGGATCAATTTTCATTCGAGGAGATAAAATGAGAATAGATGAAAAACTTTTCAAAAGTCTTTTTGCTAAAACTATCAAGTGTATTTTGGAATTATTGAAAGAAATGTTGGAACGTATAGAATTGCGAAATGTTAAATTGCTGGTTTTAGTTGGAAGCTTTTCCGAATGCGCTTTAGTGACAGAAGCAATTAAAAAAGCGTTTTTCACCAGAAGGGTGATATCGTTAGAGGACAGTGGTCTCGCAGTTCTTAAAGGCGCAGTTTGTTATGGCCAGAATAGGAAAATATTTGATTCAGGTAAGAACATGTGTATACATGCACCCTGTTACTCTCTAGTTATTTCAACGCTATTGCAGGAAATAGCCAGAAATACATGACATATAAAAAGCTGCATGCAGTACAAATTTGTCATTTAACCACAAACCCTAATTAGGAAGTCAATTGTCGATTTGGATCCCCCGATTTATTTTAAATTCTTATTTTAAACTTCTATGACTGAGTAATTAATCACCCTTTCCATGCTTTCACCCAAACAATAATAATTGTCCATAAAAAGTCAAAAATACATATTTGGAACACTTTGTGAATCCAGGTAAAACAATCTTAAAACGATATGATCGTAAATAATGAAGCAAGGTCCACCTCTCAACCCCTCTCTTTTATATTCTTTTATGGAGTTGTCATGTCTGTAAAATGGAAATAAAAATCGACTTATATCCAGTATTATTTAATGAAAATTTGCAATCCTTTATACCAACTTCTGAAATATAAATCCATCCCTGCATAAATCTGCTCCAGGTTATGTACTTTCGGAAATTAATCGATGCACGTTTTGTTGAAATACTATAATAGTGGAAGATATTAGCAAGCAAAATCAAAAAAATTGCAAATGATGATACAAGCATGAAAATTAGCACGAAACACCATTATTATATACATTTTAAGAAAAAACTGCTGGCAATAAGAAAATTTCATTTTTTCAAGATGGCCACCACCTTTTCTAAAATGGCTGGGTTTTTTTAAGATCGAAATACCTATTTTTTCTGAAATACGTTTTCTTTCACCTTCTTTAAGTAAAAAATATTATCAGGTTTGGTGGATACATTCTTTACATGTGACGAATATACTAAAAATGTATAATTGACATGTTCTGGGTTTGCGCATGCGTGAAAATGTTACAAAATGCACACACAAACATTTGAAATATTTATTACATGCTTAGCGCTTTTGAGTTTTTAATGATGTTATGAATTTGTTTGATGACGTTTTTTAAGAATATGATACACATGCGTTAAACAATTTCGCGCATGCACAAACTATTTATAAATAAAGAACGAATTACACGCACTACAGAGGCGTAATGATGGAAATCGTATTTCTTCTAACAAATGAGGATTTTAATTTCTTAAACATATCTTGGTCGTCATTCATTCCTCTAAGCATTTAGACTCTTCTGTTCGAATATAACGTGTTACTTCGTTGACACCACTGTTTGAAAACACACTCTTTCAGTTGCAATGATCAAGCAATCGATGGATAATGTGAAAAAGGTGGTTAAGTTTCTTAATATCGGACAAACATCAATTATAGCTTCAGATAAATCCTTTGGTATTGGCTAAACAATTTCAGTTGGAATAGCCAGATTTGTACGGAGACATATGTTTGGTGGATTGTTCATGGCTTGTTTAAAAATTCTGAGTGATATATTGCGTGATATTGGATGGACATGTGCCTTCACTGAAGCCGATATTGCAACACAGATGCAGATGCTTTTCAAGTATGTTCAAATGTATTTAGGAATGGACCCGCGCATCAGATAACTGCCTTTGGTTTGCTTGAATTGGTAATGCTAGTCGTTATGAAAGCGTAAACACAAAAAATATAGTTCATGGCTCTGCGACGTTCAAGTATGTGATCAACGGTTGTAAGGAAAGAGAGTCATATCGACCACAGTTTAATTTCTGGCGTTCAATTATGAATTTCGAACTTCATGTGCCTATAGTAGTACGCTCATAACACGAGTCAGATATCGTACTTTACAAACAGTCCATATCAAACATGATATCAATCTTGGTTTTGACCGTGTAAATTATGCAAGCTATCAATTCCCTTCCCAAGCATCACCCACAGGATGCAATGAAATGTTATGTTAATGTTTACTGCACGCTGTACGTAAGACCAGTAAGTTGATTTCTTATATTACAAATGATCAGACACAAACACAGAATAATGAGTCGTGAACGGCGATGTTGGTACCATACAATTAACCAAATATCCTTTCGAGACGATGGATGGTACTAGTAGCTGGAGCAAAAGTCAGTAGACTGGTAGATGAATTTGAAAGATTCAGTGGTTGGTTGAGTCAAAAGTAGGTAAGATATGTATATGAACTCCAAGATATAGGGTCCAAACAGTACGATCTTTTGAAGCAAATATGAAACGAAGAGATTCTGCTTTTTTAAACAGATGAAAAAGAACGTTTCCATATAAAAGCCGTAAAATGAAACTGGAAACTTCTTTGTCAAAAAAAAAAGCTGGAGGACCTGAACACTGATTGGGATCTCTTTCTAGACTTTTCATTTCTTCTTTGGCCATGAAAACCAAACGGCCCCTCCGTCCTTGAGTCAGAATGAGGTATTCAATCACAGCAAATGGGTAAACTATACTTGAAAAATTCTGCGATTTGCCATCAACTGATCAAAATTCTGACGCATTTATCGTTGGTGTGACAGCAAAGGTAAAATTATTGCCACCACTTGGGGCAAATATATTTGATGATTATGCAAATGATATCATACTGCTTTACATAAGTATCCAAGATTAGACATCGATTTTATGTGTAAATTAATTATTTAAAGGCTGGGACGAAAACAAAAGGCAAAGTACTGGTTCTAGACGGAAAGTTGTTGGTTCTGGTAGAACGCTAAGGGTGTGGCGTAGTTTTCTTTGTGAAAATGACAACAAAACAGAATTGTTCAAGTTTCATGTCGACAGAATTGATTCTTTTAGAGACTAATGAAAATGCTTAATGAAAATGTCAGTATCCACCTAAGAAACTAACAAAACCTTTAAATAGACTTATTAAGAAGGGATATAGTTACGATACCGTTGTCAGGTCATTAACGATTGCATATTTTGGCGTTAATATTGATTCACTTACATTATCTTTGCTTGGAACTAAATACCTTTATTCAAAAAACAGTTGTTGGCATGACATGGGTTATGTTCTTCTCATATGATGTTATGATGCTATGATACTAAACCCCTAACGGGAAAGATTGTGCCTGATATTCATATGATGAAATCATAATCTTTCAATCAGTTTAAGTGACGTCTGGAGCTGGCATGTCAGTTAACTGCTAGTAGTCTGATTTTATTTATGTATTATTGTCATTTTGTTTATTTTCTTTGGTTACATCTTCTGACATCAGACTCGGACTTCTCTTTCACTGAACTTTAATGTACGTATTGTTGTTCGTTTACTTTTCTACAGTGACTAGAGGTATAGGGGGAGGGCTGAGATCTCATAAACATTTTTAACCCCGCCGCATTTTTGCGCCTGTCCCAAGTCAGAAGCCTCTGGCCTTTGTTAGTCTTGTATTATTTTAATTTCAGTTTCTTGTGTACAATATGGAAATTAGTATGGCGTTCATTATCACTGAACTAGTACATCATTTTGCATGTAAAAGTTCTTTCTGATTGTAATTATATCTGATAAATTAAAATACTTTCTCTTCGTTTTTCATTGTTTGCATTTGCATCATAATGCTCGCGTTGTTTGGATTGTGAGACGAGAGTTTCGATTTACTTCCATGATTATTAATTTGAAATGTTGAAATGGCCGATTAAAAAGCCAGAATATAATCAAACGTAATTTCATCACTATCAAAACGTTAACGTACAGTGTACAATACCCATTGATTGTTGTCATCTGGGTGTTTTTCATTATCAAGGTCATGTGTTTAGGGGTTCACAACAGGGAACCGAGGATTTCGAAATCACGATGAAAATGTCTTACTCTGCGATTTAAATTTGTTTATTCAGTTACAACGTAAGTTCAATCCAAGATATATTCGGTGTGTTTTTTGGTTTAATTAACACGTTTATAATGTATGTTTTAATAAATACAGCTCACTCCTGTACGATTGTAAGTTCCACAGTTTAACACCTGACTAATTGATTATCCTGAAAAGCCATATTGTATAAACAAATATGTTTTGATTGCGATCATTGAAATTAATTAGACAAACTGGTTTTGACAGGTAATTATTAATGTAATTAAGTGTATTGGGACTTAATAATAAGCCAGAAATTCGGAATACACAGGGTCCGGTTAACTACGGTATTTTAACAAAGACTTTGAAGAGGAAAAAATGGGACTTTCATTTTCGGCCGGAATGGACAGGAAACCGGTTTATTCAGGGTTCGGTTTAATCAGGTTTGACTGTATATATGTTTGTTTAGGGGCCAGCCGAAGGACGTCTTCGGGTGCAGAAATTTCTCGCTACATTGAAGACTTGTTGTTGACCCTTTGCTGTTGTTTTTTCTATGGTCGGATTGTTGTCTCTTTGACACATTCCCTTTTTCCATTCTCAGTTTGATTATGCTACTCAAGGTCAACATATTTTTTGCAATTTCAATACGGATACCTCCCAGCTATCCCCTTGTAACCATAAAAAAGCAGATACACGAATTATTGTCCATGATAAGCATGCTGCTGAAAATGGTTGTAAAAAGTAATTTTAAGTAGTACTGACATAGATGTAGTATTATTAGGAATTGCAGTACTCGCAAGGTTAGGTGTGAACAAAATGTGGATAGGTTTTTGAAGGAATAAAGACTTTCGGTGGCTTCATGTACATGTCATATCAAATGCGCTAGGTCCTTGTGTGGCAGCTTTTCCTTCTTCCATGCATTTAGTTGTAGTGACACTGTGTCGGCACTTCATCGGAAAGTGAAGAGGTCAGCTTGGCAGACATTGGAAGTATTCTCAGATGTAAAGGACGTTTTTGCAAGATTTTGTATGTAGAAACAGACTTCATAGAAGTATTTGTTTGCATCATGCACGGAAACATCACCGTTTGCTGGAGGCACGATTAAAATCGTTTGCAAGTAAGCAGCCGCCTAATGATACTATTCCGCCTACCAAAACACCAATATCATTAACTTTGGTTGGCAGAGTATCCTAATAAGCCCGCTTCTTCCTTGCAAACGATTTTAATCTTCTGGAGCACATCAAAAGAGAAGCATATCAAGGTGGACATGTTTGGGCTCGTCCGGATTTATGCATTCGACAGGTTCATAATACCAAGTCATGAACACAGGAGTCGGGTAAAAAAAACAATGACAATTGGAAACCAAGTGTCATTTTTTGAAATGCGGATGAAAGAAATTCAGTTGTGTTGGTAACTGTAAATGCTACCGTGCTGGCCTACCGTGTACAGGTTTGTGTATTGGTAACTGTCAGATAATTATAAAAAAGGCAACCTGTCTTTTTAAACAAACTATATATGCATTTGAACTTAACAAGGTCAGTGATATCTCTTTCACTTCAGAGGAATGTTCAGAGGAATGATAAAATTGACCTTTTCGACGTTTTGCCGCCATTTTGGGACCGGAAGTCACTTTTTATTCATTGAGGTATTGTTTTTCCGAACTTTAGAAACTGTAATTTAAGTTTTATCAAAACTTACCTTGGATTATACTTATTACACAGCTTTCACAAGATTTACGAAATGTGACAAATTGGATATGACGTCATTTGCAAAAACTGACTTTTTTTATGGCCAGCAGCTGATTTTTTTTAATATCATTTAATTCACCTATATACCAAATTTCATGCTTGTATCACAATTTGCACAAGTATGTCCATAATATCCCCCACTATAACAACAATGAATGAAGACTTGTAATCAGCAGTTAGAAATCAGTTTAACTGTAAAATGAATCAAGAAAATATGTTCCCGTTAGCTACTAAATACACGTGATTTGCAATTAATTGAAAAATTAAAATCATAGACATAGAAATCGCTCAAAAATTCGTAAATAATACGATAATCTTATAATCACATTTAAAACATGCATTTAAATACTTATCTGTGCTCCGGTAAAATGTGTTGGTAATTTTTTTTAAAACAACACGTTAAATAATGTAATGCGTCCGATGCGCTTTTTCTTGATTTATCTTCATCAGGAACGCCCAAAGCGAAACATTAAAAATCCGAGGATGCATAAGTACCGAAACCGTTGAAGAGCTTTATGTCAAAAATACCTAACATAAATAGCCAAATTCATCTAAAGTCCGCTTTGCCTGAGGGAGTTGAAACCTTAGTTTCCTAATTATTTAAAAATTTATAAACGGGTAATTTTAGAAAGGTTTGTTAAATCATGTCAGTACCGAAGTACTGACTACTGAGCTGATGATACTCGCGGGGACTAATAGTCCACCAGCAGAGGTATCGACCAAGTGATGTAAAAAAAATTGAAAAAAACACCTTCAATAATTTAATGCATCCGAAGCGCTTTTTTGGTTCAACTTCATCAGGAACGCTCAAAGCAAAAACATTTGTACCGAAACCGTTGAAGAGCTTTATGTCAAAAATACCTAACATAAATAGCCAAATTCATCTAAAGTCCGCTTTGCCTGCGGGAGTTGAACCTTTGTTTCTAAATAAATGCATGCATGATCCGAAATCAATGACCTGTAAAAATTTAAGTAAATAGTTATCGTGTTACTCTTATCAATGGACATGTGCTCTTTTAAACGGTCTCCCTTATAGCCTGACAGCCGGTCCAATCTAACTGCGCGTCGCAATGACCAGGTGAGAAACAAAAACCATGTGATCGATTCAGTGCCAGTTGACTCTGAATCAAAAGTGAGGCAGAATAAATATTTGCATAAATTTTGATGTTTGATGTAAACCAGCAAAATTGGGATCTAATTGATACCTTGCATATGTGAAATCTTAAACTTTTAACTTTCTCAACAGGCGATTGCTGATAAGAATTAACCCTTTTCTGCTTACTAATTATCCTCATACTAATAATTAGATATAATAACACTATTCATCAATTCATAAAGAAAAATATTTACAGTCTAATTTTTACTAATTGATGTTAAACAAAACTTGATTGGATACAGATGTAAAACGAACATTGAGCGACAAAATTAGTATTTACCAATCATTGACAAGCAGTACATTGATACACGCCTGGCTATACTGACAAGATTAGCCAGGACCCCAGGCTATCTCCCTTATAAAGATAATAATATTCATACACATATATTCAAGGGTGATGTGACTTCACAACATGATCGTGCGCACGGGCGTAAATGTAGAATAAAACATTTCATATGCAAACATAGAAAGAGAGCCGGAACTTTTAAGATAATAGTTACTCACGTTTTCTTACAAATTCAAACAAAATGCATAAACAAAAAAAAAATGACAAATGAAAGTCCGCGGAAACTAAGAAAATAGAGAAAATTTATAAACAGAGGATGCTAGGATCAATTTTAAGAGGACTTATCATGCGTCCGTTTTGGAAGGATGTATGAATAAACAGTCACGTTGGTCAGAATATAGACTTTAATTTCGCTGCCTCGCACAAAAGTGAATTAGACTAACAGACCAATAACCAAGCAAACTAATGAACAAACAAACTAAAAAAATCACTAATGTGGGTGACTAGTCCATGGGTTTGATAGATTGTATCGAACCTTTTATGCTCTTTAAAATTTCATCCTGCTAAGCCGAATAATTTTTCGTGTGTGTGTATCTTCTGCGTAACAAATAAAGGTTTAGGGGCCAGTTGAAGGACGCCTCCGGGTGCGGGAAATTCTCGCTACATTGAAGACCTGTTGGTGACCGTCTGCTGTTGTTTTTTCTATGGTCGGGTTGTTGTCTCTTTGGAACATTCCCCATTTCCATTCTCAATTTTATATCGACAATATTCCTATTCAAAATTGTTCGTAACATCACCGGGAATTTTTTGGCCAATTTCTATTCAAGCGACCAGTTGAAATCCTAAAGGAATTATCTATCTTTAAATTATACATTTGGCTTTACTTTTTTGTAACTCATAAACCGTAAGTCGTTTAAAACATTCTTGCTTCTTACAATTATCTCAATTTATAATGAACTAGGCCCATTAGTTACAAAGGAAAATATTTTGTTAATATTTACAAAAATTTACAAAATTTACAAAATTATTAAAAATTTACTATAAAGGGCCATTACTCCTTAAGGGGTCAACTGACCTTTTTGGTGATGTTGACTTGTTTGTGAATCTTACTTTGCTGAACAGTATTGCTGTTTACAGTTTATCTCTATCTATAATAATATTCAAGATAATAACCAAAAACAGTAAAATTTCCTTAAGAATTTCCAATTCAGGGGCAACAACCCAACAACCAGTTGTCGGATTTATCTGAAAATATCAGGGCAGAAAGATCTTGACTTGCAAAACAATTTAACCCATTATCTGAATTGCTCTTAATGCTTTGTTTTCAGAGTTATAAGCCAAAATCTACATTTTTCCCCTATGTTCTATTTTTAGCCATGGCGGTCATCTTGGTTGGTTGGCAGGGTCACCGCACACATTTTTTTAAACTAGATACCTCAATAATAATTTTAGCCAAGTATGTATTTAATTTGGACCATTAGTTTTGGAGGAGAAGATTTTTGTAAAAGATTTGAAAAAATTACGAAAAATTGGTAAATAATGACTATAAAGGGCAATAACTCCTTGAGGGATCAACTGATCATTTTAGTCATTTTACCTTATTTGTAGATCTTACTTTGCTAAACATTATTGTGTTTACAGTGTATCTCTATCTATAAGAATATTCAAGATAATAGCCAAACAACTATATAATTTCCTTAAAATTGCCAATTCAGGTGCAGCAACCCAACAACAGGTTGTCTGATTCGTCTGAAAATTTCAGGGCAGATAGATCTTTACCTGATAAACAATTTAACCCCCATGTCAAATTTTCTCTAAATGCTTTAGTTTCAGAGTTAAAAGCCAAAATCTACATTTTATCCCTATGTTCTATTTTTAGCCATGGCGGCCATGTTGGTTGCTTTGATGGGTCACTTAACTTTGTTTGCGCTAAATGACCAACAAAGGCTAAAATATCTTATTGAAGCAATTTGTAGGCTGTAATTTGACAATAACATAATTGTTACATAAAACAAATTAATGTAACATAATTTCTGACAACAAATGTGACCAATGTTCAATGTAAAGGATATGATTTCTAACAAATAGAATTCCACATGCCTCTGAGTAATAGAATAAAACCACTTACTCCTAGACCCATTGCTGTTTTTGTTGAAATATGTAATTTTAAGCAATCATGGCTACTTTGTCTTAAGTTCAAATAAAATGGCAGTATTTCATGTCAAAACTGTATCTTATCCTGATTTGTGCTAAACAAATCAACACACCTTTGATTGCATATTAGAGCGTACTTGTTCCTGGAAGTTTGATAGTTAAAAACAGGCACTTCTGATCTGAAACAACTGACTAGAGTCACCAAGCTTTTATTTGATACCAAAAATACTTACATAATCCCCGTATTGACAAAGATACAGCTATGCATAGGAACTTTTTTGTTCGTCTTTCGTGTATGTTTCTACCGACCGGTCCTGAATTAGAAGTTCTATATCTTATATGAGTTGTTGTCTCTTAAAAGATTAAATTTAAGGTTAATTTATCATTACCCCAACTTGGTACATAATTAATCCATAGAGTCTTTTGCAAACTCTTGGTTGAAATATGACTTTCAAGTTTTAAACATAAGTGCATGACCTTGAGTAAACATTTTCATGGTAAAGTACATACACACAATATATTGTTAAGAGAGGCTTCTATAAACATCATCCAAATATGAGCTTCAATAAATAGGAAGTAGCCAAATATCTCCCTTTTATTACATACCCTCTTTCTGCCATTGACAGCACACCAGCAACACCTTTTTTTGAACTCATGGCAGTGAAAGAAATAAAACTCAAACATGAATTTAGATTTGCCGACAGCAAATCGTACGTGATGGCTGCAAGATATAATTGTATAAAACATCTATAATCGTAACATTTAAATCAGTAATCAATTTTCGTTTTCGTTTACCAATCATTTCACTGTGTACAAAACTCAGCAAAATATTGTTTACTGTACGTTTAATCAAATTACCGTTCATTGATTGATTCGTCGGACCTCGTCAGTTCAAAAACAGTTTACGAAAATCAAAATTTTTGTTCTATATACAATGATATATCATCATTTATGATAATGTAATTTACACGGTCAATACGACGGCTAGAAGTGAAGCTACCACAGAAAGAAACACCTTAATATAGGACCACAACTCGGTCCTCTGATTGGATAGATTTACTTTGGCCTACTAAAAATTGACGATTCCCATATCGAGAAAACAACATTTTCCCGCTATACTGATCGAGATGCGGGAAAATATTAGTATTCTCTATACTACAGACGACAGCACACCAACAACACCTTCTTTGTACACATGGCAGTAAATGAAATAAAACTCAAACACAAATTCCAATTTGCCGACAGCCCGTCGTACTTGATAGAAAACCAAAGAAAGGGGTAATCTATAGGCCTAATACCTTAGATATCTTCAAACGTTAATCAGTGGAATCTACTATGTAACCGTCTTTGCTAGAGTGAGACTTCTATCTACCGTGCTTCTTTAAGCATCAGTCACTAACATCGGTGTTAGCCGCCATTGTGGCCCCACCAGGTTTAAATGAATGAAGATTTTGTTTACCTCTGGACAAATTATTCGAATTCTCTTAAGAGTTGACTCTCTAGCCGCCGTGTAACTTAGCTTGTTATCTTTATTAATCAGCTTGCATTTATTATCTATTAATAGGCCGAAACAAATAAAAGTTTGTTTGCAAGAATCACTAAACACTGCTTACCTAGTGTACCTTAGAAACATTGTGTAAGGACAAGCAGATGAATTACCCTTAGAAATCAAGACTTCGGAACTTTGGCAATATTAGTTTGTTTTACTTTTTTTCAATACACAAAATTAAATGAGACTTGTGTAATTATACATCACAAAAAACGTAACGAACTGACCTCATCATATCAAAGAAATTCTAAAAAACTCAAAATCATCATTACCAAATCCCTTATAACAAGTAAATCTAAAGAATTCTTTAAACATATCACAAAGTTCAATTAAAGTTTCAGGAGTAATCGGTTCTTTCCAAATCGATCCACCAAAATGGTGCCGATGTCCATTCCGGAATGACTAAAGTGCCATTATATTTTCTATTTTCATCTTATTAATAACCATAAGAATAAACCTTGTTCGTGGAACTACCCAATTTTTATGTCCACCCCATTAATCATGCGCAAACCTATGTATGTCATGTGGACGCCAAACATAATTAAGATACAGACAATCCTCATCTTGTATTTCCCAGTCATCACAATCTGTTACCCTACTTTAACAAACAAAGCGTTCTTGTGCAAAACCATCTTCCTACTAACAATATTAAGTATATATGTGATATTCAGATTATCTGTGAACACTCTGATAATCTTACCAGAGAGGATATTGACAAAATTTATCAATATTCTTTTTACAGCCTTGAGCTCTCTCCAGGTCGAACTTTCGGCCTGTTCCGCCAATGACCAACTACCATACATTTCCAAAGGTTCGTCCTCTGAACTAGTTGTAACAAAACCACCAAAACCAGATGCATCAATAAACACATGATAATTTTGTGGTACATTATGAGTCAACTGATCCTATCTCGTTAAAGCTTTCAACTTTATGTTCTCAAAAATTGATATGATCTGTCATACAATACTTGCAATGAATTTCACCCGGAAAAGCCTAATATCGTAGTAAAATTGTATCCTGAAAACTTTTAAAATTCTTAAAAGCTTTTCTATTCTTTTTTCGATAATTCTTATAACCCCTTCTATCATATCCTAATGAAAACACAACCAGTGTAGACATTGAATAAGAACCAAATTGCACTTCTCTGATGGAAGAACAAAACCAAATTTCTCCAAATTAGAATGATTTTGTTTCGCTCGCTTACATAGCCTCTTTCATGTGTTTCCCCCTGCCGATGCGATCGTCTTGATACATGACAATTTTTAGACCTGTACTTCTCCAATATTTAATAACTTCCCTGACTACCTTTTTAGAAGTATATCCGCTGGTTGACAACCCAAAAGGCAAAACATGATATTCATGCTTCCATTTGAAACCTAAATATGTAGTATCTGCTTTAAAACGCTTATATATGGTATGCGCTTTTTGAATCTTAAGAACATACAAAATTTATAATTGTCTAGCAGTTTTTGTATCTTCGTATTTGTGTTTAAATTTAACGACATGTGGATTGATATGTCTTGCATCTAATACTAATCTGAGTTTTAAGCCTCTATAGTGAGCTATAATTACAGGATTAACTACATATGGCTTACGAGACACTCGAGAAATGCATCTTTTTTCCAGCAATTTTTCAATCTCGCTCTTAACAAAATCTGGATTGTCTCTTGCTGATTTGTAATTGTGTAATTCAACCATGCATGGAATGGTACTGAAATGAATTTTACAAAATCTGTGGCACCTATTCTTTTCCATTCGCGCAAGCTCTCTTTTAAATGATCTACACCTGTACCGTTATTTTTTACTATAGAATTAGTATGTGTACTGCTAATTGACTGGACATCACGTGATGTCTGTGTTATTGAATTAACATTACTCATTGAATATAGTTCATCCTATGTTAGAACTGTCTTTGGGTGAGTAGATATTTTTACTTTATCAATTTTACATATAGTAGTATCAATAATTATCTTATGTTTTTGCTCTGCAGCAGACTTTGCACAATTCCTAAGCAAACTCATTACAATAAAAACATCTACCGGGTCGTACATCAGACCTGGTTTTACCACTAACGTGGGGCCTGTTGTGTGTATAGAACGATCTTGTGGTCTGGGCGTGTTTTTAACTTTTCCTTCTCCAGTTTGCTATTAGGTCTACTCTGTGCTTTATACATCTTCTTCTCGTCCTCGGAATCTTCAGCGAGTGGGTTAGTAACGTATTCTTCTATTTTCCTGTCTCCTGTTTTGGAACCCTTCTAAACGTGAAACCAGTAACGTCGTCATACTGTTCAACAGCTGTTCCTGTGTGGATTGATCGGCATTTTGTACCTCTCTCTGGATAACTTGCTGTAAATCTGCGTCCATTAGTTTACACGGTAAATTCGACGGCGAGAAGTGAAGCTTCCACAGAAAAAACAGCTTATATATGACCACAACTCAGTCCTCTGATTGGAAAGATTTTCTTCGTGCTACCGTAAATTGACGATTCCCATATCGAGAATACAACATTTCCAGCTATACTTATCGCAACGCGGGAAAATATTAATATTTACACAGTTTAATTGTCATTGTGAATTTATTACAATAAATCAAAGTATAGGTATTTCAAAGACAAAGACTTAACTTAACAATTGGATTTGTTATGTGTAGTACCTTTTTGTTTTTTGTTACGCTAAATGTTAATAAAGCCAACTTTATTGTATTGTTTATCAAAAGTCTTAAAACAATTGATATAAAACATTTCCAGTAACAAATCAAAACCGAGTTAAACATCAACTTAAGAGGAAGACAAAATCAGAACATGAGCACCGACATCAATATAATATTTTATACGCTAATTAACAAAATCTGTGTTGCTCTCAGACGCAGTATATTGACTTGAGCATGATGATAACATATACACTACAAAAACATAAATAGTGTTTTTGCTCCGTATTCATGGTATTGTGCAGAACCCCTACCCCTTTGTTATTGTCCAATTTTTTTTGACGATGTCTAACATGACTAATTGGTTTTTATTCCTTTCTATATGAACTTTTTTGTTTATTCATGTTCAATTATGTGATTGATTTTTTTTTTTTAATTCATGATTTTTGTGTGTTAAATAAACGAATATAAAGGGTAATTGATCTTTAATTTTCATTTCAATTATTTAAGACCAATTTTGGATTTGAACTTTTGAATATCGTAAATATCTCTGAAACAAGATTTCCATTATAATCAGGTCCTCGAAGATTAAAAACTTCAAACATTTATTTTATTTTTTATGGCCCTGCAATGAAATTATAGTTTTACCCTTGTCCGCAATTCCGTCATTCCGTCATTCCGCAACAAACCATTATACGGAGTTTTTTTCAAACATTGTCGAACGCCTTCAGGTATTGGACTAATTTTTGGTATGTGAGTTAACCATAATGATCAAATTTAAGTTTCGTTCCGCTCCGCTATTTTTTTGCCAAAATTAATGGCTTTGGACTTTGATAAATTTTTGAAAATCACAGTTATACGGATTATTTTTCTAAACTCTTTCAGATATTGGGATGATTTTGTGCATGTGAGTTAACCAAGATGAGTTACAGATCAAGTTAAAATTTTGTTCCGCTAGGCTAATTTGTCCGAATAATGGGCTATGGACTTTGATAAATTGTTGAAAATCTCAGTTAAACAAACTTTTTTCTAAACGGCTTCAGATATTGGACTGATTTTTGTTATGTAAGTTATTCATGATGAGTTACAGATCAAGTTTATGTTTAGTTTAGCTCCGCTAATTTTTGCCAAAATTATAGGTTTACAACTTTGAAAATTGTTGAAAATCACAGTTAAAAAAAATGTATACAGACTTTTTTCTATACGCCTCCAGATTTTGAGCTGATGTATGATGTGTGAGAGAATCATCATGTTTGTGTCCACAGGTATCATATAAATTGTAGATTTTTCAACTTTTTGAGACGGGGTCATTCGTGTCGCTTTGACACATCCAGTTAAAATCTGTGTAAATCTCCGAAAAAGCAGCAATGAATAAGCCTCTTTCTATATTTCAGTTGAAAGAAGCAAATGTAATGTTAGAATATACAGGAAATTTGTTGAGGAAAATTGTTCGTTTCTTCAATTTTAAATTAATCCATAATATACATTTTTTGTAGCTCACAATCTGTAATACATTTGTAATGCAAAAAAGGGCAATCAGGAAAGAAAACATATCCAGAAATTAACGCCACTTTGCTTATTTGAATATTACACTAAATAAATTGGATACGGGTCACGGAAGTTATATTGAAATGATAGGGAATTTTGAAAAAAAATGTTTGTTTTAACTGTAATATAAGTGATATACAGGTTGCCGGGGCAGAAAATAAATATACATAACAATACACATCATTCAAACGAAACAAAATGACTGTCGTTGGAAAGGTTCCTGAGCTATTTTTAAAATTGAAGCGAGAGGCTTTTAATATTGCAGTATAAAATACAGGCTTAAATGAATGAAACATCAAATTTGCAAACTTCGTGTTGAAAATTGGTAAACAATGTCATTAGAAAAACAGGTTGCCGGGGTGAAATTTGAAACTTGAATGTCAAAAGAATAAACAACTCCTAACCTTGTATGTGTAGTCGTTGAACTCTAGGTTCCCACGAAAAGTTAAAATATCAATATTTCAAGAAGAATAAACTCCAGAAAACACGAAAAATTCACTAAATTCGCGTTCATTGTTTTAATTTTGATCGCCTAACAATTTTACGGAAATAACAGAGTGATTATAAAGAAGGACTCTGTGACGGGCAACTTATAATATCTGTGTTTTAAAGATTTTAATGATATCAACCCAGTCCAGTTCAACTATAATCACGTGGTACAATTCTCATTTACTGATATGAATATTAATTAGCAGAAGCACAACTAATTTCTGGCTATGACATACGAATTTGCTTAATTAAAACTATTTTCCACTTAACATACGTCTTGATAAACATGATAAAGTTCAACAATCTAGTGGTCATGTCTTATGACATTTTAACCAATAAATTATAATTTTGGTCAAGACCAAGTACTTATCATTATTTGTATCGTTTTAGGGTGTGATGAAAAGAAGACTTTGGATATTTCTGAATATTTTGACATACGAAAGTTTAATTTTACCAAAAGACCTCCACCACCACTTTTTAAAGATGGCAAAATATCAGGTATTGTAAAACATTAAAAATTATATACTTTTTAGAAAATAGTACTGCAACCAAAGTTCATTTTTTAAAACTTTAATGGTCCGGAAGAACACACACCTAAATTATATATCGATGGAAAGAGGAAAACGTGTATAATAAGAAAAGTTGGGTCGTAAAAATCCAGAGTGGTCACAATTTTGTGAAATTGAGGTCAAAGGTCAGACATAAAAATATCAACATTTCAACCACAAGGACAAAAAGGAGAAATATTATGATATTTATTCAATAGAATGCTACAAAAAGGATTCAATCATAAGCATATGGTATAAACGATGTTAAAACGACAAATTTTACTACTTATATGAAAAGCTGCCATTAAAAAATGACGTTGATTTGGAACCTTCTGATTTTTTTCTATTTAAGACATAGCAAAAGAAGAAGTGGCCTTGACCTTTTCACATCCATAAACTTTCATATTGTGTTTAGTATTTCACTATAGTATATTACAGAATTATTTTCTAAAGTAAAAAACACCAGTTTATCAAATTATTTCAATATTTTTTCTATCTTTGAAAAAAACAAAATTCAAGCGCTGAAACAGTGTTTTTAATTTTGCATCTTAAAGGTTGTGTATTTTGTGAAAATTAGTATCTAGTTATAGATAAATACATATTGTGTATTTGCAAAGTCTAGACAGAGCAGTTATAACACAACATATACTAAAGTCACACGAGGCGAATGCGAGGTTTAAAAAAAATGAGTGTAAAACAAAGTCAGTTTGGTGCATGAACATTTTTTTAGTGGAATAATCCTGGTAAAAAAGTTAACTCATTAATTTTTTAAGGGAAGGATGAAAAATTATACAATGCAATGCTAATTTTCTAATGTTGTAATTCAAAATCAGTCATGATCCTTATATAAATTTTAAAAGTGACACACATAAGCTCAAGTAATCATAAAATAGGGACATTAATCAATCTCTTAGTCATCATATGCGGATTTAGTACGCGTATTAGCATTACAAGACACTTCCCTTTTCATAAGAACAAGTTCGGCGTAGGACAGAGTTTGTTCAAAGCAAACACAGTTTTTGAGTACAAATGCTATCTCGAGCGTAAATACCGTCATCATTCGGTCAAACTCGTCAGATATAGTCTTACCTTTGCATAGGAAACACAAAAGAAATGTGAGTACAAAGTTTAGATCAATGTTAGTGACCCATATTCCCTTATGCATATGCACGATGTATCTGCACTGCCAATCCAAAATGTAATGGGGCGAATGTTGCTACAGAAACGATTTATTTTGTTATAACCATCCATTTGCGAATTTTGGTTATCTTTAGGGACAATATACGGTTCAGAAGCGCCTTTGTGTTATTTTTATCAATTAACTAACAAATGAACTTTTGAGCCTAGGCTCCGTGTTGAAGACCGGACCGTGACCTATATTGGTTTACTTTTATAAATTGTGACTCGTATGGTGTGTTGTATCGTTGCCACTCATACCACATCTTCCTTTTTCTATTAACAAGCTATGCATTTCCATAGAAATACCAAAACGAGGACATAGCTCATAAGAGCACTGGTGGCAGGGTGAAGTAATAGTTCTTCTTTTAATGTAAAAACTATCCTTAATATTTTCAGACACACCTTGGTGTAATTCTGAAAGTCTTAACATAGACTTCAATTTTCCTGCAGCAGATATGGCATCCCCTAAATTGAGTTCAGAGCTAAACTCTTTATATCATATCCCTTGGACACACTGTGTCTGAATTGTAAGGTGTCACAATATCTATTTAGTTCTGGAGTTTGGCAGTTTGGTAAGCATCAGAGAAAATCTTGGGTAAAATTGATCGGTATATATAGAGGATGTGCTACATGAGAAAGGCTTTTTTTATGGAAGAACAAATCACATCACTAACAATCGTTATTAATGAACTGACAGCAAGTTCAAATTCTAATTTTTCAGTAACTGTTTTACTTAATTGCACAGGTATTGACTTCATTAAGTACTTGGTAATGCATGGATAAATGATTACTCACATTAATAAGCACAACTTAAAAGACTGTCAACACGTTTAGAGGACTCAGTTTTGCGCAGTTTTCTGGGGTTTTTTTTAAAGGTTTGCCTTTTACACAAAAATCCTGTTTTCATATCCAAACTACAAGGAAGAAACTGAGCGCGTGATCGTATAAAAGTGTCAGGTTGTGAGGATACATGTCGATCAGTTTGATCACATGTATGGATTTCTGTTGTTTCTAATTTAAAGTTCCCCAAAGGTGACTGGGGAAACGAAATATGGTCACTTGGTCTTCTCCCGACCGGCAGTAAAACGAAGTGGGGCGTCCGTTTGGCTGTGCGGGATGTATCAAGTTCGCAGTCACGTCCGGTCAGAATGGGGACGTTAAGTCCGATGCCTCGTGTAAAAGGATGGTCACGTTCTTTGCATGTTAAAACCCTTGCATCAACTCTTTGAGGAGTCCGAAGGTGGCCTGTTGCAATGAAAAATTTCTGTCCCAATCCAATATACCATCATTTTCCAGTGGAAGTCTAAATTTTCCCGATCATCATCCCGAATGGCCTCTATTATGACAAAACCTACCTATTGTTTTTATTGTTAACTTGTTCTCGTCCTGAACATGCATGAAATATTTGTCACTGGACGTTAAGCAACCAACAATTAATCAATCAATCAATCTAATTTAAAGATGCACCAATTTTGCCTTCTGGTGCAAGTCTCATAACATCACTGATGATTCGCCCACGGAAAGCAGAATATTAAGAGAAGTTGGTTTTAGCATCACCTTGTCACACACCAAATCTCTGCGAATCTTCTATAGTATTTTCCCCGACCACTTGCATGCATAGTAATTGCTCCGAGGTTAAACATTGACATACAATGTATTTTCACTCAATGTCAACTATAGTCATTATCCGGAAAAACCTCTTATCCGAAGGATTTGGTTAACTTTTATATAAAGTCAAAATTTTATTTACAAAAATATAACTTATTTACAGAAAATACACGAAAGAACTACTATATATATATATTCAAATCACTCAAAAATAAATTAACTTCTCCTACAAAATCTGCATAATCACATCGAAACTATCAAATTGATGGTGAAGGAAAAAATAAATGGTGGAGCTGATTGACGGATAGGAAATTTCCGTAATTAAAAAAGGTACAAATGATGTTTTTATTTTTGAGTTTTTGACAATTTTTTTTGGAATTTGCCCAACAAAATTTGCATGCAGTATCGCAATAATATGTTTTGTCCTCTCAAAAGTCAAATACTATTTTTGAATCATATATTTTCTCGTTTTCAAAGAAAAACGCGTTAAATTTCTACCTAAAAAATAGCTAACTTTAAGTTTGAAAGTTTTACTTGGCGATGGTATTATATTTATGTCTTCATCATTCCGATGATCCTTGATGATATGTGCATAGAAAATATTTACGAAAATAGCGGGAAATTTAACAAAAAAAATATTTTTGGATTTTAAGGTAACTACCCAAAACCGTAAATTGATGGGTACCCCCATTAAAGGGATAAAATACAAAAATGTGACCATAGAAACTTTTTACGACCCGACGGAAATTAAAGTATAGATATTATTCTATTATTTAAAACAATTTGCAGCCGTGTGTTATTCCGGACCATTAAACTCGTTAACTAAGCGTCTTTTTCGATGTCAGTTGCAGTACTAAAAGTTTCAACTTTACAAATCAAACGTGGTGTTGTGATGTGATATTAACGCACAAGAGGAAAATACTGATTTTAAATTAAAAAAAAATTAATTTTCCTACTCTTTCAACATTTAACAATTATTTCTTAAATATTTACATTTAAAGTCAATCAAACTACACATTTATGAAACTGGTGCATGTTCTTACACAACGTTATGTCAGTTGTCTGTCTGTTGCCTAAACACAGAACGTTGTGTTATAAGTTTAAAATTTAAGAGTAATCTAATCTCAAAATCCTACCTACATATTTTTTACCTCATATGAAAAGTCTCACGGAATCTCTAAGTTACAGTTTTTGAGTAACAACAAGAAGATATACAAGCTACATCAGTCACACACAGAATATGAAATAACTGCTTCGGTCCAAACTCATCATAAGTAAGTGACCAACGACATAAACATTAAGTTAGTTTATAGACAAGTTATTAGCGCGTTTTAAAAGTTATGAAAGTCGATAAGATAATTTTGTTCTCTTCAAAACAAAAACAGTATATTGCAGACACCAAATACACACTCGTGATTACCGTCATAATGTTGTCAATATGTACATCCATACACAAACACATTCTAGGTAAGTTAGAGACCCTATAATTCACGTTTATTAATAAAAGCATTGAAATATGAATGAAAAGCAACAGTTACTCATGACTAAAAATCTAACATTTTCGAATCCAACATATTGAGGCAACTGCCATTTCCTCAATACATATATAATTTGACCCCTATGACTCTTAGAGGTAAGTTGTTCATGTTCGTGTTTTACAACTACTTTGTTCATGTATAAACACTTCCAGAACGAATGTTTTCGTAACAGGTTATGGAAGATTCAAACTTTATCCAAATGCAGGTGAAACTTCTTCCAACGCAGGATATGAAATACACCCATAACGTACTCTTTTATAACTTTTAAACATGTTAATTATGTTAATTCCCATTATTTCAAATGACTTCTTCTAGTCTACATAAAGGAAAAATAAGGACAAGCGATTTGTAGATAAAGGACCTCCTTTATGTTACCTAAAAAAAAAATGTTTTTGATAGAACGCATAATTTTTTCCTTTACACATAGCTAAAGCTCACCTTTGTAAACAATATCTATGTATACATATCATGATTTTTATGTCGTGAAAGTCGAGAGATACGTAAAAAAACTATTTAAAACTCAACATTTACTTTTGCTCAATTTTTTTAACAAAATTTCCGATCACCCCTTCATCTTACATACTGTTACCTCAATCATGTTAGCAGTATCTTAAGTATGCATCGCAACTCGTTATTAAATTATAATATTTTTAACTGAAACTAAAAAAGTGTATACACATTTATGATTTCTTTAATTAATGTGTGATTGTTTCTTTAAGATTCAGCTAAGGAAACGTGTACTACAATAATTGCGGGATTTGAAATGACTGTTTCACAGCATATCTTATTTGATGGGTATGTATACTGACTGTTTTATATCTAATCTAAAAAAAAATACAATGAACATTATTGGAGTTTCACAGTTTTGTAAGTTTGCGTATCAAAACAACCCGAGACAAAGGGTTTAAATGCGTTTGAAAGTGGACCTAAAAAGGGACAACTCAAACATTATCAAAGCAACAAAACATGATTTAAGAGACCATCGCAAAACCATTCCTTCTCCTCCTCCTCCTCCTCATCCTCCTCCTCATCATCATCATCATCATCATCATCATCATCATCATCATCATCATCATCATCATCATCATCATCATCATCATCATCATCATCATCATCATCATCATCATCATCATCATCATCATTATCATTATCATTTTCATTATAATCATCACTATCATTATCATAATCTGTTGTATGAGGACACTTACACTCTATATTACTAATCTTATCTGAATTTTGCAGTACTGATATTATAAAATTGGGCAAGAAAAATTACATAATAATTTACTTCCGATTAATTTGGCATTCAGTCGTATACTACTTTGGTGCAATGACAATTGTCTAGTAAGGTCAAGTCACCTGAAAAAGAAACAAATGAGGAGAGGTGTTCCTTCTAATCAATCGACGTATCACTTTATCATGTTTATGTTAAGTTAGTATAATTACTCCAAACCGAAACTTAAAAACTAATATAACATTTGAACTTGGAGTGTCCGGATGATAATAGTTTTATTATTAAGTTTATATGTAAAAAGACATTAAATTTAAGATGCAAACGTTATACATGTTTCATATATATTTCAGAGACATTGAAACAGAAAATTTAGAAAACACAAAAAATGCTGCAAATATGTTAAATGACATACACATAAATCGAAGTTTGTGGTTTTCTAACAGACAAAAAGATATGATTGATCGTATTCGTAACGTAGAGGAATTACTTACGGCCATTGACAACAAGGAGCGCGATGAAATTATGAGGATTTACTATCGCTTCCAGCATATCCATACACTTGACGACCATACTTGCCCCGTAAATGTTCTGGTATATGTTGACAAAGATCGTTTAAATAGCGAATGGCTACCGCATATTAAGAATGCTTTTGAAAAGATAAGCATTGCAGCACCAGGAATAAGATTCAGAAACGCGCATGATTCTTTTGAAAGGTCGACAAATTATATAAAGATTGGTATTGACGAGGTCAATATCAAAAGCCAAAAAGATTTAAAAAAATTGATGGCTGAAGCTTATACGTCTTACAAACTTGGATACCCTTTCATTCACCTTGGACATAATCGACCACCTGCTAGCATGCAAGGAACAAGCATACATGAATTACTACATGCATTGGGCTTTGGTCATCAAATGAATCGTTTTGAGGCCAATCTTTACGTGAAGGTCAACACAGAGAATCTTTCTAGAGAAAAAGCTTATCAATACAAACAAAACAGAATAGCATTCACGCGATTTGATCCATTTAGTATTATGATGTACAGAGAAGACGATGTAATTATGAAGAGGACAGAAGAAGACCAAATCTGGAAACTCAAGTCAGGTCCTGAAAGATCGCAAGATTTGAGCGAACTTGATAAAGTTGCACTTAACTTAATGTATAAACCTTGTAAATCTGATTTAGAATATCCATACATACCATCGATAAGTGAAACAACTAATATGTTGTACTGTGGTCGATATGTCATGCAATCTCATAATCAAAATGTGCCACCTACTATCGATTCTAAATGTGGACCGAATATATGGGCGAACTGTCCATCTTGTCGAGTTTTCAAAGATCTAAAAACTCATCAGGGCAATATAGTCAAAATTACAAAATTGACGGAAAGTCTTGAAGAAGGAAGGTGGCAAGGCCTTAGTGGTAACTTTTATTGTGGAAAGAATTTTTCAAATGAATTTTTAACTTTTAGATTTGGTAAGTGTATAACGACCGATGGCGTATGCGGACCAGACCAAGGAATTCCTTGTTCAGAATGCGGTCGAATATTGAAACCAGGTTATTCCTACGAAGATTTTAACCCGATACCATCGACACTTTTTAATTTGTCTTAATTTAGTTATTGTTATATTTAGTTTGTTCATACAAGGATTGCAAATTAATTTCTTTTCATTTCAAATAATGAAGAATTTACATTCAGAATACTTTTATTATGTTCTCTTTAAAGTTTAAATGAATCAAAGGTATGACTAGGTATCAGTTATGAAAAGGAATTCCTGCTGTTTTTATTTTTGATTTTAATCCTGTCTTGTTTCTTTATTCATGAATTTTTTGAAGATTAAAATTAATGTAGTAGACAATTATTTCTGTGTTGAAATAATTTTGTTACAGCAGTAACATTTCTTACCAAAATATAAATATTAAATTAACTCTTGAAATATCATTATTCATAATATTATTGCACATATATCATAGGATTTATACACAAGACAAGCTAGGAATATAATTTTATTGCTAAACTAAAAAACATATTAACTAATACAATATACAATTAAAAACCATTAAGAACCAATGATGGTCTTTCCACCAGTTAGGATCTTTTTTTATATAAAAATATTAAAATTTGGTTTTAAATGTCAATTGTACCGTCAAATGACAGCTTATTGAACGCTGATTCCAAAAATGTATGGTTTCTATGGGAAAAGATAAAGATAAGGGAGATAATTGTTTACTTCAGGTTCAAACGATGTTATTTCCGGTATAGTTTGATAGTTTAAGTGACACTGATTCCAAAAATATATGGTTCTATATACGTTTACATCTATTTAGAACAATAAAAACAGCTACTTCCGGTAAACAAAAGGTTACTTTCGGTTGGCTTTTACAAGGTCACATTGCTTGCAACTCATTGCAAAAAGTTCCATGTCTTTATCATGTATACATATGAGGTAAAAGCAAAGGTCACAATCTAGAACGTTAATTTTGCCTATGACCTTGAGCTCAATTTCAAGGTCAACAACCAAGGACCTCAAAAACTCGCATCAAATGTTTACGTAATCTTTTAACTTATATTAACGTGTTACGACATGTCGCAACTCACAATTGTGTGAAAATATTTTGTCGATATCTTATATGATTGCTGAAAATAAAAGATAACAAGCCAAATTCAAAATTTTGAACATGACCTTGACCTTTGACCTTGACCTCGTTTTATTTTTTTTGGACCAAGGACCTCAAATAAAAAGACCCTAGGTCTCTATCACTTATGGTTTTCCAGTTTTAAATACATTTCAAAATTTCAAATACAAAAGGGGAAATAACTCTCATATGGAATTTCTATACGGCTTCGGTCAAAATAAAACAGAACATCCTGAGGATATAACGAGCAATTTGAAAAAAAATAAATTTGTCGGTTTCTAATACAGTTGCGAAGCCTTAGAGATAACAAGAAAAACAGTGTTTGGGGAGATAACTCTTATATGGAAAAGTATTCGGTTAAGCAGAGTTGGTTTCAAAAGCGTATAAATTGTTCGTTATATTCAAAAAATCTAAGCGACATTTTACGAAACAAAAAAACAGCGAAGGAAAAAAATTAGGCGGAAGAAAAAAAAATAATAATAATAATCAGAAGAAATCCAATAGGTCTTTCCACGGAAAAGTGGAAAGACCTAATTATATACAATACTTTTTTGGCGTACGGCGAACGCGTACTGCTTGCGATGGAGTTGTGAATTAAATTTTTAACTTTTGCATTTAATTCCACATTACTTGCCAAGATTTCGGACACGGAGTGGGTACTGTCTCTGCTGCTGGTGCTGCTTTTTGGAAGGTCTTCTATTATCTGCTTTTTGATGGAAGGTGCAACGAGATCTTCAGCGTAGTACACTTTTCCTGTCGATGTAGCCTCGGCAGCGGAATCTGTTGGTCGGCTATTAGAACATCTTATTTCAGATTTAAGTGTAGGTGTTGTTGCTTCCTTTTCGGTAACATTTTCTGTATTTGAAGTTTTAAACATGGGCTTAGCGATATTTGAAAGAGTTTCTGTTGCTGAAGTAAAGGCTGCCGCAGATTCCCTGAAGAGTATCTCACTGTTAAGATTATGTGTGTTACCTGGCGTATGATTATGCGTATCATTAACGACAGGAAGCGTTGACGGGTGATATAATCCTACTTCTTGATCATTCAAATTCGTATTTGTAGAGTTTTACAACTCATAAACGGGAGGCTGATTAGATGTTTCAGGAATTGTTATAGACGGAGTTTTTGTTTATTAGCCAAATACAACTGGCGAAGCATTTCTACCTTCCACGTTGCATTGACCCCGATACCCATCTCTTTTAATTTTTCCAGATATGTTTCTTTTGGCCAACTTCTACTATTGTCAATGTTTTGCTTACGTGGCCTCTTTCTACCACTCATATTGTTTTAGTTGATGTACTTACGTACGATTAAAAGAGATAGATGTGTAGAAATTTATCCTCTGTATCACGTTATAAATAACTATCTCAGGTTTCGAAAGTTCACCAATAGTTCATAAAATGTGTGTATTTAACTGTTTGTAATTAAAACAACACATTAATGTTCACATAAATCCTTATTGATAAGGAATGTCACTTAGAATCGAATTTATATCAGCTGATAAATACGAATTAGTTCATTAAGTGTGTTAAATATATTAACAAAAAGAATGGCGATGCCTTCAACGTAAACAAAGAAAATTTATAAATAGTTTTCACGTACTAAAAATAATTGAATGTAGATAATGCAATGGGGAACGGTAAGGGGCAAATCGTCTTTTGTATAAACCTGAATTATATACATAATTCTCATCCTATTTCACTTAGATTGAGTTCTGAGATGTGATACAATGTGTTTCTCTAATTTTTTTTGCACTTGTCTTTAGTATCAGAATATATTTGATAAAATTACTTTCATAATATCCACATGTAAATAACAGCATATGGTGCTTAATATTATATATGTTGAGCAAACGGATGAAAATTTTTTATTTCATACTGCACAAAATATTTGGGAAATTAACATCTAAAAGTATTGTCACCCTCCCTCAGTCGTACGGCAATCACGATTATGTACTTACGGAACATTATTTTGTTCTGTACTACCCTACAGATTGACGATTATGAAAGTGCTGTAAACTTTTTATAGAGTAGGGATACAGGCGCGCCTTATATCTGGTAAATGACGTCATAACGGCGTGCGAAATTGACGATCGTTTCCAGTGAAAGACATGATCCCAGAAATGACCTTTTATAGTTTGTGTATGACAGTGTCCAACAAAGGGACGTAACTCGTAAATTACTATCGTCCCTGCTTCGTCAGAAATGTCGACACATCGAAGTGGCACATTTGCGTATTACACCGTATTAAGTGGCAAACATTTCACAGATCATAGTCCAAGTTATATTACATAACATAATTTAAATTCAGCATAGCTTCCCGAGAAGTTTAGAAAGAAAAGTACGATTTACATTTTGTGTGACCAATTTTGTTGGTCAACACATATATTTTTAAGACACATTTTGAGAGAAAAAAGGAGTTTAATCCATAATTGAGTGGATCAATATATTTCTTATATACTCAAGAATGTTCACTTAAAATCAAATCAGTTTTAATTTATGTAACAAACAACAAATTTCAAAAAACGGGCGTCACTTTTTTTGGTTAAAAAAAATGCCCATATATGGTAAAATCAAAGGTTCTGTATTCAAATGATTTGCACCACGTGACTTTGTCCCTTTTGATCAATCACCTCTCTCGGCTAAATGATTGAAAATATAATGTATTTAAAAATAGAGGATAATCACGTCCTCTTACGGCATGTATCTAAAACTGAAGTATCTTTAAAGACTTCCTTTGGCGTATATAAATACACAAATGCTGTGTAATTCTAATTGAAAATGCTTAAAACTTGACTTTTTATGAAATGGGAAGGTTAAAATCATCATGGTTTTAAAAGAATTTGGCCGAAAACTTTAGAAAGCACGTAAGTTATAAGTATTTTAACTTTAAAATTCAACCTACAAGTTGAATCCCTATACATGCTATTTGCGAACAAATCATGAACAATATCTTCTTGCATATGTATTTCTCTTTTGAATCTTGCTATTTTACGATTTGTCGTCATTTCGATGATCTTATATAGCAATTATACTATGACTACGCTCCCGATTTTTAAACTAAAAAGGCCGAAATATTTCAAAATTAACAATGTTCATTTGTACAAGGACAGGAGCCTAAAAACATGTACAATTCACCTATATGCGAACAAATTGTTCATTCAAGATAGGTATTGTCATATTTGCATTTTCATTTAAGGGGCTTATATTATCCTATTGTAATGGCTGCCGTCATGATATGGCAAAATGGTCTCTATGCAAATAAGCAAATTGCCCCCCAAAATTTGCCATATGACATGACTTCCATTGTTGCTTTGGGAAATGGGGTCAAACTAGGATCAGCTTCACGACTGTAAGCACCTCATTGTTCTATTTTGTTTTTAATTTTTTGGTCCATTGTCTCTATTTGTAATATGTTTTGCCCACTATTTTCTATTCCGTAAATCCACAAACATACCTAGTTAATGTCAACATATATCGTTCACAAATAAGCAAAACTAATACCAAATAAGTTCTGAATGGCATAACGGTTGAATGCTTTATCATCCCGGTTCAAACCGTGCAATATCGTAAATTTGTGTTTCAGTCAATTGATCAAGCAAAACCGGTTCTACTTAAAAGCACCCTTGGACACCTCAGGAAGAAAAAAACAGCACCTGCGGAAAAGAAAATGCGCCCGGGAGATTAAAATAATAATAATTTATAACAATAAATGTTTTCATGAAAAAAAATATGCATTGCTTGTTTTGTACTTAATATAAACGGGGATATGTACGATGCTTCGATCTGCTGCGAAAATTAAGATTCGTGGTATGATCTACAATGTGAACAGTTTGAATTGGCAGACTTTGAGATGTTCTTCACAGATAAATATGTGAATTATTCATGCAAAGGGTGTTTTCTCATGGCCACTCAGATGAATACACATACACATCGGCTTTATTACGATTGACAGAGATGAAATTTGTAATATATTATATAAATAATAGAGAGAAAATAATAAAACATTTTGTTCAGCCGAAGATATATAAACAATTATATATCTCTGTTATAGCCTATGGAAAAGGTATGCTTATTAGCAAAACACATTACCGTTCTGAATTTACGTATACATAATACTGGGAGATGGACCTTGGTCATCAATCCTAATCATCTAAGATCAACCTTAAGTTTCTAAACTTAAAAGTGAAAATCACGCACCTTATTGTTTAGATCGATAATACTTTTCCATCCGTCGACATTAACGTTTTAGACTGTATGTAGAAATTGTTTTGTGTTTTTGTGTTGCTGTATTACTGTCCTAATGACGTGTTTCCCACATGTTTTTTTTTTATTTATTGTTTAGACACTCGTGTAAGATTGTATGGTATAACGTTGTTCATTTTCCGTAAGTTGTCTTCAATTCGGATAAGGATAACTTCAAAACGCTTTCACCGGTATGAATCATTGGTGAATTATTTACTAATTATTTACTTAGTGTATAGAATGACAGGAGTTCCTTTTTAATTTGAAAGCAAATTCGAAATTTACGGATTAGAGTATTCGAAAAAAAAATCATAAAAAGGGTAATTTACCATTTTTCGGAGAGAGACGCATTGAGCATTTTGTTTTTTTAAAACTTTGGTGATTTTTTTAAAATCTATTGAAACAAGCTCAGTTTAATTGATCGAATCATGCGGTATGCACTGAACTAGTTATCAAAAGTACAAGGATTATAATTTAACACGCTAGATACGCGTTTCGTCTTCACAAGTCTCATCAATGAACCTCAGATAAAAAATAGTTATAAAGCAAAACAAGTATAGTTAAAGAGCATTGAGGACGTAAATAGCAACAAAATATGCCATACACGGCTCAGGTTATCTATGTCTGGGATGTGAAAATCCTAAGTATGTCGAATAATTCATATTTCTGCAAACAGTTGTTTTATAAAAATGATCAAGTATTATTCAAGTCAACACCGAAGCGCTAACATCTGGGTTGGTGATACCCTCGGGGACGAAACGTCGATCAGCAGTGGCATAGAACCAGTGGTCTTATGAAGAAAGAACAGAAGTTATATTTTAACATTACTTTCCGCTATATGTATATAGATGATGTTCCTTAAACATACTAAAAAAACGATGTGTATTTTGTTGATTTTTAAATAGTGGGGTCGTTGCACATTTTTCTTTGTTTGTATTCATGCTATAAAAGGAACATAGTTCAGAAGCTAAGTGTTTGGTCTTTCAAAAAGAACGTACTATAAACGAAACTAACTGTTCCATTCATGCACGGGGTGGAAAGAAAACATCAGTAAGTGTACTACTCGTAGATGTATAAGGCACTGTCATGGTTACTACGAAAATAATAGGTTTATCTTAAGAGAGTGACGAAAGATACCAAAGGATCAGTCAAACTCAGAAATCTTAAATAAACTGACAACGTCATGGCTAAAAATTAAAATTACAAAAGGATTGCAATTTAACATCTTTACATGTACAAGTAGAAAGATATTTCATTCTTTCAAATCTAAAAGTATCATAAAATATATATCTATAAGTATAACCAGTTTCATACATCAGAATCCACTGGTGAATTATAGAACTCAAGTTATACCAAAGAGGTTAGAATGAAGTACAAAAATAAACTGTTAAATTTTATATTTAGAAATTATGTATTACAAGATACATTCACAAGGAAGGACTCCGTGCGCCTATTATTGATAAGTTTAATAAGGATTTGTATACGTCTTTACAAATCCGTGGTTAAATGAATAAACACCCCTTTTTTAACTGATTGTTTTTCACTACACTGATAACAGTGAGTTTATTATCATAATAATTGGTCTATGTCAACATGTATTTTATATAACTAACGTTCTTTATTTTTCAACTGAATTGATCAAGAATTTAAAACTCGTAAGCTATATTGCCGGTGTTATATAAATAACATTTCATTCCACTGCGGTCAATGTTTTTTCACCTTCAATCGTGGTTACCTGCTCTTCATTTTCATATGATTTACTGATTTTTTTTTAAAGTTACCTGATTTAGAAAATAAAATCATTCTCGTAATTCAGATCCCCGAGCTAAAACTCAAAGCTACCCTGCTTTAAAAAGTTACCGGATTGTGCCAAGTAGCTATTTATAACTAGTCAATGGGATTTTATTTTTTTATTTTGATGTATTTTCATATCTAGTAAAACAAGATTTTGTACACATGGTCTATTTGTTTGCGTCTGTCCTAGTTCTGGAGCCTCTGGCCTTGGTAAGTCTTGTATTGTTTTTAAATTTAGTTTTTTGTGTATTACTTGGAGTTTAATATTGCGTTCATAATCACTGAACTAGTATAAATATTTGTGTAGGGGCCAGCTAAAGGACGCCTCCGGGTGCGGTAATTTCTCACTTCATTGAAGATCTATTGGTAACCTTTTGCTGTTCTCTGTTCTATGGTCGGGTTGTTGTCTATGTGCATGACACATTCCCAATTTCCATTCTCAATTTCATTTAACATAAAGCCTTGGCTCACAACAGTTTATCTTACAACAATATTTACTTAAAATCGTGCAATATCTTTATCGTGTATATGTAATTTAACTATTTTTTTAAGGAACGGTTTTGTTTGCGTTTATTCAACATCATTCGAGACATTTAGTTCATATTTCCTATTTTATCGTTACAAACCCATAATGGCGTATAGATAGAAGAAAAATGCACGGGGTTAATCCATAACTATATATGTGGGGAGTCAATTCGCCGGGAACCAGTTATTTTAAAAAAATGAAAAACACTTAATAATAGAACTAGTACAAAATTGTAATACAGATAGTTTTACATGCACGTGTACCAACTGGAATTGCCATGAGATAATACACATTATACACATAGTACACACTCCTGTTCTCAGTTCCATTCAACTTTTTAATCGTTTAAAAGTATGCATGTTCTAATTTCACAGGTGTCTTTCGGTGGGGATTGATAGTTTATGTGAGGTCGAAGGTTTGAATTGACCAATGACAACAATCGTTCCTCATGGAATTGATCTAGTAAAGTTTGTTTATCTCATTATGTCGCACGGCCTTTAGCTAAACTTGACTGCAGTTCAGTTTAAGGGTCAGTTCAAATCAAAATTTGACGACAAAACAGATGATTCCAGCTGCCGAATTATAATTTTTTAATTTCTATATAGCAAAATTTTATAAAGATGTATTTAAAAAAAATCTATCTGCCATCTCTGATAAAGAAGGGTGTGGATAAAGTTGATATTGATATAGCTGTGGTTTTGTTTACTTCTAAGAGGTCAAGGTAAAATGAAGTAGATGTTAGTTTCTGTGTCATTTGATCTCGTGTGGATAGTTGTCACTTTGGCAATCATACCCATCTTTTTTATTAGACACTTTTTAGAAAATACTGTCCTTTATTTATATGATTGGATCAAAATTTTAATTGGGGCAAAAGAAGAAAAACAATAAAAAAATTGGTCGAAAAAATGATTGCTTTAATCATATTATCACAGGAAAATCCATTAAACTCTACAACTAAAGACTCAAAGTACAAAGTACCAACCGTAACAAAGAACCAGTGAACACAATTACTACATTTGTAATTGCTAGCAATAACGAATGGCACTCTCGTTCCCCAATTGCTAGGATAACGGCAACCAGTTTGAAATTTTTGAAATTTCTGCTGTTTCCATGATAATGGCGGCCATTTTTGAAATTCTAAAGTCGAAGATGGTATCTATATATGCCAGTTCTCACTGTAAATTTTCAGAAAGTGTGGAGCAATTTAAAATTTTTAAATTTTTCATTTTTATCATGTTTCTATGGTAAAGATATATATTTACCAAATTTCAAAAGCAGACGCCACATGGCCAAACACATCTTGGAGTGGCATAATCCGTTGATGGTGCCATGATAACAAGTAACTCGTGTTTTTCGAACTAATGTACATCAATCAGTACACACCCAATTGATTAAATTCAGTATGTTAATAATGTGTATTGGTATACTGATAATACAGGTTTAATAAAAGTTATTCTCGAATCCCACATTTTATATTTTTGCATTCTGAACTTTGACCGTGACTGTCATGTGACTTTAGCGTATTGTGCCGTCACTTCTAAATTTTCTAACGATTGAACGGGAAGCTTGTTCAATTTGTTTTTGTAAAATCCAGTTCCATCTTCAACACAGATGAAACCTCAGAAATCTCAGAAAAGAAATAGCTAACCGCCTAATACTTTACGATCTGGTGCAGAGAAAAAGGCTACTTCTAAGCGTAAAAGACCAAATGTTAGCAAAAGTCATTCTGATCCAGAAAGACCCATGGCTCCTCGTTGTAATCAGAACATTATTGCAGCGGGTAGTCATTCAACTCATGTTATGGTGAATGCAAGCGGAGACGATAGTACTGCTTTTAACCAAAACCATAGTGACCGTGCGGAGTTAGACCCTGTGACAGTAGCTATTCCTGGACCGTCGTCTTCGATAGTACTGATGTCGAGTACGGAGTCTTTTCGACCAGAGTCACAACAATCCACAGAAGAGCAGCCGATAATAATTCTGGTATAGTTTCCAAAGTAGAGATGGTTTCATCGATTCAGGATAGTCATTAACCCCATCAAGTTTGGGTCATGGTATCATCTATTGTATATTGGGTGATCTGAAGCATTAAGAGAAGACCTGGGGGTCAAAACCTCGGATTACAGTCAAAATGTTATAATGTCATTGGTATGGCCAGCGAGGGATGAAATGGAATTTGGTACCTTCAGCTGAAGAAAATCTTAGATGTTATCCACCTTCACAAATTTTTATCATACATTTTGGTTCTAACTATTTGGGTTTAATCAAAGGAAAAGAGCTTATTGAGCAGATAAGGTTGGACATTATGCGATTACATGTGTTATTGCCGAAACTCTCCTCGGTATGGAGTTAAATTTTGCCTCGTAGATACTGGCACTTGGTAGAAAATCAGGTGGCTATCAATTCGACTCGTAAACGAGTTAATGCAGCTGTTCGTAATATATTCAAATAAGAATTAAATCACGGCCTTGTAATTTGCCTTCCATATATAAACGCTTAAGATAGAGATTTGTTCAGGCATGACGGAGTGCACTTGTGGTACCAAAGGGAAGTTGTGTTTTTTATAAACGGCTTTTTCTTGTTTACCAGAGCGGCCGGTTCATCACTGTTACCAGTTTTGAATTTTATCCTCAAAGGAAACCCAAAAGGTTAATATAAAAAGCAAAGTAGTAAAAACGAATGACAAAAATACAAAAAAAAAAATATCATAGCACGACAACAAAATGACTGAATGCATTCGTAACGAGCCACGTCAAATGGATATTACCAAAATGAGAGTAATAACATTAACGGTACTAATTTTCCTGCACCAGATGCGCATTTCGACAATACATGTCTATTCAGTGATGCTCGTGGCAAAAATATTTAAAATCCAAATCTTATATAAAAGATGAAGAGCTATTATCCTAAAGGTCTAAAAAGTATAACCAAACCCGTGAAAGGAATCGGAGCTTTGCATGAGGGAGATACATTCCTTAATCTATATTAATTTCCAACATTTTGTAACAGGAATTAAAATAACAAAAAACATCCGTATGTTCATGCCAGCACCGAAATACTGACTACTATCAATTTATAAAGACAATAAAAGAACACTGTTACGCGTCAATAAGGCTAGTACCTAGAATTTATACTTCAAGACCAGACCGAATTATTTGTGAAGTTCAATTAAACAAGGTGAAGCGCAAACAAATTTCTCACAATCCGATGTGTGCTTTTTTTAAGACACGATTCCATATAAATAGAAATATCTCTTTTGTATGACATACTTTGTGTTGTTCTTCGTTTTGTTATAGTTATTCAGAGAGTTCCTGGTTTACTTGTTTACTTGTTGACGTTGTATATGGAAACTTTTTTTCACATCAAATAACGACACTCCTCCAAATAAGTTAGTCGACATTCCCCTCCATTATAGGTTGAATTATCAGATTCCGAAACGCGTGCTTAGCTAAACATTTATCTTTGTTAAGATCAGAGAATACTAAGTCATACCATATATAAAAAAGATGTGGTATGATTTCCAACGAGACAACTCTCCACGAGAGACCAAAATGACACACAAATTAAGAACTATATGTCACCTTCAACAATGAACAATGACCATACCGCATACACAGCTATAAGAGGCACATTTGACTTTTGTTGACGTTTTAGTCATCAGGATGTGGGTTAACTTGTTTGCGTCAAATATAAAAAAAAATCATTTCAAATAACAACAAGCCTTCAAATCCGTTATTCGACAATCCCCATCCTTATAAGTTCAATTAACAGATTTCCATACGCGTGCGTAGCAACATATGTATTTTTTTTTTAAGATCTGAACAAGATAAATCATCCCATGTACATTTAAATCATCTTCATTTATCTAGACCTTCCGTATCATCATCACCGACGTCTTCACGCATTGACCATTTTCATAATACCAGTACCATCTGTCTCTATATGGATTGTTAAGAGAACTGTGCTCACAGTTGTTATATCACCGTGGTCCTCGATCTGCGGCACATTTGCTCTTGGATAAATCATTATCCATGTCAATAGTAGAGAATTTCAGTCCGTTACTGTAGTTCAACGAATCTCCTGAAATTGAAATGTCAATTAAGTATTTGTTTTTTTCATAAATGATACATTGTACTATTGTCATGTCTCATATTATTCGTTCCACATCACACCTTTCATAAATGGATATTCAAGCGCTGTTTTGTTATTGTAGCCTTAATCCGACTGATGCCCCCTAAAAGCATAAAAAAGACAGATAGCCATAATTCAAGTGTTCGAAATGTCATGTGTATGGCTTTATCTGCTAAAAGTTCCTGCAATGAGAAATAATTAAAGCACACCATATACTGGTATATAGACCAACATAAAAATTTAGCTTACATTGTGGTGTTGCACTGAAGTAACAAATGTCATTACTTCACTTCTGCAACAACCCTAAGACTGTAATGTGATTATGTACCTCCATCAAATTACCTGTTTAAAGCTGTGTTCCCGAATCTTCAGCTTCTACATAGTCATCGCGATAATCATCATCTTCCAATTGATGTTTCATCAACATCAACAAATGTCTAACATGCATTGACACCATTACCCGTGAGCCAGGTGTTTGTTTTTTTATATAAAGAATTGACCATCGTTAGGATCACTAAACACCGAATATTTCAAAGCCGAAGATATATAGGTACCGACCACATAGAGAGCTATACGAACATTTTTTTATCTTTAAAAAAGTAATCGACAAATATATATGAGATGAAGCCTTTTGTAGTTGGATAATAGATTTCTTAATTCCTATATATGTGTCTGTTTAACATTATGTATTGTACCGCGGCATTGACTACTGCATGTACTGAGCTTAATAGTTGACCAATGTTCATCTCGCATCAATGCTATAGGTTGAACTTTTTAAATAAAGCTGTTTCTCAAATCAAGCCTCATTTTGAGAGAGATGTAATATTCATAGATAATTAATTTTGTTTACCCACTGGTTCACAGTTATGATATCTATGTTTAATCTCATAGAGACATAACTTGGGAACGTAACCAGTGAATATACATATGCATATTGGTCATATTGAAATATGTGGTACATTTTTGTAACTACTAATCCTAAATTATAGGTAGGGGTTGTTAGGCAACTTAGTGTTAGCATTCTGAGAATATAATTGTTGAAAATATGCCGCACAGGCCTATATTTTTACCATTGAAAAAAATAGTAGTGCATATGAACTTTTTATTCTACTATATTTTCTTTTCTCTCAATCTTCATAGTAAAGTGGTACAGTTTTAGTGAAAAAATTACTCCCAGTTGCATTGCGCTATATTCATAAATGCAACCCATAGCCTGTATATTATATTTCATAACGTGTATGAATCTGAAGGGTTCTAGAGAATTACCAAGTTCTCCTTTTTTTTTAAATTTGTTTTAAATTTTAATTGCACCAAAGTTTTTTTTATATTAAAAAAATTCTTTAAAAAGGTTTACAAAACCGTTTTTGTTTTTTTCAAATGAAATTACAAAGACATAAAAAGAACGCACTGTCAATCCCCAACGTCTGTATCCATGTCACAATAAGCCTTTACTCCTTCTAGTTTCTGTGGAAATATTTTGTAGACACCGGTGGTAGCTCTTGTTGTCTTTTACTCGGTGCAGTCATTTGGTGTTCCTATATAGAAAAAAGAAAAAAGGAAATGGCATATGAGTACCAATGAGACAAATATCAATTAAAGCTCAAATAATGTAGCATAGAGTAATGTCATAGATTTGGCTTACTACATGTAAATGCTTATAATCAAATAAAGAAGCTTTCATCTTAGTTGAAAATTTGTTTTAATATTAATTTGATTATTTATAAACAATTGTTCAAGTACTGTCTTTTGATGAGGTGAGTATGTGGTTTTATTTACTTTAAAAAAAACTTATATTCACTGAGGTCAGTAATTTCACAACTTAATAATTTATCTTTAACATGTTGTACCTAATATTTAAAGTCGCCATTGAGTTCCTATAGGGTTTAAATAGGGTATAAATTTATGGTTGAGTTTTCTTCCAATGATATTTAAACAAATTTTAGTATATATCCCTCAAGTGTTTTAATGTACCTTTTAAATATAAATGTTCCTGTTAATGGCATAAGTGTCTAGCATGGCAACGAATGGTGCTCCTTTGTCGCTTATCAACGGTATAGATAATGGATCTTCATTTTAGGAGAAAATTTGTTTTTACATTAATTTGATTACTTTTTAAGCAATTGTTAAGATTAATCTGAGATAATATACAAGTACTGTATTTTGATGAGGTAAATATGTGGTTTTATTGACTTTTGAAAAACTGATATTCACTGAGGCCAACGATCGAAGTGCATATCAGTTTTTTTTTAAAGTCAATAAAACCCCATATTTACCGAGACAAAAGATAGTTATTGTTTTATTTCATATTCCGAAAGAAAAATGTGTAACGGAAATTGTGTAAGAGTATCTTATTGGTATTTGTTTTAAGGATGGAAGTTACAAAGTATTCATGTATTTGTTTTTAGGGAATCAAGGAATTCAGATAAATTAAGACACTATGTCAGCTGCTTCATTTGAATTCTGAAAAAATTAAATACACAATGTTAAAACAATAATGCTTTAACAAGTAGCAGGATCAATGCTACGGTGGATAGATTATACAATGATCAGTGTATTCTTAACATCAGAATGAGAGAATGAAACATATGTTATTCGCCTGAATGATTAACCTCAATTAAAACGTAGACAGATTTCTATTAATACAATGTCTCACCATAATACAGCTTTAAAAGTATTCTTTTTAAGTTTGTGCAAATTCAATATCTGTACTTTCAAAGTAGATTGCCTCATCAAAACGAAATTACTTAATATGTAAGTAATTATATTTTCAAAATTTTGAAATTATGGTTACAACGAGTTCACAGTATTAAAGCTTATCATATGGTAAATTCACAACTTAGAGAATTTACTAATTTACCTTTTACATGTTGTACTTGATCAGAGTGTTGATCGTTCAAGTTGCCATTGAATTCCTGTAGGGTTATATTTCTTATTAGATTTATGGTTGAGTTTTCTTCCAATAAAGTTTGAACAAATCATAGTATGTATCCTTGAAGTTTTTGTTTAATCATACTTTCCATAAGTAATTTAATGTTCCTGGTAATGCTATTAGTGTCTAGCATGGCAACCAGTGGTGCTCCTTTGTCGCTTATCAACGGTATAGATAATGGATATTCACTTCCTTTTTTCTGCTGTATCTGAATCTTATGCTGTTACATATCCATGTGTATCACTATGCAGGAATAAACAATAAACATATATTACAAGAAATGGGCTAAAATTACAATAGCACTCGTCTTTCCCAGCCAGTTATGAAATGTTGTACTCTGTATATACTTTTATGCAAGTATCATCAAATATTTTGATCAAAATTACGTACAGCTGCACGAGGTTATTATATGCCTCCTTATCAAACTTAACAACTGATAATTATTTTTGAATTGATGAGATCGAGAACATGAAACGTTAAGGCATGTTATCATGTGCTATAAATTGTATACTCTCTTCGTTCTAAAAAATTCTGACGGGTGTGACGATTATATACGATATAAATTGTATGTCATTACTTACATT
Source organism: Mytilus galloprovincialis (assembly GCA_037788925.1). Classification (NCBI taxonomy): domain Eukaryota; kingdom Metazoa; phylum Mollusca; class Bivalvia; order Mytilida; family Mytilidae; genus Mytilus; species Mytilus galloprovincialis. The sequence continues at coordinate 38,545,778 of CM075339.1, forward strand.
CTTATCCTACATATCATAGGACATGCAGTAAAACAAATGTTATTTAATCTAAAAAAATGCATGATGCTTATTTACTTTTTTGAAATGAAAAAAGTTGACATTATTCAAGTGTTCTTTAAAGCAAATATTTCAATTTCATGAAATACCGAGACATAATGTTTAGCAAAATACATCTCTTATTAAAAAAAAATCAAACAAATTTGAAATAAAAATTAGCAATATGGCAGAACTAAATCTAGATTTGTAATTATATTTGCTGTTGATTAATTTTTTTTTTGTTACGATAATTTCTCAAAACTGATGCTAAGAAAAAGACCTAATGTTTAAAAAATATTTGTTGATGAATATTTATTATCGAATATATGTCCAAGAAATTACTGTTTATTTGATGACATACAACGGGATAAATATATTAATTCAAAACATAAATTCGACAAGGGTTAATTTTTAAATTTCTGTTTTAAGTCTCAACGTTATAGTGAAATTGTTAACATTAGTGAAAGTGTGCATCTTAAAATAGCTAAATTATCGGCACATAGACGATTAAAATATATCCGTTTATTTAATATAACAGACACGTTGTACTCATGTGTTCTACCTTTAATTAAATATACATGTACATTGTACAAATAATATATGCATGTTCCTGATACCAAACAAATGTTGAAAAACAGACGCACATGTTTGAATGATCATAAATTTTATGGCGCTAACCTGTTTGTGTGTAGCAAATTTTAACAGTTATGCACCGGTAACACAAAATCGATATGCTTTCTGAACATATGGGTTTTGCCTTTCTGATATTTACCAATCGCATGAACATTTTTTTAATAGCCGCAAAAACCAAATCCAAGTTCTTTCAAAATAGGTTTTAAAATCGGAAATCGTAATCATTGTTTATCAAGAACTGTATAATCCTTTAACACAAATTTTTATTTTTTAATACGGGTTAAATTTGAAATGACAAGTCTGCAGCAGATTAATGTTTCACTACTTGTTTGTAAACTTCGATGAAGGATTTTGAATATTATTACTCGTGATAAAAAATTATTTATCACGAATAATTTAAGACAAAAATCTGTAGACAAAAATTCTCCCAAAATTGTGGTTACACACCAATATTTATGTTAGCCCGACTATCTTTTATGAACATTAGTTTTACAAAAGTTATGATGCGGGCAGTCTTCACAGAATACAATACATTTGTCTTCGCAAAGTCCTGTTATCAATTCATATGTTCAAAGTAGCGATCTCGCTATCGAATTGGTGTAGTTGGTAATGTCTTTTATAAAAAGCCTTTTGGTTTACTCAGACCTTTTAAAGTATACGAATTATGTTTATTTCTTTGTTGGTGCTTCAATGAGACCGGTTTTTAACACTGTTGACTCTGGATAATAGGATTCACAATGTGTTGCATTCATTTTTAATCATCTATTTTTAATAGGTACATTTTACCTCTTTTAAATCAAATGGTTCACGAATCTGAAACGTTCGTTATACTATGGTTTACTATTAATATTCACAATACACAAAATATATGTGGACTGCCTGAGAATAATTCCCAAACTGGGTAGCTCCCATCAAACAATGACACACATTGCTTACTATGTGCAGTCGTTTTACTATGCATTATGTATATAAAACCGCAGCAACTTAACCATTAATGTATATAAAATGTATTCAATATTTTTTTTTACTTGTAGCTTCAATGACTGAAAAAAAAATATTTCCACCAGATTGACGCTCCATCTTTATGGTCATTCACTGAAAATATTTATCATAATCAACATTGAAGTCAACATCGAAGTGGTGACTAACCACAGAATAAAAACGAACCCGTAATTGTCTTTCAGACGACCAGATGGACGCCAAAAAAGTGACATCACAAGTAAACTGATTAAACTCTTAATATAGTTCAAGATTAGGTTTGTTATTATGGTATTTGATGTATTTAATAACAATTGCAATACTATTAACATAAAATTCTGTTTAACTTAAGTTAGTAATTATATAATTAATTATATTATCTAGCTATGTCGGTACTTCTTCTAAATAAAACTGTAAAACAAAGAAATCGTGTGCGTTTAGTTACCCAAAACTTAAGTCTCATAAATGAACTGGGTGATTAATTCTATTTACTCTTAAGACTTATAGATAATAAATAAAATCATACACAGTCTTTGTTGCCGATTGTGACATCACCGAATTACAACTAACCATAAAAAAACATGAAAAGCTAACAACTTTTGAATTCTCTTTTAAACATACAAGAAACAAAATAGATTGTTCTGTTCTGTAAATTGTGAAAGACCATGTAGACTTTCTTTGCTTTTCGATTGACACAAGTTAATATTCCGGTAAAAATCAAATGTTTTTGTGTTGTGTTGTTTAAAAGCACAATGATCCCCGCTACATTTATTTGAATGTCAAACGTCATGATTTTGTAAATCAACGATGTCACTCGATGCTATTTGTCGTAATATTATTTCTATTATTTGAAAAAAAAATCATGGCGTTTGATTTCTCGTTGTACCCTTATTTTTTTTCTATAATTGGTTCATGTGGTTCCTTAGCAGTTCACGATTTTCAGTAAAAAGTTGGCCGAAAAGGGGTAAGATGTATATTATAAACTATGTTCTATGCACCGTTCTGTCATATTGATTAGATTTTTCATAATTTCTTGCAAATGTTATTGTATCTTTTTTTTTTTTAAAGGGATGTTCAATTTAGGGGCGGCAAAACATTTCCCATGCGTTGGGTTGAACCTTGATCAATTTGAGAATTTGGAATTTGGCTCTCTTTTTTTCAAATTTGTGATTTACACATATCGGGACTCGGGAATTAATGATACTTTTTTTAAAGGATCTGGAAAACAATACAATTTTTTTCAGGAATTTAATATGAAAAAAGAACTTCTGATATTTCGTTCAGTTGGAACTTAAGTAAAATAATGTAATGTATGACCTCACAACCTAACTATGCGTTTAGATTAGAATCAATTAAATAAACGAATCCAAAGAACAACGGTTTCGTTTATCATTTATGTATTTTTCTGTCCTGTGTGTTATTGTATTTATTTGTAGTGTATTTCACTCATGAATTGTTGTCGTTTTATCAGTATATTTAACATTGTCATAAAACGTGGGGTTTGACTACCAACAAAACCAGGTTCTATCTCAATTTTTTATCTTTAAATGTCATGTGCAAAGTCAGGAATATGAAAGTTGTTATCCAATATTTGTTTTCCAAAGTTGCATTGTCGTTTGTTTTTTGTTGCACTTAAGTGTTTCTGTTGTTTCGTTGGTTCATCTTGTAGTTGATGTGTTTACCTCGGTTTTAGTTTGTAACCTGGTAGGGTTTTTTCTCAATTGATTTCTGACTTTTGTACATCATTTTACTACTTTTGCCTTATTTGTTAATGTTTACATAATAGATCATATTGTAGTCCCGTCTATGAGCACATTAATTCGGGTATTTTTCATATAATACAATATTTTTTTCTGTTTTGTCTCTCTATTCATTGGATATTTTGTTTTA